>BMAU01021308.1:115000-715000 GCA_019973935.1 Trichonephila clavipes
GAAATCACCTTTGCGCGCGTTTAAGATGCAGATCAGGGCTTACAAACCCGTGGCACGCATGCAGCAGTGTGGCACGGTGGAGCTGTAACAGTGGCACGCCAAGACTTGCATTAAACCTTTTTTTTTTAAATTGAAAAGTAAATAATAAGAAATACTTTTTTTTTCTAATCTTATTGAAATAGGATTGTTTTACATAAAAACCACAAAATTTGGATTTAAGTACGCCAATAAATAAATATTTTCTGATTTATGTGTGTGAAAACTTAATAAAATAAATATAACTCAAAACTAGCTTAAATGTACCTAAAATAACGTAATTTTGTTAGCATCTTCAAAAGCTAATCCTAATATAGATGACTTGGTAAAAAAAGAAAGAGAAAAGAATTAAAAAACCAAATGAAGAAAGTTCTGACTATAATAACTATTTATTTTATGACTATAATAACTGCTTCAAGAGAGATACTCATTTCTATATATTTTATACCTCACCTAAGTCAACTTGTAAAAAGTGTTTTTTTTTAACAATAAAACCTAAGTTTTTGTACTTTTGTCTTATTTATTATATTATTTTTAAATTTCAACCATATGAACTTCATTAAATAAGTGCTATTTGCTTAAAAATCCCATAATATAAGCCTATAAATAACATTTTTCCACTTTCATTTTTTTTTCAATTCCTACTATTATAACTCACACTCTCTCTATATTTATTTATTTATTTATTTATCTTGGTGGAATGTTCAATCGTTAATAAAATACATTTTAAAGCGCTCAATTGAGCTGAAATTTTATATACATGATTATTTTGGATGACAATACAATAATTTAATTATAATTAATAAAAATTGATTATACAAATTATTTTAAAGAATTACAAATACAGCCACGTTGGCATCAATTTTGGCTACTTAGCGACCCCTTTTGGCGACTTGTGTCAAAACTTGAAAAGGTTTTTCTTTCCCCCTTACGTTTTAAAGCACTCAGTTGAACTGAAATTTTATATACACGATTGTTTTGGATGACAATACGATACTTTAATGATAATTAACAAAAATTAATTACCACTTAATGTTGTGATTCTGTCCTATGTATATACATATTTATATTAATTGTAACTATTTAATAAAAAGTAGCTAAAATAAAAATTTTCTTTGGTCTAAGTAGGAATTGACTGAAAAAAAACTTTTATATTACTTGGTTTTTTTTGTTGTTGTTTTTGTTGGAAAAAGTTGTAAGTGCCACGCATATTTTTTTTTTATCAAATAATGGTGCGTATAATTAGTTTCATCAAATAGTGGCAATCTTTTGAAAAAGGTTGGCTACCCCTGATGTAGATTAAAGTTGTTTTAACTCTGCTTAGTAACTGTTCGTTATCTCGAACTTTTCCTGCTTTATCCGCTAATCGGCATCCGATTGTATTTACAGCAAAAATTAAAATTTAAACTTCTATTGGAGGAGGAAGGAATGCTCAAATGAACCGAGCTCACCCGAGAAGGGTTTAGAGCTAAAAATCGAACCCTCGGAAAACAGCCACTCCCACGTCCAGACTTTATTAGAAAAAAAATCAAAGTTTACATTTTATATACATTAGAAGACAGTAAAATGACAAAATTCAAATTTAAAGGAAACTGCACTATATACATACATATACGTGAACGTAATACAAATATACAAAGCAAATATAATTAAAATAATAATAGCATAAGGCAGTGCTTCTCAAACTTTCAATACTGGCGCCCCCCTTATCAATCACAATTTTTATCGCGCCCCCCTTATACATTAAAAATGTACTGAATGCAACAGTAATGCACTTTTTTTACGCTAAAGTAATAATCTTAATTATATACCGTACAAATTCATGACATAAGTATTAAATTTTGTACATGTTGCTTTTAAGCAAAAAAAATATTAAGTAACAGGATAATTATTATGTTATTTTTCCTTTCTCTAATTTTTAAATTGGAACATATTGTAAAATGCTGTGGCTGCTTAGAAGACAAAATATAGATATCAGCTTTTCTTAGAAAGAACTCAGTGGGTCAATTTCTAATCATAAGCATTCCTTTGAAAAATTTGCTCTGTAAGACAAGCCCATGGAAGTCGCTAATACTTATTAAACTTGTTCTTAATTTAGCATTAATTAATTAGTTATAAAATACTCTGTGCAGCACTGATACATTAAAGTATACCGGCTGAAATACCCGCTATTTGCACGATTTCATTTATAAGAAAATAAAACATTATTGATATAATCGCTGAATTTTAAGGAGAGTAAAGCCAAGTGCACAACAATGTTTACAAAAATGTAAAATGATTTTTTTAAATCATTGCTCAAATTATAATTAGTTTTAAGCGAACTGTAATTTTAAGCCTCACAGAATTAGCATTTAGAATTGATGTTGAATAATGAACAATAATATAAAATTCCGATGAGAAATAATTGTATTATTTTTAATATTGAAAGTGAAAAGACTTCAACATGTTTTAAACCTGGAGCAGGCACGCACTCGATACTAATGGTCGAGTGGGGTTATTGAGCCACCACAATCTTTTTCTTTTATAATTATTTTTATAGTACACGATAAAAATCGTAATTCAGTGAATAATTTAATTAAGAGAAAATATACTCACCTACCTTCAAGAACACAGAAAATATTTCGGAAAAAATGTTATCACACCGGGAACACAGTCAAAACAAGTACCTTAAGATTGCAAAAAAAAACGTTTGTCACTCCCAAAAAAGAGGGATATATATGACAAATATATTTTAGTTCACACGTTAAGACTGTCAAACAGGAGGATAGTGTCAGAGCCATTGTGGTAACAATTAAACAATTTTGCCAGAATTACCGATTTCGTGCACTCTGTTCTCGGCGTGACAGCTCCGGAATAAAAGTGTATTTATTACAATATGGATGTTCAAAAATTATGTAAAACGTTTTTCATTACGCTTTTTATATGTTTGGGAATAACTCATAGAAATAAATCTTGGCCAAGTAATCCTTCAAAGAGCTCTCTGTGCTTTTCAAAAATCATAAAAATATTTTACAAGGAAAAAATCGCAGCAGAAATAGTTTATTTGCAACTTCCCTAAATGAAAAACAAATACATAAGAGCAGGGACGTAACTAACCGTACAAGAAAGTTCGAAGGTCAAACCGCAGCAACTACATTCTGCTGCCTACAGCTGATGACAATAATATAACAGTGATGAATTTTTTATCTTCCTAAACTTTTTTTTCGATTATGGGTGTGGGTTTTGTTTTTTCTCATTTTGGTTTGAAAAGAAACCGTAATAGAAGTAGAAGCTTTAATTTTTTATGACGTAATATCGCAGATATATAAATTATATAAGTGTAAATGTGTATTTTTTTTATTATGTCAGAAAGTATTTTGTTTTACTTCATTCCAATAAATAAATTTTTTTAATCTTTTATTTTCGATATGCTCGCGCCCCCTTGTACGTTTATCGCGCCCCCCAGGGGGGCGCGCCCCACAGTTTGAGAAACACTGGCATAAGGAGTATAAGAGAAGGAAAAAATATACGTATTCCAACTCTCTTACAAATTAAAAAAAAATGAACCTAACAGAGACCTAAAGAAAGGGGGGGGAGGAAACAAAAATAATAAAAAATAAAGTGCTTTTTTTAAATCAGACTTTCAGTTAACGTTAACACTTCCTGTTGATAATTTTTTTCCCTTAATTGGTTCTGCAATTTAAAACACACACACACACAAGTAATATAAAAAAAAATTTAAGTCAATTCCTACTTAGATCAACAAAGAAAAATTTTATTTTAGCTACTTTTTATTAAATAGTTACAATTAATATAAATATGTATATACATAGGACAGAATCACAACATTAAGTGCTAATTAATTTTTATTTAGTATCACTAAAGTATCGTATTGTCATCCAAAACAATCGTTTATATAAAATTTCAGTTCAAGTGAATGCTTTAAAACGTGAGAAAAAAAACCTTTTCAGTTTTGACACAAGTCGCCAAAAGGGTCGCTAAGTCACCAAAAATAATGCCAACGTAGCTGTATTTGTAATTCTTTAAATAATTAGTTTTAATCAATTAATTTTCATTAATTATAATTAAATTATTGTATTTCAGCTCAATTGAGCGCTTTAAAATGTATTTTATTAACGGTTGAAAATTAAAGTGGTAAAATTAAATATAAACAAACAAACAAATATATAGAGAGTGTGAGTTAATAGTAGGAATTGAAAAAACACCGGAAAGAGGATTATTTTTTTCGAGACCAGCTGTGTAAAATAAACAAATAAATAAAGAGAAAGAAAGGGTTGGAAAAAAGAGAAATTATTGAAGATGGACCTCGTCATTTTGAACCACGGTCAAGTGGCGAAGATGGCACCTCCGCTGGCATCCTACTCTCCTAACTTTTACACCAAGCCCGTGGGGACTTTTGGAGCATGACATATTTAACTCGCATCATCTCTATATACTGAAAAGGGCAGAAAATTAAAAAGAAGTACATACTATGGGTATTTTTACGATAAATTAAATGCTTGCAAATTTGATTTAAATGTTTGAAAAACAATTATGTTGTATAGTTAATGCCTCCTGTGGCATTCCATGTTTCAATAAAAGTTCCATTCAATCATACTTTTTCGTAGAAATGATAAAAAGTATCATTTTTTCATGACTATTTCATATGTTCGACAAGTTTCATAAAACATGATAAATCTCTAATGACGTGTCAAAGAATTAATAATTACTAAAACTCTTGCCATATTGGAATAAAGAACGAAATCAAATATTTTTTCTAAAATATTTCAGTTTTATAAATCAGAAAAATAGTGAATAAAATTGTTAAAGAATCACCGCTAATCGAAATGAAAATTCCGAAAGTGGAATGTGTTTTGTGTATTTTGAATTAAACCTTCTTTACTTTATTTGAGTACGATACTTCTAAATTCCTACATTAATTCAAATAAATAATTCTGACTATACAACACTCTAAATACATAATACATAAGTAAATTGATCTTGCATAACAGGCTGTTCATTACATTCATTTCAATATAAGGTAATACAGAATTTAATCGGAAATGAATAAGATATTGTTCAGTAAAAGAATAAAATTCGCCCATGCTAAATACTTAAATAGGAGATTACGATAAAATTGTGTTAGTCATATATCCATTAGTATTATCGGGTTGGAGTACTTCAAAGAATTAATGAGGGTCCTAATTTTAATTAATAGTTTAAATAATTAAAGAGTGCGTGAGAGAGAATCTATGAAACATCACTTAAATTTATTCCCAACTCTAAATGTTTCCCTTGTAGAAAGAAATGGAAAATAAATTGAGAGATTATACATGACTGCCTTACTGTTTGCATTTGTGTAGCACATAAACTTTCCTGAGAATATTAAACATCAATATTTTTCTTTATATTCTTCATTAAGTTCTATTATTTCATTTTACCTCCCAATACCATACGAATTAGAGAAAAAAAGTTTACCAAATATCAGTGATTAGTTTTTATATTCGAAGCCCATGAGATTGTTATTTAGGAACTGATCAAGTTTTCTTTCGTTAATTTTTAGATCTTACTTTAATATCATTTGAGTAAGAAATGGGGAAATTGTATTTCCGATTATTGGACGCCCATCTGCACACACACACACACACACACACAAGAGTTCATCACACAAACACTGCAGTAGCAAACTCATGCAAAGAAGATTAATCACTTCCTAGATGTGCTCGATTGGTGAATTAACTCTTTGTACTAATATTTAAACAAACTTTAATTCTTTAGTTTAAAAAATAACACTGTAATCTTAATCGTAATCAGCAAGTCCAAAATCCCTGTCCCGCCCATTCTATCCAATCAGAACTACACTGCTCAAAACAATTAGGGGAGCAAGCAAAAAAGTGAAGAAAACCGTGTGAGACAGCCACGTATTGGCATACAATGCATAGTACACGCGATTCAATGAGCAATACAGAAAAAAGGTGTAAAAAAATTTGGAATTAAGCTTTAATTCTTTGAAAATATGGAAAAAACATGAAAAGATGATTTAGGGCAACAATTTGGTTACATGTAAACGATAAAAAAAAAAGGTACTGTTTAGACATGATGCATGAGTTTTAATAGGGCATGTGGTCTCCTCGAACAGCTAAGACTGCTGCACACCTGTTTGCCATGGATGCGATGAGGTTATCGATCAGACTTTGGGGAATACTGTTCCACTCCTCAAGAAGTGCTATCTCCAAGACTCGAACAGTAGCAGGCGGCCTTGGTCGCGCAGCAATGCGTCGTCCGAGCATGTCCCAAACATGCTCGATTGGATTCAGGTCAGGAGAGCACGCTGACCATTACATACGCTGTATTGTTTCAGCTTCAAGCATGTTCTCCACCAGACGAGCTCTATGTGGTCGGGCATTATCATCCTGGAAAACAAAGGAATCTCCAATGGCTACAGCGTAAGGGATGACATAAGGTCGAAGTATCTCGTCTGCATACCTTCGGCCCGTCAAAGTGCCATTCCGAATGATATGCAGGTCCGTACGTCCGCCTATGCTGATTCCACCCTATACCATCCAACCAGCTCTTCTGTATTGTGATCTTTCACGAACGAATGCGGGGTTATTTCGAGTGCCCCTGTCCCTCCATACAAGAACACGTCGGGTGTCACTCTCTAGACTGAATTGGGACTCGTCTGTAAACAGCATTTGGCTCCAATAATGTTGCTCCCAATCTCGATGTTCAGCAGCCCATCTTCTTCGGGCCGCACGGTGGTGTGGGGTCAACGGAATGCAGACCATTGGCCTACGTGCATAGAGCCCTCCCTCATGAAGCCGATTACGTGCTGTTTGGCTCGACACCCTTCGTCCTGTTGCCAAGAGCAACTGTCTTTGCAGCTGCGTAGCATTCTCTGTTCTGTTTCGACGGGCTGTTAACTGTATATACCGGTCATAACTTGACGTAGTGGCACGTGGCCGACCTGCCCCTGGTCGACGTCTAACATTTCCTGTTTCTTTGAATCGATTCCACATCCTTGCAACAACACTTCTGGCGACTCCAACAGTGTCCGCGACACTACGTTGTGTTTGCCCGGATTCCAGTCTGCCTATAACACGCCATGCCATGGATTCCGGTAGGCATTCTCAAGTTCAGACATTCTCAAGTAACCTTGCCTCAAAAAAAAATACTGCGCAATCGAATTTCACAGTTACGGCAATAAAACAGACGTTTTTGCAACATCCCGATTTCTGCCCTTATCTCCTTTTTCTCGTTTTTGACGTCATGAACTTTGATTTGCATATAAAGTTTTCTTTTTCCGTTTCCTGGTAGTCTTTACATTACGGATGATTCATTTTATGTTACTTATTGGTATACATCTTTGCTTACTTTTGTTAAAATCATGTGCTCCCCTAATTGTTTTGAGCAGTGTACTATTACGTAATGATCACGCGCTTGCACTGTTGGTATAAAAGGAAAAAATCTTGTGTAATCACCCTCTTTAGAAAATTTTTTCACTCACACGACAGCCAAACGCAAACATACTGCTTCCAGCACTCACCTTCATACTATTTTAAATTTTAGTGGCAATTACTTTAAATTTTAACTTTGTATATTTTTAAAATTAAAAAAGGGCAAACCAATGTGAAAGCAACAAACATATTTTTGAATGACAGGAGATGAAGATCTCGGAATGAGATCAGGCGCTCCAGACCCATCAATTCAACACCTGTCTGTTTACCGTCAGCATGTAAATGCCCGCGTAAGAATGTAAATAACTGCAGCTCTTTTTGTCTTTGTGTTGTGTCCATCAAGGTGTCGCTTCTGTTATATATGTGTCTGTTTTCGTGTTTTTAACAAATATATGTGAAATATAAAAGGTATTGACCAGTTGCGCTATGTGTGCTTCAAAATAAAAAGATGAAAAGTTATTCCGAAGATATTTCACTAAACCAGATATGACAACAAACCAACACCGGCCAACGCTACTACAATACTTAACATACATACATATACATACATACACACACACACACACATATATATATATATATATATGTTTTCAATTATATGAAATATTAATTTTATATCGCAATGTGTTGCATACATTTTTGTCCCATATATACTTATATGACGCGTTTCGAGAGACTTAATTTTAAAAAGAAACTTTATTCAATAAATTCTCAACATCATATGACGCTAAGAGGCAGAGAGAAAAAAGAACGCCACTGTGAAATCTAAGTGTTTTGCCACTTACGCCAGCTGTGTGAAGTATCTCGTATTTTATTATATGTACTTGAAAGTTAGTGCTGACATATAGAGCTATTAAATATAATGATCTGGTATCAGAAATGTTTAGTCGTTAGGCCATATATGTTCGGAGAAATAATTGGATGATTAATTTAATACTTGAAGAAGTAATGAAAAATAAAAGTTAAGTGTTATATAGGGAATTTAATTTTAAATCTAATTTAATTATCCTTACACACACACACACAGATATAAATATATATGGAACAAAAATATATGCAACACACTACAATATAAAATTAATATTTAATGTAATTGAAAACATATTAATGTAAAAACAAAAAAAATGATAGGGATGAACATGCACACTGTTTCAATGAAATTGAAGCAAAACAGATTAAATCAGAAAAATATTCATACTTATTGCAACGTTTGTGCACATCTGCAAAATTGGCTTTCCTATATAGATAGTATCACAGCGCATCAACGCGTGCACCTCTAAATATTGCGGGGTCTTTTCATCTGATGTCGCCCCGACAACCGGTGGTCGTGAGAAAAACACCACTCCCCTCACAAGCCTGAACCTCAACTGAAATTCGAGGGATAAGAGAGGCGGCCGCCTCACTCACAACAGAGTGAAAAAGGAGTCCGTTTTAAAACACCAAAAAAATCGATTGTGTTGGCCTCTGAAGAATTCTGAATTGAAGAATTATTGAATTCTGTTATTAATTATTGAATTCTGAAGAATTGAAATAATTAATAGCATGAATAACCTCTATTCCTGGGCGGAGTGGGCGATGTACGTCGGGAGTATCTACTCCTGGTAGGGCCACCCAAGGCGTGAAGGTCACTCCATTTTGCTCAGCTAAGGCCTGTAGGTGAAGGAACCAAATCAGTCCCCTACCTTCGGGTGCTCCAGGTCTTCGAACTTCAGGGGCTGTACCACATTTCCTTTTTTTCATGAGCTTCTCGTCTTCTTTGGAACATGCTGCATCACTCGTCACGCAGAATAATCAGGAGTGCGCTGAGGGTTTAGGCAAAGCGCCCTCTTCGAAAAATTTGCAACGGTCTCCAGCTAAATATCGGTCTCTTAAAATCATACACTGCAATATAAATGGAATATCAACTTATGCTTCAAGGATTAAACTTGAGGCTATCTTGGACATCGCTGAATCTCTGGAGGTTCAAATTATTGCTCTTCAGGAGACTAAATTGAAAGAACATGCTAAGCTTAAAATTAAGGGCTACAACATAATTCGTTCTGATAGACAAGAAGGCGGAGGCGGTGGCCTGGCTTTTCTTGTAAGGGATATCAACTATCGTACTATTGATAATCCACAATTTACTGATTCGAAATTGGAAATCCAACGCTTAAATGTCATTTGGAAGGGGGAAAATCTTAACATCTCTAACATGTATCATCCTCCCAATCAAAAAAGTCTGCCTGATAATCTGCTTGACATATCTGAATCAAATCTACTTGTTGGCGACCTGAACGCTAAACATAGTTCATGGGGCAGCGTAATTAATAATAAGAGAGGTGTAGAACTGCATAACCTTATGGATGACAGTGCTCATCTTGCTCTAAACGACGGCTCCCCTACTTACTCCTCTCACAGCTATCATACCGAGGAAGCCTTAGATGTGTCAATTGTCAGCTCAGACATCTTCCCTTTCTGCAAGTGGACAGTTTTACAGGACATTGGAAGTGACCATCTACCCATATTAGTAGAATTAAAGTGGAAACAAATGACTCAGTTGGTTAAGAAAAAATTTTGGATTTTTAAAAAGGCCAATTGGGAGAAGTACAGAGACACAGTTGATCGTGGGCTGCTCTCAAAACCTCCCATTGAATGTAGGTCTATTGATGATCTCGATGAGCCCTGGCTTTCTTTCAAGAAAATCATCTTCAAGGCTGCTGGTCAAGCTATACCTAGGGGAAATTACAAACGACCCTCTCCCTTTTTTATGCATAAATCTCCATTGCTTCAACCCCTGTTGAAGAAAAGAGTAGATATTTTCCGGGAAATTAAAAAATCTAACAATCCCTCACTTAGGTCAAGCCTAAACAAAATAAATGTTGAGATAAAAAGAACCTTTATCCATCTTAAGAGAGAGAAATGGAAAGAATTGTGCAAATCTATTGATGCACACACCCCTAATACCAAACTTTGGAAACTCATGAAATCTTTGAGCATTACTCAACCGCAACAGGAGGAGTGTAATACTATCATTGATGACAATGGACAGATTTCCTCTGACAATAAAACTTCGGCCAATTTGTTGGGTTCCTACTACCAAAAGACGAGTAAACTGACTTTTAATGCAATGGACAAGGATACAGAGAATTATGCTCGAAAATTAGTTCATGGATGTCGCAGCTCAGAGCATGGAATCCCTATATTTAAAGAGTTCTTTACAATGCAGGAACTTAATATGGCTTTGAGCAACCTTGATCCATCTAAATCTCCCGGGCCTGACAATATTCATGGCCAGATGATCTCTAGACTTAATGATTGGGGAAAGAAGAGTCTTTTAGAAATCTTTAACTTGTCTTGGAGACTTGGAAGACTTCCCCGTGATTGGAAAAAAACCCTGATTATTCCTATTAGGAAATCAAGCAAGAAAGCTAGCTATCCTGAAAGTTTCAGGCCGATTGCCTTAACAAACTTCTCCTGTAAGCTTATATGGAAAAAATTATTCTTGAGCGACTTACTATCTAAATTCTAATGACTTGCTTTCAATCGAACAATATGGTTTTAAAAGGGGACACTCTACTGCGGATCAGATTTTGTACTTCGGACAGAGAATTCGAGACTCCCAGAACCTTAGACCATCACATCATACAGTTGCTGTTTTTCTTTGCCTTTCAAAAGCATTTGATAGAGTTTGGAGAAATAAATTAATAAAGCTTTTCAACACCTTTGGCATTAGAGACAGAGCCCTATCTTGGATTTTCGACTTTTTGAAAGATCGAGAGATCAGAGTGAGATTTAGAGACTCTTTATCTAAAACCTTTAGGCTCAGTCTTGAGCCCCTTGCTCTTTTCCTTATACATTGCGGGAATTGAGAAAATCATGTCTAGAAGGTGTGAGGTGGGGCTTTTCGCTGATGATATCGTCCTCTGGAACTCTAACTCTGACGTCGTCCATATAGAAACCGCGATCAATACTACCCTTTCTTCTGACATACAGATTTTTGCTGTGAGCAACATAAACTGATCTTTAATGTATCAAAGTCAACCTCTAGCTTCTTCACGACTAATCGACGTTTATACAATTATCAACCTCAAATTTTTATGGAAAGCAAATTCCTTCCCTATGAAAAACACCCTAAATATTTGGGCTACATTTTGGATCCTGAGACACTTAGCAACAAGCATATAGACTATGTGATAAACAAAGGCAGGAAGAGACTTGACTTACAGAAATACATCGCTGGAAGGGACTGGGGTGCTGATGCTGGTACTCTCAGACTGACATACACCTCTTTGATCAGACCTGTCTTAGAGTATGGCTCTCAAATTTATTTCAGTGCATCACGTACTAATTTGGCGAAACTGGACCGAGTACAATCAAGCGCTGCTAGAATTATCACTGGCATGCGACATAGCTGTCCCACAGATCTAGTTCTTTTCGAAGCTGATATCATGCCCTTGGATCTGAGAAGAAAATTACTGCTTTCAAAGTACTTTTGTAAACTTTACAGTTACGGAGATTATAACCGCACATCTGCATATCTCATAACCTGGACAAACAGACACAGACTAAAAAGAGACAGTCCTTTCTCTCGAATGCAAGCGATGGACCTATTAGATCAGGACATTGAAGAACATTTTTGAAGAATGTATTTAACCCTCAGGAGGGATTGCCTAGAGTCCATTTTAAACCAGAAATGGGAGCTCATACTTCCAAAAATCAAGATCCACCTGAATATTTACGTCAATTAGCATTGGAGATTATTAACAAAATTCCAGCTACTGCAATGCAAATTTATACCGACGGTAGCAAAGACGAACATAACTCATGTGGCAGTGGCATCTTTATAAAGGCTCCTAATTGTTCTCATAATATCAAAATTAGAATTCGGACTTTTGTTCTGTTTTTAGATCCGAGTTAATTGCCATTGATGAAGCTCTCCGAATCATCAAGACGATGACATCTCCTGATGAAATATGGATATTATGTGATAGCCGAAGTACTATCCAACACCTTAGCGACTGGACAAATGTTGGAGACAAAACATCGGTCTCAATTCTTAAAAATCTTAAAGAACTTTCCCAGCAACATGAGATATACTTCCAATGGATTCCATCTCACATTGGTCTCTTTGGCAATGACACAGCTGACCTTTTAGCCAAGGAAGGTGTCACTGAAGATTTAATGTCGAGAAGAAATTTGACCTTCTCGGAAATTTTTTCTAAAACGAAATCTTTGATTCAAGAACTATGGAAGACTTCTCCGACTCACCCCTGGTATAATAGGCAGGCCCCAGGTGGTGCCCTTTCCATCAAGGCGGATAGAGTCGTCCAAACAACTATTAGTAGGCTTGCAAGTGGACACATTAGAGGCCTTTCCTTTCACTTAGGCCAGAAAATTTACGAGAATTGTACTAAATGCAATTTGGTACAGGCAACTCCAGATCATCTTTTGTTTTGTGCAGGACTTGATAGGGAGGACATCTATTCCAGTCCTCTTTTGGTGTACGATTTCCTGAGGACTCTTGGGCTCATGGACCTGGTCTAGCCTGCGGCTAGACAGGAGGAATTAGTCAACAACAAATAACCTCTATTCAAAATGTAAATACATTATATTGATAGCTGTGTGACGCAAATAAAACATATTTATTAAATTATATTATTTATTAAATTAAATTATTTATTAAACATAGTTATTTAATTTCTTAACTCTCACGCTATCATTAATTTTCTAAAATGTCACATTTATTCACGATTTTTACTTTTATATTAAATAAATGTCCAATAACTAACGCTCTCAGTACATCTAGATTACAAACTGAAATATTGTTGCAGAAGAGGATCTTGCATTCCTCAAGAACACATTAAAGGTAACATATTGTAGCAGACCATACATATGACAGACGTGTTCTGATAAAGGTTGTCCGTCTACTAGAGATGCCCAATTCAATTTAGATCCAAGGATTTAATGATGATCACTGCATGAATGGAATTCGCTGCAAACGGATTAAGCAATATAGTATTCGAATTTAATGATTCGGAAGGATCACAGTAGTTTAGAAGTTATATGCTGAAATCTATACAAAAAAATTTTAATACAAATTTCTAGCAAACAACTATGTAAAAAAAATGTACATAAAATAAATTATAAAATAACTTTATTCATATAAATCTTAAGAATTTCAACCTTAAGTTATGATTATATTAAATTGTGCAAACAATTAGATGCGTCGCCCAGCCAGTATGGTGGCTATGAACCTTGGCTTGTAACCGAGTGGGTTCGGGTTCGAATCCTCTTCGGGAAAGAAGTCGGTCTTTCGCCAGTAATGGATTCCCATTTCGAAAGGAAAGCAGCGCACCTCTTCTTGTTATATACTGGGATCAACATCTGTAATGAATGTGTATATTCTTCTGTTGCATTGTATTCTTTCCGTGCTTCTTCACTTGTATTTCATATGTTCCCAGGATAAAAAACACACGTCAACATCAATTAGATGCTATCATGCCTATTAAGACAAAAAAATTTTCAATTACACTTAGTAAAGCAGTAATTGATATACATAAACAGTAGAAGACAAGAAAAATTGATTGGCGAGTTGAAGTGAGAAAGGAGGAACAAAGACTAGTATCCCAGTGAGTGAGTTAATATTAACGTCGCACTGTTCAGCTACACGAGGGCTTTTGGCGACGGACCACGTAATTTTGAACCATGGTCAAGTGACGTGGACGACACCTGAGCTGGCACCCCCCTCTCCTAACTACCACACCACACCAACGGGGGGACGTTTCAGCTCTCGACAGATTTAACGTGCATCGCTGCCCTACACGGCGGGTCTTTAGTGGTACTGGGATCGAACTCATGACATGCCTGCCATGGTTGGATACCTTAACCACTGGGCTACCGCAGCCCTCGACTAGTATCCCAGACAAATTAATGTTTTAAATATCAATATACTACAAATGAAAAAAAAAATTTAATGTGAATAATGTTTGAGTTGTTAAACAACACTAACCGTTGTCCCTCACCGTGAATACTAAGAAAGATGAGTGAGTATTTATTAACGTAGCACTATAAAGCAACACGACGTCTATTGGCGGCGGACCTCGTAATTTTGAACCTCAGTCAAGTGACGAGTATGACACCTTAGCTGGTTCCTGCCCTCTTCTAATTACTACGCCACACCAATAGGAGGACACTGAGCCTCGAACGATTTAACGTACATCCGACCCTCTACATAGCGGATCTTTAGTGTCACTAGGGACCGAGTTCGTGACCGTAACCACTAAGCAACTGCGACCACCTAACACAGTACAGAAAAAAGTTTAATAAAAATTATTAGCAAATAATAATTAGTTTTAAAAAATGTAATAATAAGACTGGTTGTTTTTATTAACATTGCGTGAGCGAATATTAACGTCGCACTGTTAAACTACACGAGGGCTTTTGGCGATGGACTACGTAATTTTGAAACATAATCAAGTGACGTGGACGACACCTGAACTGGCACCACATCTCCTAACTACCGCACCACACCAACGGGAGGACGTTTCAGCTCTCGACTGATTTAGTGTGCATCGCTGCCGTACACGGCGGGTCTTTAGTGGTACTGGGCTCGAACTCGCGACAAAGTCAGCCACGATCCAATACCTATATCACTCGGCTACCGCGGCCACTTTATTAACGTTGCATTTGGAAGCCACACGAAGACTGTTAGGGTAAGTGAATATTAACGTCGCACTGTTCAGCTACACGAGGACTTTGGGCGACGGACCACGTAATTTTGAACTAGGGTCAAGTGACGTGGACGACACCTGAGCTGGCACCCCCTCTCCTAACACACCACACCAACGGGAGGACGTTTCAGCTCTCGACAGATTTAACGTGCATCGCTGCCCTACATGGCGGGTCTTTAGTGATACTGGGCTCGAACTCATGACATGCCTGCCATGATCCGATACCTTGACCAATGGACTTGACCCCGAAGACTGTTGGAAACGGACCTCTTAATTTAAACCATATTGAAGAGATAAAAACGGCACTTGAACTGTCAACCGACTGAACATCTAACCCAGCGAGATACTCAACCAATGCACTAAAAATTCCGCGGGAAATTCTATTAATGAAGCAATCAAATCCATCAATTTCTTTGATAGTAGAATGTAGACAAGATGCTTGGTCACAGATGAAATAAAATCGAAACCACACTATAACCCAGTAAAAAATACATTAGAATAAATATTTTTTTGTGTTTGTTTGATGCTAACATAGTATTAAAATAAAACTCGAAAATAAGAGTTTTAATATTTTGATCAATTTTATTTTGTTTAATGTTGTATTGGTCTTGCAGTGTTTTTTCCTCGTTACCCTAATGTTGCGGCTCGCGTGCAATACCTGTCATTTGAATGTGGCCCGGCGGGAAAAAAAGGTTGAGTCATCCTGATCTAACCAATTAGAGGATTTTGAGTCTCGATAGATTTAAAATGCATCCGTCCAAAGTACATACGGGTTTTTTTAATGGATTTAGAACTCAATAATCGCTGGCGAAGAGAATTTGATGTTACTGCGATCAAGAAAATCGGTGGATTCAATTGGCCAGAGAAAGACAAGTTTTAAATCGTATTAAAACATCAATTTCCTTCATAAATTCGGATTTCTTTTTTTACTGTACTCTAACCATAGAAGAAAAGTTAAATTTGAAACCTTTTTAAAGATATGGGAAATTTCCTTTGAGGATACGACTTTCTCAAATTAAAAATTTAAATAGCAGACGCCATCAGTTTTGCTATTATTAATACCTGTATTCAATTATAACTGAATAAAATGTGCAAAAAGATTCTGCTCAACCAGCATTATCAATTCTTAAATCTTTTTTCGAAATTATCCACAACTAGGTTTTCCTTCTTTGAGAAAACCATGCTCAGACAGTGGTTACATTGACAAGGAACATTTTTAAAATTAATTCACACAAATGCTTCTAGACGGAATTTGGTGGATATAAACTACCTCATAGAACAGCAGTTATCTACACTTATTGCACAATACAGGTTAATCGAGTCGAGCTTGATTTCCCCTGTGGGCTGAATGACGACCTGTACTTTGAAATACGATTGAAATCACAAACACATCTACATTTTACTTTAACTGTTAAGTTACTTAAGTCTAAATGTAATTCGGGGTGATATTGAATCTAGTGTATTAGATGTAAAAAGGATAAGCATAGCGTATAAAAAAAGGACAGTTTATAAGATAGTTTACATGGATATACTAATAAACAGCGTTCTTTTCCATTCAATCCACAGACTTCGGTATTTTTGCTTGTTTCTTACACCATGATTTAGACCAGGGGTGCCCAACCCAAATGACCTTGCGGGCCACTTCGGAAAAACATAATCTCGCGGGCCGCACATAAAAATATGTACCTTTATATCAGATTTGGAAACAAAAAAAAAACATTAATTGAAGTGAAAATTTAAAACAGAATGAACTATTATTATTGTTTTCAATATTTTTCATGTATACAGACATAAATATAATAATGTTTATATAATATAACAATGCTATGATCAAATAATGCTTAAAATATTACAGTTGCCATTTTCTTGAAAATTACGGTGTTCCTATTGAATTGATCTTTCGTTACTCATTGTTGAAATTTGATAGTGCTGTCATTCGCAAACTATTAAATATACATTGTCCTTTACCTTTACTGTCGTGGATTTTTTTAAACATTAAAAACATCTCTGGCGGCCTCTTGCTTTTTGGGCACTCAAAACAGAAAAGGAGGGGGGAAACGAAAGTCGCACACACAGAGAATCATGTACCATCCATAATAAAGGATATGCATAATGCTATTCGAAATTTACAAAAAAAGTAATTTACTATAGTAAAATCAAGTGTAACTGTTTGATAAAATATAAATCTTTTTTAATCTAAAGGACATTTCTATTATCAAAAAGGATTTATTTTAAAACAAGAACAGGTAACGGGCAAATATATAATTGCAGATATATATAAATTCCCCTCAAATAAATTTCAAAAAGTAAAAACTTTAAAAATCTAATATTTAAAAATTTATTTAAAAAGAGTCGGCGGGCCGCAACTTACGTACTGGTGGGCCGCGTGTTGGACACCCCTGATTTTGACAAAAAAAAACAGCATTAAGACAGAAATCGATCCTTTCTATTTTCTTAATTATGGAGCAGTTATTTTTCATTACTAACCCAGAGAACACATCACTACGCCAATGTAATGGTTTCGCGCAATGACAGATCTAACTTACATCAGTGCAAACGCGACGGATCCACAAAACTTTCTTTACGTCAGTAGCCTAATGATCATGGCAACCATGGTTGGCGATGTTTCAATCAAGCTGCGAATCCTGATTCTAGTTAATATTTGTTAAATAATGAATGAGTGTTTATTAACGTCGCATAATGAAGCAACACGGGGGCGACGGATTGAACATCGGTCAAGTAAAGAGAACGTTACCTGAGGTGCCACTCCCCTCCGAACTTCCATACCGCGTCAACGGGAGTACTTTGAGTCTTGACAGATTTAAGTTACATCAGCCTTTCTATACGCCGAGTCTTCAAAGGTAATAGGATTCAAATTCATAACATGCCAGCAACGAATTGGGTGCCTAGCTCTTTTGAGCTTTAACTGTCATCATTAGGATTTTGAATGACTGCGATGTTATGACTCTTACCCTTAATTAAATTAAATAACTTTTTTTTAATAAGTAAAATAGACTTTTAGTAGAGTAATAAAAATATAAATTAGAAAATAATAGAATGCATTAAGTATTTGAAAAATTTAATCAAAATCAGTGCAAGCACCGAAAATGAAAGCAAAATCTGTGGGTTGGTGGGGAGCAGCTAAGAAACTCGATCGTAGAATTTATATTATATATATACAGTGGGTGATCGGTTAACGAACACTTTCATGAAAGATTTTTGAGTTCGGATAACGAACACTTTCAAGAAAGATTTTTTGTGTTTGGACAACGAACACATATCCGGAGGTGATCAGGGATACACCCCTGAAATTATGGATGAAATTTTGACAACTGCTAAAGATCTGGAATTGGAGGTGAACGAGGATGACATAGAAGAGCTCATAATGGGACATGAAGATGAACTGACGACAGAGTGAGTGAGTTAATATTAACGTCGCACTGTTCAGCTACACGTACTGCCGACAGAAGAACTCCAAGAAATTTTGAATGAAGAACACCAAGAAACACAGCGAAATGTGTCTCCTTCTGCACAAGAGGAAGACGAAAGAGGACCAATGCCGACATCTGCCATTAAAGATCTTTTGAAAAAGTGGGCGGTGGCACCCAAACCAAGCTGATGTCAGTAGGGTTGGGGATCTTTACAACAACAATGCTATTAATTACTTCTGGAAAATCCTGAAAAAGAGAAAAGCAATCGACATTGGACATGTTCTTCAACGCCCCATAAGCAAAAAATGAAAAGAACTGATAAATATGCAAGACTATATGTATGTATTATTTTTTAAAAAACTTACTAAGAAATTATACATTTTTCAAAATTTAATTTTTAGGGTCTCCAGAACGAATTAATCGATTTCACACAGAAGTCTATGGTGAATCGATGATCGGTTAACGAACAATTCGGATAGCGAGCAGTCTTGGAACGGATTATGTTCGTTAACCGATCACCCACTGTGTGTGTATATATATATATAATCGAACATTTTCAAAAAAGGACTAAAGTTGCAAGTCAAAATTTAGAAAGAAAAACAGTTTAGGTGAATAGCAGAAAGCATTTTTAAAAGGCTTCAGATGTTTCTAATGTGAGGAAGGTTTGCAGTGGCCTCCTAAAAGTAATTTTTTTAAAGAAAAAAGGAAGAATGATTTGATACAAGCAAGATGCCTCTCTCCCAAAAAATTTCCTTAAGGTGAATTAGCTTCCCAGTTGCATGGTACAAGATGATTACCTGACCCATACATGCAACTATCTCAATGACAGAAATTATATTGCTGAAAATCTTTGCTAAAATAACTTGGAAGTTATGTTTATCACACACTGCTGAGGCTAAAATTCACAATCCTTACTTTGAAGAAAACTTCAGTTTACAATTGCTTAATTTATCAAGTAATTAAATAAATAACTATCATTTACTGACATTAAAGTGAAAATTTAAGGTAGTTAAATTAACCATCATATTGGTTAAGCTGTCCCACATCCCCCTTGTTTTCACTTACATTGTAAAAATGCCATTAAAAAGGGCTGATCTCTACCCTTGCCCATGAACCTGCTTTACAATGAAAAACACATTGCTAAAACAATAAATCAACCTAAAAAACAATTTTATTCATAATGAATACAAATCCATCTGAAAAAAAATATATTCCATTTTCTTTAATGTGTATATCTGTGAATGCATTATTCAAAGTATGTTTCATAACATTAATGATCACTGCTTTTCGTATAGTTACTGTTTGTTATTTTGCATACTGTTACAAAGATCCAATTTTTTTTAATTCTATTTTTAATATGATTTTAAAAAAATATTAGTTATCAACCCATATTAATTGTATGTATTTTTGTAAATTGATCCACATAATTATATATATATATATTGCTTTTTCTTGTTTATCACATATTAGACAAACAAAAGATTGCATTCAATTGTTAGAATGGTTTATTTGAATAAAGTTATAATATAAAATTAATAAAACACTTCTGCATTTTATATTATAATACATGGAATGTTCTGGAAAAATTAATAACAAAACTGATTAATTAAATATTGGTTAATAAGTTGCATATATCACAAACAATAGTAATATACTTACCAGTTTTTTTTTTAAATATTAATTCATTTTTATATGAATACAACCATTTATACAAATCTTTTGAATCATTTACCACTAAATACACACAAGAATAGTAATCTTTATATATAAGTTTTTAATAACAATAAAAGAAAAATCCTTCCTTTCAACTGAAATTTGAAACATCAAAAAATTCAACAAAGTTGTTGAAAACTTACTTTTATGTAATCATGCTCAAGAATGAAAATGAATATGATTTAACAAAAATTCAAAAAATTAATGCAGTTTAATTTATATTAAATTATTAAATGCAAGCACATTACTTTTCCTTTTTTTTTACTTATATATATATATATATATATATATATATATGTTATGTATTGTAGTAGCATTGGCCGGTGTTGGTTTGTTGTCATATCGGGTTTATTGAAGACATCTTTAGACTTGACTGTTTCTCCTTCATTAGGAAGCACACATCAGCAGATAAAAACACAACTGTGGTACATTTTCACATTGAATAGAGAAACTTGCGACGATTACTAAGTAAAGCAGACAACGACAAGCAGCAGCGGTTATTCATATTTTTACATGTTGAAGGCAAGCAGAGAAAGAGCATGATTACACCAGATTTTTGCTTTTATATCAACAGTGGTTATTACATAATAGTTGTTCTGATTGTCTAGAATGGGCGGGACAGGGATTTCGGACTAGCTGATTAAGATTACACTGTTATTTTTAAACTAAAGATTTAAAGTTTGTTTAAATATTAATACAAAGAGTTAACAAAAAGGATACAATAAGTAATTATCTTAGTAATTAAATTTTTCAAACAGTAAAAAATTGAAATTTAATAAAGTATAATTTAATAAAACACATATACAATGATATTTGGTGTAACTTTGTTGTTTTGAATTATACTTAAACAAAACTTATTTCCCCTTACATTTCCCACAATTTTAAGCAAAACAAGTTTTTTGTGTGCATGTATGGGTGCCTTCATGTGTGTGACTAATTTCAGATATCTAAAAATATTAGTTTTATTTATAAATTATTTACAAATGTACAAAAGAAATAAATTTAAGATTGATCTTCTGTAATTTCACTGTCTTCAACTTGTTTTACAGAAGGAAAATAGACTTTAAATGAAAAATTGGAACGAGGTAGGGATCCCTGAAAAGTAAAAAAAAGAGTGGACTTATTACTGTTCTGTTTCAAAAATCGATACATGTTACTGAACAATTTACAAAAAATAGTTAAAAGTTTTAATAAAGTACATATGTTAAATGATAAATAAAAAATGCATAGTCTTTTAAAGAAGTAAATGCATACAAAATATCTTACATTCTGCACATAAGTTTCTTAAACAATATCACAAAAAATTATTCATTTTGAATAGCGCCATTTCAAAACAATACATAAAGAATATAAAATATCTCTTCACAGAAACATGTGTTACGTTAGAATGGAAAAGCAAGTTTAAAACTTGGACGATTTATATATTCATCTTGTACTGAGATTCAATTTTCTCTTATACCACAACTATCTTTTTTTACATTGCATTATAAAAATGTTGTCACATTGAAAATTTCATTATAGTGAATAATGAGGCTGTTCTAATAGATATTGATTTATTCTTCAAAATATATCAGAATTAGGAGAAATTTGCTTCTTACATTCTCAAATTTATTTCATATTTTCACCTTAATATTTTTCATAAATATCCTTGAATATAAATAGAAAATTTAAAAACAAAATGCATTATTAAATTTAAAATGTTCAAATTAATTTTTAAACTGATTTTATCAATAAGAGAACATTTTTATGATGAAAAAAGGATTGCTTAGTAATTATATTTGGTTGAGTTAATTCTGTATACATATTATATGGTTGTATAATTTCATAATCTACACTTAAATAAAAGAAGACATGGCATGAAAAATATAAATGTAAACTTCCTTATAAAGCAGCATAAAATTTTAGATTTAAAGCAATATTCTTCGAACTGTTTAGAATCCACATATGTACAGATGAAAACAAAAAAGTACAATTACTTAAAGTGTTAAGTAAAAGTACAGTTACTTAAGTAGATGTACTGTAAAAATATAAAAGGACTTCAATTCCTTTATTTCTCCCCATTGCAAAAATAATTCTAAGCCATTAACTCAAGTACTACAAGTAAATTGTGCATTTGCTTTACAAAATATTTCACCTTTTTACCATTGACATTAGTTTACTTAAGAAACCTTTCTGCTCCTATCACTATATTTGGTATTTTGTATAATTGTAAATGAAACATTTTAGATTGAATATTTTTTTGTCTCGGATCTAAGCAATGCTAATGAAAATAAAAGGATTTTATATTAAATTTTTAAATATGAAGTATTCAGAAAACAGCAAGTGAAAAACATCTTAAACTGCATGTGTACAAAACATGCACATAATTGTATTATAATTTACATGCAGCATTTTATCTACATTTTGAAAAAAATTTATGAGATGCCATAATATATATGTGTGATCAACATTTCATTTTACTTTAAAATAACTTCTACCTTAATTCATCTTCTTTAAAAAAAATGCAACTAAAGCACACAAAAAAGACATGGGTGAGTTATTGTTGTAGTAAATTTAGTATTTATAATTTTAAAATCTTTAAAAATGATACAAATCTCAAGTTGTTAACTCGGCAAAGGCAAAAATTGAAAATTAAAAACAGTAAAAAATTCCAAGATATAACAAATACTTACAATTTTAATTAATATAATATACTTGTTAAACAAAAAGATCCATTGAAAATTCATTTGAAAAGTAATTTTAAACCACGAAACAAAAATAAAATACATGACTTAAAATTTTAATTAGCTAAAAACTAAAAGAGACACAAAATGTTTTTTTTAAAAAAACATTTTAGTAATTTGTTATTTCTTTTTAAAAATCCCACTAAGAATAGAAAAATACTCACAGGATTAAAAAATATACTATTTGCACTTGTTACAGTATATGGATCATATTTATCAGCACAGACAACTACATCAGGCAGTGGATACAAAGACAGAGCATGATCATATTCCCAATAAACAGGAGCAACATTCAATGGCAATGGCAAAAGATGCCCATTGGCAATAATTGTCTTTACAAACTATGAAATGAAACAGTATTAATAGGAATATAGCACAAGAATTATATTCAGTGTATAGTATGTTATATATATATATCATTCTTTTTAAAAATATAAGTAATAACATGCAGTAAATAAGTTTGAAAGTATCTTGAAATCTAATACATCATAAAAAAACAATGCTACTATCATTTGATTCACCAATGAAATAGATTGCAATTAAACACAGGGTACTTTTCTGTTAGCCAGGTGCAAATATCGTCAATAGTGCACCAAATGCGAGCCAAGTCACCAAGTGAAGTGAATGATAAAAGTCAACGGAATAAAAATCGGAAATGTTCAACTATAAACAAATATTAATTAATAATAAGCAAAACAAGTTCAAATATTAACAAATAATAATGAATTATAAACAAAACAGTTCTGAGATAGCATGTTGCATTCTTTGCCAATATACTTTTCTCTTGTAAAAAAAAGAGACTGCATCTTCTTCAGTTCTGGCTAAATCACAAATTTTCATTTTTTAAACAAAAATTAAGTTGGAAGAAAGAAAAGAAAACGTGCTTTGTTTTGAAGGAATTCAGAGAATAGCACATGGCCCCAAAAACAAACATTCTCCTTATGGTTGTAGGGCATTTGGTGGAATTGTACATTATTTGGCAATTTTTTTTTCGCTCGCGCCTGGCTAACGGAAAAGTACCAAACACATTTTACATATTATCAAATTGGGAATAAGTGGTATTCGTTTGAAAAAATATATATTTGTCATTTTCAAAACTGCTTTATAAGTTAATACATTAATAAACACAGAGAAACAAATTCAATAAAAAACAGACATTATCATGGAAAATGTTATTAGCCATAAATTATGTTAATAAAGAAAAATTTAAGAAATTAAAAAATAAAGTAATTTTCATATCTTAAATCAAAACTAATATTATGATTTTTTTGTAAACATAATATATATATATATATTAAGTTTTCATTCTTTTAAATAATATAAAGTTTACATCTTCTACAAAACATTAGAAGAAAATATACATTGAAATGAAACAAATTATCTAAAATTATCTCACCAGATTTGGTATATCAACTTTTTCTTCATGTTCCCAAGGGGTATAAATACTGTTCCTGCACATTTTTGATATAATATCTTCACGAAAAACAACAATATCTTGAGTGCAATATTGAATATGACATGGATTTGACGTAAAAATAGCTTTTGCAACTTTTTTCTTAAAATCTCCCAAAAAACTTGGAGGAATTGCAGGCCTGAGAATACAGTTAAAAAAAATGAACAAATTATCTATTTATGTAATATAACAATATAAACCTTAATTAGTAATAGAAAAATAGATTTTTTTTTAAATTATAATTTCACATGGTAAAATAAGTATTACATGAAGTATAACACAATATTACTTTTAACTTTAAAATACATATGAATCATTTTAATGAAACAAATGTATGATTTCCTAACTTATTAAATCAATAACATTTCTTAATTTTACAGATTTAAATAAATCCTGTAAGTGTGTGTATATATATAACTTCACATATTCAAAATATTAATTATATAGATAGATAATATCTCATATATTTATGTGTTTATATATATATAATTAGAAAAATTCTAAATCTATATGTTTCAACTTTTTACAATGAAATATAAGTATTTAATTTCAAGAAAGCAAAAGTTTTATAATTTGATCAAGAGTTTATTTATATTTTTGTACAGAAAATTGCAAATAACAGCAATTATTAATTAATGTATATTTTTAAAAAACTGAACCACTGGTTTTATCCATTTGTATGTTTATTTATTTTTAGATTTAATCTGCACATTTTTTTTTCAATATTTACGAGTTTTTTGCAATCTTCATGAAAATACTTCATATTAATGTAATTATAAAAGAAGCTTATTAGTACTGCTTTAGTTATTACATATTTTGAAAATATTCATCATTCAAAATGTGGATGAATAACTAACATTTAAATTGTTACAAATATATAATTTAATATACATTTAAGCACATGTATAGAGTTCTATGAAATGGCATTTCTCATTCATTTGAGTCTTGCCTGACATGGCAAGACACAGGTGACTGGTTGATTGTTTATTAACATTGCATTCTGAAGCACCAAAAGGATGATTTGATTGGATCGTATTCAAATTATAAGGATGACACCTGAGCTGGCACCTCACTCTCCAAACTTCTATACCATATCAACATGAGAGCTTTGAATCTTGATAGATTCCCTCTACACAATGTATCCTTTAGTAGAAAAACTAGGGAGGAAAGGATGAAAAACATTTATACAAATAAATCTATAATCAACAATAAAAAAAGTTAATTTTAGATACACTCAAGCAGAAAATATTTTGATGTTACGAAAAATTTCAATGTATAACACAAAGAAACAGTATTCTACAACACATTGTTTAAATATATGCTTCTAAAATCGATAAATAGCTTAAAATTCACTTTGTAAAAAATTACACTGGACTCGGAGCAAAATCAAATTTAATAATATCAAAAAATGTACATTAAAAAAATATACAGTATCAAAAATGTCTTTAGTTACCGTTTAGTAATACAAAGAATAGATTTTCGATAAAATATCATTACATAAAATTCTCATATTTTATCCAATGCATTCAAATTGCAAAGTTCTAAATTATTTGCCTTAAAATATTTAAGAGATGTATCTTAATGTTCTAATACAAATCACAATAGTTTTTTTTTTCTTCAGAGTTGTTTAACTTGATTAGTAATTTACAAAAAAGACTATTTAGATTTTTGTAAAAAAAAATTTTTTAATTTTTAACAGCTTTATAACTTAATCAAGTCAAGAATCAAATCTAATGAAGAATGAAAGAATAATGATCAATTTTCAAAGAGTAACATACAAACTACTAGAATATCTAACAATACAATGAAAATTACATTTAAAACAACATTCTAAAAAATACAAATAGTCTATGAGACACTTCTGTCATTTTTTTAAAAAACAATTCATTACAAACTAAGATTACGCAAAAAAAATAACCTGAATTTTAAAATAAAATATATATACAGACCTAGGTAAAATATGTGGAAGGCCAGGATCATTAGGGCCAGGAACAAATACAAAATGAGATTTTTCTAAGAGGGTCGGAAACTCACTGATCAAAGTACCCAATTGAGAAAAGCATTCTAAAAATTATAACAATAAACATTTATTAGATTTTAGAAAAGACAACATCAGAACAAAAGAGAAATTAAAATTTCAATGTATTGAACATTTACCAGTTGAAATAAAAAAAATAGAACACAAATTGATAATTTTGGCACTTCTTTCTTGTAACATCTTTTAAAATGTAAGAAATTTCTTAAAATCAAAGCATCTTTTCACACTATTTCATGGGTTGCCACAAAAAAAATTAATAATTCCACCTCCCCCACTCCCAATAGGCAGCATGCTGGCAACTAAGCCTTTGCAGACACAGCAAGTCCCCCTAATGTGAGAGCCATTTCACTGCGGCACCATCTAGGGGCGAGTCTCGCTACCAAATTTCGATGCTCTAATTAACTTTTAATTCAAGCTCTTGTCGGATGCTTGATATTTGCCGTGATTTAATTTTGCAGAGAGTATCAGAGCCAAATTGATACTCAAAGGATCTGTTATATGCCACACAATCATATGACATGCAAGCTTAAAATTTTTGCAACAAGAAAATCTATAGACTCGGGCCAGGGTCGAACTCACTAACTTAGGTTTACAAAGCGGGCAAGCTACCTTGAAGCCACCGGAGCCGGCTAAAAAAAAATTAAATATTAAGAGTTAATTAGAAAAATTTGCAAGAATAAAATCATCATGAAACCAAAACATTGCCAAAATTTTGATTTGCCCAGTATTTTACTTTAATTACATTTACCTTCAAAAGTTTTACTGTGTGAACCAACAATAGGAAGAGATAAAAAATTTCCTATTAAAACAAAACACGTAGGTGGCATTAAAGAATATCCAGCAAATAAAACTTGTAGTTTCTGCATAACCTAAAATAAATTAAAAAACTTAAATAATAAACAATAAAAACTGAACTTAAAACATAATTAAGTTTGTTTAAAATTTTAAAAACACATTTTAAAAAATTAAATTAAACATTCTTAAATAGATTGCACACAAATAGCAGATTGCAATAAGTATTTAACAATGCTATACAGTATGTTAAATAGTAATCTCAAGATAAATAAGAGTAAAAATGAAAATTTGTAACACATCATTAAAATATTTTAATGGGTTTTGTTGTTGATATGCCAATAAAATCAAAAGTAAATGATTGTACAAACAGTTAAAACACTGCATAAAAAGATTGCATTGAAAATATACATACTTATATAAAATACTTTTTGAATTAATTTTTTTTACATTAAATTATTATACTTTTTTAAGAGAGTTATAAACAGCTATATAAACACTTTGAAATCAGTTAATAAAACATGAACAATAAAGAAAAAAAAAAGATATTTAAAACTAATGTCTATGAAAATAATTTAACTAACCAATAAAAATTAAAACTCATTACAATAAAATGCACCTATACTATCAATACATTTAGCTTTTAAAAACAGTAATATAATGTGTTAATCAAGATAAGAGAATTTTTATATCAAAGATTTTTCAAAATTGTTCACACAAAAGACAATTATTCAAAACCTAAACAAAAGATTACAATGACATTAATATTAAATTTGGTATAATGACTCTTTACAATCAATATTTTCCATGGCAGTGAACAAATGTAAAAGGATACATTCAAAAAATGTATTACATAAAACCAAATAAGAATTAACTATGTAATTTAACAATAAAAAAGTTATGCCAAATTTATAACAGAGGTGTAAATATACATAAATTTTTAACAATAAAGCTGTTTCTTTTAATTTCCATTTTGGGAAATAATTTATAATTCAAAAATACTGAATGAGATATATGCAAATTTTAAAATATTATAAATATTTCTATAAAATTCAGATCAAAATTAAGAAATGTGAAACATTTAAATTCTTTGAAACATGTGTATTTAGAACTGAGAGAAATTGGAACAGCATTAAAAAATACAATATAATCATACTAAAAGCACATAGAAATTAAATAATATTTTTAAAATATATTATTGCAACAAAAACAGAAAAAAACGTGAACAATAATAAACAGAATAGAAATTTTAACAAATATTGAATAGGAAAAATAAAAACAAATTTTAAAATGAAGCTAATAATAATAAACAGTTACAATGTTAATATTTGTCAAAATTACTGAAGAACTATTTTTTATTTACAAAATGTTCCAAATTAAAATAATTTATTTCATCTTTCAAAGAGAATTTCAAAATCTCCCATTGTAAAGTGCAAAAGTAAATGACTGATACAAATGAAATAGAATTTAAAATATATGGGATGGTTTACATGTGTGTTATTTCACATAAATTTTAGAAATGTATCAATCATGTCAATATTAAAAAAGTATTGAAGACAATTATAATATAATCCTTGCTTAGCAGTTTTGAGAATCATTTGCATCTTCACAAAATAATAAACAATTCTGTATAATGTAAACTGATTCAAATAACAAGGGAACTATTTTTTATAAATGTTTCACCTATTTTTAATTAGTTTAAGTCAAATTTAATAAAAAATCTACATATATACATTACATATGGCTATATCTTATTTTTAAAAAAATGCATTTTAAATTTTTATAAAGCAAATTATTTTTTATTAAAAAAGATTAAATACAGACTGATAAATACCTGTAGCTGGTCTAACCACACATCAGATAAAAAGACAAACATTGCATCAGTATTGGCTTCTTCAGCTCGCTTCAAATTAGCAGATAATCTATGAGAATTCATTGAAGCATATGGTGTGACACATAAATTTGGAAAATGAGACCTAAATAAAAGACGATACATTTTCAAATAAGCCATAAATTTTGATATGTTAGCAACAAAACCATCAATTTTTAAATAAAGCACTAAATTTATTTTTTTTAACATTTAATTTGTGCAAATTATAAATGAATTGTAAATTTTAAAAACAGAGATTCCAATTACACACATATGTATGTATTGAAGTTTTTGGTTATACATTGATGTTTGGTTATACATTCTTTTGTGATAACCATTGTCACTTCTTTAAGAGCTTTCAATGTAACATACTCACTTTTTTTAAATACTGCAAATGTTTACAAGTTTTATCATGAAATTAAAATTTAATTTCTTTTTCTTTGTATGCAGAGATTACTTTTTCGGCATTGCAGAATAAGTTTATTTCGTAAATTTATCTCCAACATAATCAAAATTAGATAAAACATAAAAACTTATTGATCCAGAAGTTATTTAGAAAACAAAGTCTTATTGATGAAATAATTCTTAAAGTGATTTTTTAAAAACAGATTCAGGTCATTAGAAATTTATTAAACAATTATATTGAATCAGAAAAAATTTATATGCAGAAAATCGAGTTAAGTGTAAATTTTAATAATATATTTATTCACTTACAGGGTAATATCAGCAGGCTCAGGAGGAGGGAAACCAATAGCAGTGACATAAAATATTCTGTCTTCATAGAAACCTTCTGCTAAAACTATATTATTTTCTGTGAATAAACCACCCTTATAAACCTTGATATAGTTAAGTTAGTAACAAGATAAATGTAACAATTAATAAGAAAAACGATTAATTAATTTTACACACATAATTTGGAGGATCAAATTCTTTTTAATTTACATTCATTTCAGTTCAAAAGGTACATTTTCTAGAAATCCAGACTTTTTTAAATTGTTTTGTATTTTATTAGAATATTACTAGGTTTTAACCTAAAACATAATATTCAAAGATTTATAATATTTTTGATTAAAATATAAGTGGCATATATCATATAAAAGGATACAGCTTGACTTAGATTTAATCGAACAACTCCTGTTGGATCTTCCAAATAGAACTGGCCCTAATTGATAAAATAGCAGGATATATTAACCATGAATTACAAAATCATTTCGAACAAATTTTTAACAAAATAAATAAAGTAGAAAACTCAAATTACTTCTTTTAATTGAGTTAGCATTCCCAAAACAATAACATTTTCTTCTTTTGAAGAAGAGCCAAGTAAATGTTCAATAGCTCTTAGAGAAAATGCTGATGACTCAGTAGAGCAATGAGAAAGTGCGGGAGCAGCAAAAAGTCTGTGACGAGATGTCCTTTGATGAATTGTTCGATATTTTTCAATTAGCATATCAGCCTTTGAACCTGGATTTCCATGTAATGCTGCAGCTTTGTCATAACGAGAACTCCAAGGTAAAAACTTTTTTAGATCAGCACTACAATTTTTTTTAGTATAATAAAGATTAGTTATGGAACATATTGTTATTTCTAAGATAATCATAACACAAGATATCACATAAATATACTATTCCATCTATAAAAGTAAACAATAACAATGCTACTCTATTTTTAAATAAATCTTAATATAAAATTTTTTTACCCTGTGACAGTGACATCAGAGTGAGCAATAAGCAAATTTAAACTACATTGACTTACTCACAGTAATGCACATGACCTAAAATAGTTAATAACATAAAAAATAAACTACAGGTCCAATAAAAATTAATTTCAAGAATATTTTCCAGAACAGTCTTAAGTGAAGCATCAAAATAGCTTAAAATATTTTTGAATGAGAGAAACCTTTTAAAAATATCTAAATTAAATAAAAACTACACTTAATTTAAACAATCTATTGGAAATGTTCAAATAAAACATGAGATATGTTTTTCTCGTAAAGTAAAGTAAATATCAGTAAAACTATATCGCATTTTATATTAAAAAAAATTACTCAATTATGCTGAGAATTTATGTTTAGGTTTAAATATTTAGTTTCATTAAAATAAATTTTGATACATTAAACAGGTATTTTTAAAGTAAAAAATGCATGTTTAACATATGATTAAAGCAATTGCAAAAAAATTTGGAAATAATAAGAAAGAAAATGGTAATAAAATAGTAATAGATATATCTTTATCGCCTATGTGGTGCCACACTAAAAAGTGATACCAACTTCTGGGGATTGTACAAGGTCTGCAAAGGTTAAAATACCAGTGTGCAGCCCCAGTAGGAAAAAAAATATCCAAAAATATATAGAAAACGTCATTAACTTAAGTTTGTTCCTTAAACTTACTTAAAAATAAAGCGGATTAAGGAAAATGCATCACAAACATTGAACAATACACCATCATCATTTGTAGTCGAATGAAGACTTTTGAAAGCTGCTTCCACAATCGATTTGTCTATGAAAGGACTAGTCAGATTTTGTCCAATTACTTGGTTCAATATTTTTTCTACATCTGTTTGCTGTTCTGTTGAAGGCAATGATTCCAATTTTTCATTCAAAAAATTTAAGGCATCACTAAACGAAACATATAAAAAGATTAATAAAAGAATATCATTTGAAAATTTTCTGTGATACAATAATCTATATAATCACAGAGGAAAAAACTTAATTGATACCTCCTCAAAGTAAAACCATGCATGTTGAACGCAGAAATTATGCAAGCTTTCAATGTTTTCATTTTTATATTCGAAGCTAAGACCTCATAAAATGTTATCAATTCAATAAAAACAGAACTAAGCCCTTTCCAAATCAATCACAATGTCAATATGCAGACGAAAAAGAACTTCGCGGTATACTTCGCAAATACAGTTAAGGAATATTTAATTTGATTAAATTTGCTTATTTCATTTCCTTAGTAAACCCACTTTTTTAAAGACAAAAATTTAAAAATAAACTCTTCTACACTTCAGATTTAAAATATTTGTTACTTTCAATTCTCATATCAAGTGACTGAATCCAAGATTAGATTCTAGAGTTTCGTTTTAGAATTTAGTGAATTTGTATTGGCATCAGTTTTAGTGATGGAGATTTGTGTATTCCGCTATGGCGGAAGCAAAGTGGAGTAATTTAACTCATAATATTTTAGAAATAATATTTTCATATATAGATTTAACTGATTTGCGCGGGTGCTCTCTCGTGTGCAAAAACTGGTACAAATTTCTCAACGATGAAGACAACGACGTGTGGCGTATGCACTGTGTTCGCAAACTCGCTGAAGAAGCATTGCGATCTGACATTTTATCCAGTGTTCCGACGTACAAAGCAAAACTCCGAGCGTTTTATCATGCTTGGGACCCTCGTGAGTGTTCAAGAAATGTGTATATTAAATCGAACGGTTTTACATTGCATAGGAATCCTGTAGCGCAAAGTACTGATGCTGCAAAAGGTAAAATAGGCTTTAGGACTGGACGGCACTGTTGGGAAGTGTGGTGGGAAGGTCCACTAGGAACAGTAGCCGTTATTGGAATCGCGACCAAAGAAGCTCCTGTGCAATGCCCAGGTTATGTGGCCCTATTAGGGTCGAACTCTGAAAGTTGGGGGTGGAATTTGGTGGACAATCATTTATTACATAATGGTGATAGCCAAGGAAACTACCCACAACTAAACAATGCTCCAAAATATCAGGTAAATATTTGAAACAATTGAATTATTTCTGTTGTTTTTGCTTGAAAATTCTTATGTTTATAAAAATTCAAGTGTTGCTTGTACATAGATATGTAGAAAGATTATTCTACCTAAATAGTATGTGTATTAAAGTATGATCTATCAGTATTGAGTTTAATAACCTGCTTTTAATAACTGCAGATCTGTATCTGAAAATCACTAGTTGGCTTGTATGTCTTTGGAGGTGTTTTTGCATTGTCTAGATAAAATTTCAAAAAACTGTGAAATGCTAACTTATGTTATAATATTTTTATGGCTTAACGAAAAAGTTCAACTCATTTTTTTTAAAAAAACCATTTAAGTCTTAAGACCTATATGTATTAGAAGTGCTCCAAAATTGCATTCTTGTATTGAAAATCATTTGAAATATGAAAATAAGAATTAAATAATAATCAAACTTGATTAATTTATGTTTTTCAGTTTGATGTACATTTTAGAAGATTTGATTCTAAGAAAATGTAGAGGATGTATCTAAGATACTTTATCAGCATAATGTAAAAAAAGAAATTTCAGCACCTATGCCTAAATATCAATATTTTTATGAAATGAAAATACTAACATAATGTTTCGGGAAATCATGCTATAGTACATACAGAAATATCGTCGAGTGATAGTGAATCGCGCTTCCACACCACAGGTCTGGGCTCTATTCCCAGGCTGGGCAAGGTAGACTCAACCTTTCATCCCTACTGCAGTGGGTTGATAAATGAGTACCAAAGCTTGCTTGGGGACTTAAACACTGGGGGTCTCGCTTCAGACTGACCACCTGATTGGGACATCGACTCAGCACCCAATGGTCATGTATACTGGGATGGGCACAGTAGACCCTGGCCCTCATGGGCTGTTGCGCCACTGAGTTTGAGATAAAGAAATGCTAAAAAGTAAAACGTTGATGTGTTTGTGAAACCTAGCATATAATTCAGAATGAATAGTAACAATGTAATTAAATTTTTTTTTTTTTTGCAAATTTTAAGTCACAGCTTTAAACTTACCATTAAGTGAAAATAATTAAACTATTTCATTATTCCAAGAATTAAATACTTTGTCATCCACTCAAATTTGTAAAAGCAAATGTAAAATGAAGTCTACCATCATGGAAACATCTGGAGTTGTCCCTGGGTCCATAAGGCAGCAACTTAAAAATCATAATAATATATTTAATGGCATATATAAGCTGCTAATGTTGATTTATGACCGAAAATTTTAATATTAAAAAAAAATCTTGATAAGTTGTGTATTGGCGAAACAGATAAATACCAGTAATTATTTATTTATATACTTTGCTTGAGAAATACTTCTTAACTTAATCACATAATGTAAAAAAACAACAGCATTTTCATCAATGTTTTAAATTCTACTAGTACAATTATAAAATTCTACTGAAAAGGGAATTTTAGTCAAATTTACCTTTGTTGCAAAGCAATAAGTTGGCAGAAGATAATAGAACGATGAGTTGATTCTTTCATATGTGTAATTATTCTAAAAATCTTTTTTTTTTATTAACCCCTTAACTATCGAGACAAAACTACTCAATCGTTTCCCAACATCACTGTTTTTCACACAAGCATGTGTAATTATATGGTGTATTGGGGAAAAGAAAAGACATAAATAAATAAACCCTTCTCTGAAATAAGTAAATCTTTTCAAAACACTTCCAAGATCATTTTATTGAAAACTAAAACATTCCTAATGGATTTAATGATAGCAATATTATGCGAAAGATCACACTTCAGAAAGATATATATATATGCCAGGGGCAGTTAAGGCATTAAAGTGTAAAGTTGTGTGTTTTTAGTGAAGGTGATTCCCCCCTTTTTTTTTTTTTTTTTTTACTCTGCTGAAAGTGATTACTAAACTTTGAACAGCTGCTCTTGCAGCTAGCATAATATCAAACAAAATAAGGAGAATTACAAAATTAAATTTCTGCATTTTTAAAAGAATTATTAATGTTTAGCAAAATAAACATTGTAACATGATATAACAATAATATTATTCTAAAAAAGCAATGGTTACTTACTTTTTGAATCCGTACTCTACTGAGGATAAATGAACCTTTTTAAGGTCATTGAGAAAGATAAAATACCACATACTCACTGGTTTTGTGACTCTTTTGTTAAGAACTCAGAAAGTTTAAAATAGAATTGAACTGCACATGAAGTGATTGAATTGCAGTTGTCCTTTAGGACACTTCTCTCTGAGACATTAATCTTGGAAGAAATGAAATTACTGTTGCCTTTTTGGATTTGCATGTTGGTTATCATTAACATCTGGATTATATGCTTTATTTTCTTTCTTCAAACAGCCATCCTTTCTTGCAAACTTTCTAATATGATGCTTATTCGTTCATTTCATTATATTCCCAAATAAATGCATTAATCCAAACCATCTGCTCTATTAAACACATATCATTTTTGTAAATTGAACATTTGATATTTTTTTAAATCAATAAGCCTTTAGTATTGCATTTTTGTATCACAAATATTCTTCCTTTCTCTTTAACAAACAATAAATAAAGAATGTAAAATATACTTCTCGATCATACTATTCAGGAAAATTAACTGAAGACAAATTCCTAAAAAAAACGAAAATTTTGAATAGTACAAATTTACAACAAAAAATATGCAACTTATGCCAATACCAGAAGCTTAATAAAGTTTTTTAGCAAGAACACAATAAAATATTTATTCAAAAAAAATCTGTCTTTTTAAATGTCTGCCAATTTTTTTTTATGAATAGCAATCTGGAACAGAGAACGATTGACCTCAGCAGAATAATTCCATGATTTTTATTGTATCAAGGTTGGTTACCAAAATAAATAGTTTGTCAGATAGAAATCGGTATTGTACCATGAAATTCTAAAAATATTCATAAATCCAAGTAGAGCCCTATTTTACTTCTAAATCAACCATTGTAGTTTAATTAATTAAATATAATTAAGGTTCGTAGAATAACTGCAAAGTAAAATTTTGCTCTTAGCAAAAGGACACTTGCAAATTATTTAAATTTAGCAGTCATCTAATAAGAAAAATAATTATAAATGTTATTTTGATTAAACCAAACTATGAATGTCTATTTATTATTTATTTATAAAAAATATACTGGTACTGTTTGGTTTGCTTGGTGCAAATCTCATCAAACAATTTATAGCACAATTTGACAATTTATTACTTGTGCTTAGCTAACCAAAAAGTACATACTAAAGTACTTTTAAAAGTAAAAAAGTTTTTTTCCTTCATTTGATGTGTATTATGTTTTGTATTATTAATTTCTGTTTGAATTTATCTGCTTTTTCTGATTTAAATGTGTGCTCAATATTTTGTCTGTTATCATAATGCCAAAAGAGTTTTTATTTTTCATGTTGATGAAAATAACTTGTTTCTTGAATATTTTTAAATTTTAAAAGCACTATATTTTAAACTTATGTATGAGTTGCAACATTTTGTAGATTTCTTTGAAAGTTTAGACATTTTCTATAAGAAAATGTTTCATGTTTAATTCAGCTCTTCATGTTTGATGAAGACAGCTCTAATATAAAACTCATAATGGTTAAATAAAATATAATACATAATATCACTAAAATCCCATTATCAGTATAAAAACAGTTATTTTAAAAGTATATCGCGCGCGGCATAAGGGCAGGGGGGGCGTTTTAAGCCATGAGCTAACCGGGGTTCGGCTTCAATGGCGGCCTCGACTTGTTCTCAACTCGGCCTTAATAAGATCATGATTAGAATAATTTCAACTGTCAACTGTATTTTTCCTGTTGTATTCTCCAAAAACCTGGGAAATTTGGACAATATGTCAACTGGCTAGGTGTGATAACCATCGTCCATGCCTAGACCTACCACCATACGCCATCATTACTCATTCATTCAAAATGCGGCAGTCAGTCAAGCAGGTTTGTGCAATTGTAAGTAATGCACATTTACTTGTTTTGGGTTATTGTTTCTACAAGTATTTGGCAACGTATGCTATGTACTGTCGACTTTTAAGAGTCATAGGTGGGGCCTACAATTGTGTAAGGGCCCAAGACCTACTTTTGTGTAGGGGCCCAGAATCTTAAGATGTCCCTAAACACAAGCACATTTTTGTTCATATTATTCATTTGTATTGGTTTCATTTTGCTTCTTAAAATCAATATAATTAAAGTATCTTTTATTCTTCTTTTTTTAATGCTTTTCTGTTGCTTTGGTTCTTTTACTATTAATCTGCCTTTACTCCATAAATATAAGCAACAAATTTTAAGCTAATTTCTTTGTGGCAGGGTGTCTGTAAAAAAGATCGTTGCATAGAAACTATATTTTCAATTCCAATTTTAATTTAATTCAAACATAATGTGTACCATGCTAAACATTTCTACTAATATAATGGTGCTTAATCTCTAACCTAACTTTTGGCTTTGGAATAAAATAATTAATTGAAATAAATTGTTTTTGCAACTATCTTTAGTGGGGCACTCTGTATTTGTTTGACTGAGTGTTCATTTATTGTGCAGCAAGTCATGGATTTTGCTCCCATGGTGCCTGTGCAGGTTGGAGAACGAATACGTGTGATCTTGGACTGTGAAGATAACACCCTTGCCTTCGAAAGGAACTATGAATTCTTAGGAGTTGCATTCCGAGGCTTACCAGATAAGAAACTATATCCTGCAATTTCTGCTGTGTATGGAAATACTGAAGTGTCAATGGTGTATCTAGGGCATCCTCTAGACGGTTGACGAAGCTGCACTTAGCTGTAGATGATTTCATAGTTTGGACCAAATTAATGGTAAGTTACATAATTTGGAGTTCAGAACTTATTCTGGTTATTTCTTAGAATTGTATAAACATGGATAAGTTATTGTCAGTTTTTCTGTTGTTTCTGACATCCTTTTAAAAATTGCTTGATGAAATTATGGATAGAAATGTGAATAAAACTGGACGCTTAATTATATATTTATATTGCTCTCTCAAGAAAATTGATTTATAAGTCACACTATGCATTTAATATTTTCTTTTTTTTAATTTAGTGACAAACTGCAAGAAACGTATCCTGTTTACAAAGTTGCTGCATATTAACCATAAGATTATAGTTTTAACACTTGATCAGTTTAAATGTTATTTAAAGAATAACATTTAAATAATATTAAATCCAATTATTTGTCTAATCATGACTCATTTTAAAAACTGGAAAAGAGAGGCACTATTTAAACATGGTTCATGATTACAAAATCCAGCTCATTGTTTGGCTATGTTCAATCTAGGTCCATAAATGAATTACTTATCCTTATTATGTATTGATATTATAATTTGTTCTTTAATACTATAATTTTTTTTGCAGTATGTGTTCTCTAAATTTATACTCTGCTGTTAAATCAGATGGCCATCCCCAACTCCACCTCTCAAGTTGTGGGTTGACCTTCCAATTTCAAAAATGACCCATTGTATGCTAGGATTGATTCATGTAAAATCTGTCAGAGCTAAAACATTGGCATGGTTTGAATACCATCTCAGGTGGCATCCTTGTCCTTTCATAATGTTTTAAAATTGAGGCCCTTTGTTTATGGGGCTTCTAAGTTACACAACAATAATAAAACCAACACTCTGACATACCTAAACAGATTCTGCATTTTCAAAAACTGCTTCTCTTTTCAAGTGGAAATAATTATTATGTTATATATTTTAAAATGTTGTTGCATCTTTAAATATTAGTTTCTACTGTGTTTTTTCTGATAATTTTCTAATATTTTTACCCATTAAGCTCATATCACATGGAACTTTTTATATGTCATTTTTTTCAGCACTTCTACAATCGGTTTGGCAATAATTTTGATTTGGTACGGGTTCTTTCTTGACAAATATTTTGTCAATTTCTTATTAATCTAAGAAACTTGCTGAAATTTTTTGGAAAACTTGAACAAAAAAATTTTAAGAAAAATAATTTCCATACTGAATCAAAAGCATAAAAAAAGAATTACAATATCTTAGATATCTTCTCACAATATCTTAGATATGAGAACAATTATATGTTGTATAATTTTAATGAAGTACCAGCCTGTCTCTTCTAAAATAATCAGTGTGTGTTTATGTGTTAGTTATTTCTTTTAAATGTGTTATTTTGTTTGTTTTCATAATAAAAAGAAATTAATTGGATTTCTCTGTTATTATAGTACTTTTCAGTAGCTCTGTTGAAAAATATTTACTGTATTTATATTTAAATATCTTGGCATTTAATTCATATTTATTTTGATGAATGTTTAAATTTTAAAAATATATTCACAAGATAATTTATTTTAAAAAATGTTTAATATAACATTGTTTCTATTAATACTTTTATTATTTAAAAACATATATTTAAAGGATTCCTTAACATAAACATCACTGAAATTGAATGAAATAATATTTTTGTTCTAATTAAGACTATACTCTCCCATTTGTTTTGTCTAAAGATTTTTTTTGTTATTTACATAATTATACCAACAATGAATTTTGGCTGATCAAAAGACCTTTGCAAATGCCACAATATGCAGTCAATAGTAAAAAACTGTGTGCATATTCAAACTTAGTAATTATAAAATGACAGTGTTTGATATCTTTTGATTTGGCAAAATTGGTCAATGACATAAGTACCAATTTCTTTCATATACCTCATTCTTCATCTATAGGGGGATATTAGTAAGTATAAGTTGTAATTGCAAGAGATGCTGACATATGAAATTATTGCAGAAAATAATAAATTTTAAAAGGTTTTATAATTTTACCAAAGCAGAACTTTCTGATTGTATAAAAGATTGTTTTTATGTAAAATTATGATTTGATTAAATAATTTATCATTTACTTGTTTAAATTTATTAACAGCTTACATTTTTGCCCTTGAAGTTCTTCATAATAATTTAACTTTCATAAATATAAAAAAAAAATTCTTAATGATTTGAAAACTTAATTGTGACTCAATTTATTTTCAACTGCATGTTAGAATTCTGTGCTTTCATATCATTTTACTGTTTTTTAAAAACTTCCTATTTAATTATACTTTGTTGTATATATTTTTATATTTTGCTATTTTAGAATTTTTCTTTGGGATCAGATAAGTATTTCTATATCTTTTGTGAATTAAATTGTACTATAACTATACATCATTTTTAGAATTGATGTGAATGAGGAATCCTACTTTAGACTTTTTTAAAAGGATTTTTTCCACCTTCAGTACAAGCACAAAAGGTTTTTAAACTATTTCTATTTGAATTCAAACCTTATTAATATTTGAATTAATGCTAAGTCAAATTTAATTAGTGTGGTAGTCTTAAAAATTCTCTAGAAGTTTTTGTCTTAGTTGATCCATTTTATTCATATTTCTTTGATCACCGAAAGATTTCGACTCAATAGAACTACTGATTTAATAAAAATTTTATTGTGATGTTATTTAAAAGAAGTTATATTTATGTATAGAGAGAGAATTTTAAAACAAAATAGTATTCTTGATATCATATTTTTTATTTTAGTTTTTCTTTCCTTCCTACCAGTACTATCATACTGGGTAATTGTCTTAAGTGTGTCTGTTCACAAAATTTTATGTGTATATTATTGGTTAAGTTCAAGAGCCATTGATAGGCAAATTACATTATTTGTTTCATTGAAGTGTGAAATCATGTATTAAATCTAGGCAGTAGCGCACACAAAAATTTTTCAAGGGGGAGTCCAGGGTCGAAAGTCCACCATTTTGGTATCATGCTCCAACACGCCGCCCAGCATATTCTTTTGATTCTTTCAATTTTCGGGAACAAAAACAAATACATAGTTAAATTCTACATAATATATACATAGGGTTAAAACCAATCAGAAAAAAAAAATCAAGGGCTATGGGGGTGTCTGGACCCCTAGGACACCCCTTGTGTGCGCCACTGAATCTAGGTAATGCATACATTTATATATATCCCAAATTTTTAATATATAAAAACATTTCCCTCTCTCTATATAGTAAAAGTGGATTGTAATAGTTCAATTTAATGTACATGTATGTGTAATACATGTGAATTACAGTTTTACAATTTGAACAATAAGTATGAACTGTGTGAGTGTGTTGATTATTTGTACTATGGGGCTTAGTCTACCTTTAAGCTGGCAGTGGGTACTCCCCCCATAGTATTTCTAATTTTTTGTATCCTGTATTGTTCATTAATTATTTCTATCATCATTATGAATTTTTGTTTTATGTTTTTTGAAAAACATTTTACTTGTGATAGTAACAAAAATCAATGAATTTTACCAGAATAAATTTAATTAAGATGAGATAAATCTTGAAAATTGTACTTGCATTTTTATTATTTTTATTGATTATTCTGTAAAGTAATGCAAGTTCTATTTTGATTAGAAGTTCTTGACCAGCTAAGGATACTATTTCATATCAATAATTACAGCATTCACAAGCTGCAAATAGCAATTTTTTTCTCCAATAATTAGATGAAGATTAGATAACTTTTAAAAATTTATTTTGCATTGGTTTGTATTCAATACCATGGAGGTTGTCACTTTACTCCTTACTACCATGTTGTTTATAACAGTACATAATATTATATCTTCAACCAATTTTGCAAACCAAAAGATTTCATCAAATGTCGTAATATGCAGCCAATAGTGGAAAATCACTCCTGTGCATATTCAAACAATAATAAGAGGACAGCATTTGGCAACATCCTTACTTTTGACAAAATTGGTTGATGATATAGTACTTAAGTGCCTTTTTTAACAAATCTTAGTACCATTATGTTCTTTTCCTGATTACTTTAAAATTGTTTGCAGGCTGACACCAATAATTTGGACTTTTAACAAAGGACTCCTTTCACAGTGCCATGTTTGATACCAAATGCCATCTCTAGTTGACCGAATGGAATTCCTATGGAGCTGACTTCAGTTGGACGAACACAACTATTATCAAATCCCTTGATCAAGCTGATAAGTCACCACTGCAAAATTCAGATATTTGCCATGCAAGCTTTCTGAACCCATTCAACTAATCCAATCATAAATCCTCATTAATTATGTTCAACAGACTGGAATGTCATTCTGACTATGAAATAAACAGAGCTGAGTGACTGAATCTATATTGATACAAACAAAATATTTATTTTATACTTGAAACTGCATGCATGTTAAGAGTATGAAAGCTAAACAAAAATCATTCCAGTTGCTCAAATTCTGCATTAATTTTTAGTTCATTGAGATGTGTGAATGTATGCATATAAATTGCTCCTGTGTGATTTAATTTATTTATTCTTTCTGATTGAACTTTGTTTGTAGGATAAGAGCAATGGCTTTTTTGGCCGTCTATGTAACATTTAAAGATAATAGACAAATTGATGTGACTAACTTAAAGACTTTACTGCAATCATTGCCTTCTGTGATTGTATTCATGCTCACATGCCAAAATGAAATTTAATCTGTGGCATTATCATGGTGCAATGACTGCTAAAGTATATTAGTCTGTATCACTTGCAATGAATTTTGTGACTTCTCATGCGAACTTAAAACTGCATATTTAGTTTTTATCAAATTGTGGATGTTATTTATGCTTAATTAGTAAATTGTTCAATAATTGTCATTTTAGAGTGAATTTGAAGGTTTTGGTTTATTTCTGATATAAATAATTCATAATTATATTTCTTGATCATTTTCTTTGAAATGAAAATAGTTATTTTGCTAAGTGTACAAATATGTAAAAGATTTATAGACTTGCTAATTTTAAATTATCTAAATATATTCAATGTAGCAAAGATTAATAAGCCAATTTCTGATAAATTTATATGGTGATTGTAATTAACAATTAAAACATACCACAAACCTCACAATAATTATGTGTCGTGTAATTTTATAAAGCAACTTTTAAAAAACAATCAAAAAATTTTTATCCATTGCTAGTAGTCCTTGTGTTGCTTCTAAGTTAAATGTTAATAAATAATCACTTATTTGAACCTAAATCTGAGTTTTACACAAAATTTAAATGCAGTGTTATTCAAGTTTTTTCTGTCATTTTCTTTTTAAGAAAATCTGTGAAGAATCACTTGCACTTCCTAACTCATGAGAAGTCTATAGACCCATGACGGTTTCTGCTAATAGAAAAAAAAAGGCATGCAATCACTATAGTGTTACCTACATGTAACAAACTCCATTTATTATGTACAAAAAATTATGATATGTTATGTTTTGAATACCACAAACATTGAAAATTCTGACATTTATGATGAAGTTAAAATAATCAATTATTAAAATAAATCAAAGAAAGAGAGAGAAATAACCAATTGTTATTAAAAGTCTTTTAAAGCATTGACTTCTTTGAAATTAATCCAATTATATTATTTGTTCTTGTATTTTTGTGCAAAAGGTTCTGATATAACATGGCATATGCTCTCTTTTTCACTTATATCTTATAGGCTACCTAATATTTCCAGAAAAAAAAATTGCTGTAAACTATGTGGTATGTCTGGTTTTGTTGATTACTGTCACTATTTACATGTGGGGGCAAGTTTCTGAAGGTTATACTTCTCTTATATGTTATATATATATATTTATGTATAACTTTGTTATATATTTGTGTGAATCTAAATAAGATTCAATGTAATTTTAGTTATTCTATTGAATGTTCATGTACAGTAATATTTCTCCATGTGATCATTTTTCATATTTTGAAATGAATGTTTTATATGATAATCTTAATATTACCATTCAAATGTACTTGGTGAATAACCTTATTTTCAAAGTTCAAAATATGAAGTACTTTAATTTTTTTGAAACTCTTGCTTTCAAATCTTTTAACAAATATTTATTTACAATTTATTACAAGTTACATTTTTTTCACAAATGTAATAATAATAATTCCTCGAAAGGAAGGGGAGATACTGAACTTTCTTGTGGCAGCTTCCCCACTATGAATTGAAACTAAGAATATGAAACAGCTACTACCTATCTTAAATGAAGATAATTTTTCTACTGTTTATGTGTGTGTTTGATTAAAGCATGGATTTTTTAACCCACAAATTGACATGATTTTTCATATGAAATTTTTCAAATAATTTAAATTTTACTGCATGTTTTTTTATTTTAATTGCTTGTTATTTTCATCAATAATAAGTTTCACCCACATCTCTGTTAAAAAATTGACTGGAAGAAAGTATTGCTTAATGTGTGCATAATATTTTAATTACTAGAAAATCATTACAATCAAAGATTGTTTAGTAAATATGCATGTATATCATAGAAAATAGTTCAGCTTCAAATCATTACATGGGCTTAGTATGGAAATCAAGAATAAGGTCTACATTTTCACCTGATTGTGACATATTTAGCTAGGTTCATTAGAAATTTTTAAAAGGGTATGTTGCCCACTGGTATAATGGTTAGCAATGCTGACTGCGGTGCCATAGGGACTGGGTTTGAATCCCGGAGAAGACATGAATGTTTGTAAATGTATAGTGCCTTTGCGGCATGGGGGTACTTTAAATAGCCGTCGAGCCGCGAGTCCTCTCATGAGGTTGGTGGGAGGCCCCTGACCACCCCCAGGGTGTTCTCCCTCAAAATTGGGGTGAAACCGAGCTAAATCGTTCTGTCACCTGTATGGTGCTCAAAGCTACAGCTAACGACAGGCGTCACTTAGCCCTTTGCCATGATGAATTTTGTGGACCTTGATCTGGCCTTTGCCGATCAGGTTGCATTGGTAACAACAAAAGGGGTATTTTTTATTTTGTAAAAAGGCAAGATTTTGTTATAATACTGAATTAAATTTGTTGGGAAATTTGTTTATGATTTAATTTTGAATATGTATTAGCTTACAAATTAGCAATGTTTGCATGCAAAATATAAATACTTAAAAGTCATTGTGTAATCATTTTAACGTAAGTATTGGGGTTAATGTATAATTAGTTAAATTAAATTCCTGCTGAAGATCAAAAAACTATTTGGATAAGATGCCATGGAAAACCTTGGTTCAGTTGTTTTGAAGTTGATATGATTTTCTTAACAATGTAAGAGGAGATATTTTTATAATAAGACAATTAAAATCTTAATTTCTTTGCTATCACTTTTTCTGTTAGTTAATGGATTGAACTGTGTAATTCTGCAAAAGATCATGAACAATGGGGATGCTGCACATGATATCGAAATAAAACTTGGAAGCGAGATCGTGAAATTTTTACATCATATATTATCTGACTGTAATTCAGAATTGAACATGTATCACTAATAATCTGTTATGTTGCTAATGTGTACAAAATAAGACAATAATATATTTTTAATTCATCAAAATGGTTTTTTGGAGAAATTCTATTGTATAGATTTCTATTGTACTGAATACAAATTCAACTATTTTATCATATAGTAGGTAAATTAAATGTCTCTAGCTGTATATGTAAAGAAATTTTATAGTGTTCAATGACATTAGTACAAAAATTATTTACTGCTGTTAATGAATTTAAGACGTGTTTGTTACTATGTGCATGTTATTGAACATACTACTTGTTGCAGAATCTCCATATTTTTTCAGAAAAATAGCTCTTGATAATTATATTTTCAGTCATGTGAATGCTATTGCTCTTCTCCTATGGAACTTATAAACAAATTAAGTTTCAATATTGACAAAGTTTTATTATTTATTTATTATTTTTTTTAATGTTTTACATTAAAGTTGTATTAAAAACATTTGCTTCTTGAATTTCTTGAAATACCGTTAATGACATATACACATTAAAGACACACAGAGAGTTCTGTTTTTATTTGGAAATTGTGGTAAATTATTTTTAAAATTGTGACCAATGTTTACAGTATCTTAAAAGCTGTTACTATACAAATCTTAATGTAATTTGGCTTATATGTAAATATAGTAAAGTATGCACTCGAATAACAGTTTAATCCAAATCTGTGCAATGATATAAAAAAATGATTCAGGTATGAAAAATTTTAATACTTAGTGATTTTTGCTATCATAGTAAGGATTCTATTGTAATAATTAAAATGGTCAATGGTATAAATAAATTGTTTATAACAAACAAACTTACTGGGTTAAAAACTTTAAAAATCATAAATCACCATGCTATGCAACTAATTATTTGTCTTAGCAATTCATAATAACACTGAACTCGTGTTCAGTGAAATAAGACAATGAAATTATAAATTTCTGTACTATTTGTAATCTTAGGCACATTGTTAGTATGGATTAATGAACCTAAAACTTTAGCTCTCCACTTTTGATTCTGATTTTTTTTTTTTTTTTTTTTTTTTTCTGTTCTACAACTTTTTCTTCGAAATTTGATGATTCTTATGTGATACATATGAAAAGGATATAAAACCCAATTTATAGTAAGTTCATGTTTAAAATATTCTTAAATCCCTCTTTAAAATCAGCATGGAGAACCTCTAAATACTTGCAGTAAGTGATCTGATAGATTTCAGAAAAGGCTTTTTTCACCTGAGCCTAGGTTTTGCTTGAACTAAAGAAAATGTAACAATGATGGTTTTTTTTTATTTCAGTTAGATTTAACTTGATTTACATAGACAGCCTGTAATCCAGTCCATCTAGTTTGTAGGAATTCTGGGACCAAGTAAAGCAGAAATTCCAAACTATTTACCTTTAAAAAGCTCAAACTCTTTGTAATGCAAGTGATTGAAATCTTTATTACTACAAAGTTGTCCAAACAATCTCAATCAAGAGATTACTTCTATTTTTGTAGAATGCAGTAATATTGCAATGAAGCAATGTGTATAGATATTTACTTGAATTCTTTGCAATCAAATTTAATGACATAATGTACTATAAGTATATTTATTTGTTACTGTTTGTCTCTTATGTGATATGAAGCTCTTCTAGTGTCCTAATATTGTTAAATCACAATCATATACTGCTAGCAGGTTATTTTGAATAGAAATGTCTTTCCCTTGAAAAGATTTAAGCCTAGTAATATAAATTCTCTGTATACTCGCTTCATAACTTTTAGCAAATAACTTAAAATTTGTTTCTCTTTTTTTTTTTTAGGGGGAGGAGTTGCATGCATAACAAAAATGTATGATTTGTGAAGTTAATTTATTTGAAGGGAAATCGGCATATTTTAAAACAATTGCCGTGTAACCTTTTAATGTTTCCACAATTTTGTCAATTATTTTTTTACTTTGAATTATTCATCAAAAGCATTTTTCTGTTATTTGTCCTTAGCTTATGGCAAAATTATTTCCTCTCCAGTCACATGCAATTTACAATTAATTTAATTAACTAGTAATCCATCGTCTTGTCTAACAAGAAAGTTTGGAATTTTCTTTTTATTTAGTGCTTAAAAATAAGAATTATTCCTTTTTCTCGACATTCATTTTTATCAAACCCTCTTGTAGTCTGGAAGGCTTCATTAAAAATGAACAAAGATATTGGGTGGATCATCAGAGACTGAATACAACCGTATATAAATTGTTTTATATTATTTCTGTCTTTACTGGAGCATTTAAATCAATTAATTTTAAAGAAGATATAACTTTATAACTAATATAAGGTATTTCTTCAATAAGAAAGCATATAAAATGCAAATTGTAGTACCAATCATTCCAAATAATTATCTTGGACTAAATACATTCTCATGCTTCTAATTGTACACAACTAAAGGTCTTGGGAAAGTAAAGAGCAGTGATATTATGTCTCATTTGTACGCTTGGATTTACACTCTTTTATATATGTTTTGGATATCTTCACTTTTTTCAAAAATGAGCTATTAAAGCATTGAAAACACATTTTCATCCTTTTAAGAGAAAATTATCTGTGTTAATGCTCTTGGGGGAATCCCATGAGATGATAAACTATCTAACCAATATCTTTCAGTTGCTATAGTCTGGTAACAACTCTTAGCCATTCAAAAACAGCCCAATTATGCGCCCATTATCTTTAAATTGATGATTTTCAATTGTATCATAACTTTAATATATTCGATTCCCTCAAAAAAAGGGGATGTGTGAAAAAGTACTCCCTACATCAAAATCTGATTCATCAACAAAAAGGGGGAGGGGAATTTTTGCAGGTAAGATAAAAATTTTACGTCTCCCAAAATACATGCATGTTACTGTAGCCTCGCTGTGTACTAAGATGCTTGCATTCCCATTGATGTAGAGAACTCGAGACGTTTGCTATGTTACTTTTCTGTTTCTTTTCGCTAATATTTGATTTTAAGAAGCTTTGCCGCATGCTTTCGTTCGGATTTATTACCTGTCATTCTAAATTACTTCCATACAAAGAAGGGCTGCGGTAGCCCAGTGGTCAAGGTATCGGATCATGGCATGCATGCCATGAGTTCGAGACCAGTACCACTAAAGACCCGCCGTGTGAGGCAGCGATGCACGTTAAATCTGTAGAGAGCTGAAACGTCCTCCGGTTGGTATGGTAGTTAGGAGAGGGGTGCCAACTCAGGTGCCGTCCACGTCACTTGACCATGGTTCAAAATAACGTGGTCCGTCGCCAAAAGCCCTCGTGTAGCTGAACAGTGCGACGTTAATATTCACTCACTCACTCCATACAGAGAAAAGGGTGTTATTTTTATATTAATGCATACCTATGGTTTCCATTTAGTTTCCTGTGTGTAAATAACGTCATTTTCATATACCGCTGTATTCATAAAAAATTTCGTTTTTGCATGGTATCACTAAATTTCTAAAACGAAAAAATCGTATTCCTCCCCTCCCCACCCCTACATCTTGGTTGTACCCATTACAATACATAAGGTATAATTTGAAATATCCCAACATATATTCCTTGCTTTTCAAATAGACCCTAAATCTTCTATAAAACTTTGAAGAAGCCCAAATTTCGTCTATGTCGAAAATTTCAGGAACGGACAGTGCTTGCAATGTAGTGTATATATATATGCCGTTAATCGTAGAATTCCCTGCACATTTGCCAGATGTACGATGTGACTGCGGTAGCCGAGTGATTTTGGTCACGAACTTGTGGTCGGCGTTATCGATTCGTGGGTTTGAAACCTGTTGCCATTGAAGACGCTGTTTTCAGGGACTGGTGCACGTTAAATCTGTTGAGGCTCAAAGTCCTCCCGTTGGCGTGACTTGAAAGTTTGGATAGGGGAATGCCAGTTCAGGTGTCATTCTTATTACTTCTTGATCGTGATTCAAAATTACAAGGTCCTTCGGCTCAATTTATTCTGAGTATCAAAAAAAGGAAGAAATCGCAAAATAAATCATCCTTCCGATACTGATTCATTTAGTATTGAAGGAAAAACTATTAATAAGAAAAGAAGCAGCACCATTTAAATGGATGTATAATCTGAGTTTTCTTAAGGTACATTGAAAGATGAATCTCTATTTGACGAGTTTTCCACTTATAACGAACTTTTTTCGGGATTTAGCGACTTCGTTAAATAGAAATCCTACTGTATTTGAACTTATCAATATATCTGTAAGTTACAAAAATTTACCTATGCGTACTTCTGTAAGCGATGAAGTTTTTGTTTGTTCAATGAAGGCTGTGTGCGGGGTGGTTGTTTCCCGGGGCGACAGGTTTGCATTTCTAAGCCCTTTCGAGTGAGCTCGGTTCCTTTGGGCTTTCTGCCAGTAACCCTCGTGTAGCTGCACAATGCGAAGTAATTTAAAATCAAATCAAAGGCAGAACAACCACATGTTTAGAAGTGCTGACTCGAAGAATATACACTGCTGGACAATTGCTAAGGACGGATAACACTATCATCCATACCAACCACAAAATGAAAGGAAGCAAAATGTGGAAAATTAGAATAAGTGCGGGATATTAGTAAGAAGTATGAGTATGCAATTTTTTTTTCCACGTCTGTTCATCACGTGATAGCGTTCATAAGAGCTTTAAAGGTTTTGACGCGTGTGGACAGTTGTTGTTTCAAGTCAAAGTTTTACAGGAAAGATTTAATAAACGAACTTAAAATTTTTGGCATGTCTTCCCGACATCATATAGATGATTTTATGCGTGGCAGAATTATTGGAAAGATCGAAGAAGGGCGAAAAATAACAGATGTTGCCAGGGAGTTCAACATCGCTCACAGCGTTGTTTCACGGCTGTGGAAGTCATTTAAAACTATTGGAATGTGTAGTAGACGGCACGGGGGAGGTCGTGTTAGAAGTACGACGCCTGCAGAAGACAGATATATCGTCCTATCAGCAAAAAGGAACAGGCGCACTACAGCTCAGCAGGTGGCAAATCAGTTTCTTGCTGCCTCAGGAAAGCAGATCTCCCGAAAAACTGTTGCCAGACGTTTGAGGGGAGGAGGAGGACTATACGCACGCAGACCTGTTGTGTGTGTCCCATTGACCAGACAGCACCGTACTGCCCGTTTGCAATGGTGTCGTGAGCATCACAATTGGATTGAACAGGACTAGGCATGCGTACTATTCTCAGATGAGAGTAGGTTCAGTCTGTGATCGGATTGTAGACGCCAACTGATCTGGCGCGAGAGTGGTACTGCTTATCATCCAGAAAATATCCAGGAAAAGGACCGATATCCGACATGCAGTATCATGGTGTGGGCCGGCATCATGATCAATGGCCGCACGCGCCTACATGTGGTTGCGAATGGGACTATGACGGGCCAACGATACATTGATGAAGTTCTACTTCATCATGCTCGTCTTTTCCGTGGTGCTGTCGGTGATAAATGTGTTTTTATGGACGACAACGCAACATGTCATCGAACACTCGCTGTTCAGGATTGTCTAGACAGCGAGGGTATTCAACGTCTCGTATGGCCAGCGCGTTCTCCAGATCTAAACCCCATTGAAAATGTGTGGGATGCTTTGGGGAGGCAAGTTGCTGGTCGAAACTATCCTCCGACAAACAAGAACACCCTCATCCGTGCACTCACAGAGGAATGGGATAAATTGCCTCAACAGCTGCTGGATAATGTTGTGCAAAGTATAGTACGACGTGTGGAATGTTGCATCACACTCCACGGTGGACATATCCCGTACTGATACCTTTCTTTAAGGTGCCTGCTGACTTTTAGATGCATTGTTCCATTTCTCCGTACGCAGATCAAATGAACATTTTTTCTTTCTTTCAGATGTTTCACTGCTTTTGTACTTTCCAGAACAATAAATATTCTTTATTCTAATGTCTGAACAGTGTGGCAACTATATTTTATCCTACTAGGCCTCATGTCTCGCTTCTAATGTTATGCTACATAGCAATTTGTGATCCGTCCTTAGCAATTGTCCAGCAGTGTATAAACGTGAAACAACTGCTTACTTTTTTAAAGCTGTCATGAGTCAAAAAATCTTTAGAACTTATTTTAAAGGCCCAGGAAGCTTAATTAAATAACATTATCAAATGTTTTGAATGCCTCAAGTAACAAAATCATACGCTAAAAATAAAACTTGAGTAGAAAATTAAAATCGCGAAAGTTATTCTCAAAATTGAGCCTGGAGGTTATAAAAACAGTATAAAGTCCAAAACATTACTTGATAACACTCTAGCAACTAGTCATGAATAGATTAAGCACGAATGCTGTGCATGTTATTTTATGAAGTCATTTTTATAACTTCACATACATGTCACTAAATTTTTAGATTTGGGGGTTTTTTAACAATAAAGTAAGTTTTTATGGGTTGAATTCTGTTCAACGAAATATTCTATGGATAAAACAGAAGTTAAAATACGTTGAAGAAATATTTTTTAAAAAAGATCGTAGTCTTTTTCTTCCGAGTGATAAAAAGTGTTATCTTCTTCCGTTGGATAAATATAGCGAAATGATACACACACACAAAGCTACGTTTTCATTTTTTTTAAATGTGCCTCAGATACTAAATACATACTACTCAATAGCGAATTACTAAAACAAAATTCATCACGTATGTACGTGAAAATTTCTTGAATGAAATACCAATTTAAGCATCGTCCTCATCATCTGACCTTAGATCGAAATTAATGCTTTCATCACTTATGTGTTTATTTAATACAACATTAATTTGTTGACTTTCCCAGTATGATCAACATTTGTCTTGGATGACTGCAATAGCCAATGAAAAACACAGACTAAACTAAAACTTCATAATTTAACAGTAAATTTAAACGTCAATCACTTTTAAGTGGATTATTATGTTATAATTATTGTGAAACACAGTGCTAATTTTATTTCTAAAATACTTAAAGCATTACGAAAGATAAAGTTTGATGTATAATCGAACTAACATTTTAAATTAATATAAAATATATTAAAATTATTGTATTAATATTCGTGTAAGTTATACTTTTAAGTTTATTAAAACTAATTGTAAGAGTTTTTTTTTAAATCCCACTCATATATATATGTTGTTGTTTTTTTATTAATTTTATAAAAATTAATTGATCAGTAAAAAAAAAAAAGTTTAAATTTTGAATCACCTTTTGATATTTTTAATGTTAAAAATATTAATGTTCCCCCTTTTTTTTTAGTTTCAAATCTTTTCTTTGTATAAATCAGGGAAAAAAATATGAGAAATAAATGTTACTGTTATTTTATATAATCCATATACAATCAAAATAAAATAAATTTTATTGCAGATTTAAAATATCAGAAATACAAAAATAAGTTGCTAAATTACATGACTTATTTGTATGAATTAACCAATGTAAGCGATGATTTTCGAATAATTACACAAAAGCGTTTGCTTATCCACAAAAATTTTATCAAATATGTCACAAAAAATGCATTTTTTTTAAATTAAATATAGTCATGAATGAAATAAAACAATAAGTACTTTAACAAAATATATCTCCTAGTCTGAGATTGAAGCTGATAGAACACAAATAAATAGCAGTAATATAAAATATAGGCAGTGTCAGAGCTGTGTTGAGTGAAATCCTCAATTTGAGCATTATATAAATGCGTTGTTTCTGGAAGATTAGTTTAACATCTCTGTAAAAATCAAAAGAACAAACTAGGCAAATTAATTATAAGAACTCTTTCAATTCTTCAAAAGTTTTTAATGGAATACAAACATATTGTTGAGTACATTTTTATGTTACCCTATATTAAATAAAATACCTCAACTTTAAGCAGCATTAAAGCATTTTTTAAATAAAATTTCACGTTGACAGCTTTATAAACACGCGACTAGAACAAAGAATAATTTCAATACAAAAAAATTCATTGGCATAATCAATTACTAGGTACAAAACTTACACAACCTTACATGAAAGGTAAATCGCAGTTAATAAGTAGGCAATAATGTCTGTTTCTATCATAATATTGTTCAGTGTCTCGGCATCTTCTTTCGAGCTCTGACCTCTACTGGCAGTTTTAAAAAGTTACAAATGCTAGCCTTGCCAGAAAAAGAAAGATATGAAATAAGGGAACATATCTTTTTTTTAAGTTTCAAAGCACCATTCTTTGAGTGTGGATTTTCTTTTCGAGAATTCCTTTTTAAGTTTGAGAAAACTTGTCGGTTGTTCAGTCATTCGCGAATTATAACTAAACTCTAAAGTATTTGTTAAGGACAATTTTGAAATTCATTCCAAATCTGGAAACGTAATATTATACATCCGAATCGTTCGATCATTTACTGAAGTAAATGTTTTATAATTTTTTTTAAAAAAAATACCGATGAGTTTTAATGGAGTTCCCTATTCTTTCGTATGTTCTTTTTTTCCTTCAGAAAGCTAAGCATTTTAGTTCTTTCGATATTTCATCACGTTACAGTTGTGCTTTTTACACACACGTTACATCTGCTGACTTTAGATCTCAAATCATTGGCTTTTAGAGTCACACTCGCTGGTCGTTCAAATTGTTCTTCGTCCTCGATACTCGTGAGCCAGAAACTGAATTTGTTTGCGAAGTAGTGGCACGTTCCTCTGGCACCATTGCATTCTATGAAAGGTGTAGCTCGGAAGTCTTCCAAGCAGCTTCCAGGACTAGACAAAGATTGACCACCGCCTTCTGCACCGGCTGCCGTATGCTATTGAAAAGAAGGAAATAATCAATATCTTGATTTTTTTTTATGAAATCTTTTCTTATCTTACTTTGGAGCTATGAGAAGGGAATAATTTTAATCATTATTATTATTATTTGATTTTCGGTAAAGCCGCACGACTTTATAATCTTACTCCTTTAGATGCAATATTAAGGTATCCAACTACGTTCGGAACCGTGATTTTGCAAAAGCGTACAAATGGATAGTATTTATGATATTTAGTGTCACTTAGATTAGAAAATGTATATAGAATTGTTTTCAGAATAGTGTGTGTGTGTGTGTGTGTGTATTACAATAAAAAATATTACTTAAGTCCAATATTTTGACAAAAAATGTACATAGAATGATCCATTTTCAAAATATTCTCCTTTTGTGAAAAATGCTTCTATTATAATAATATTTTGCCTGAATATAGCTCAGACCTCTGTACAGAGGCTTAACTAGAATTTTTGAAATATATTACTTAGAAGTGGGTTTATGCATGTTTTACGACAACAGAAGGGAGAAATTTTAAGAAAAAAAATGCCGATAATTATTTTAAATGGTTGTAACTCTGAAAATAATGTGATTTTTTCAAAATCATAGTTGAGTCTCTGTACAGAGGTCTGAGCTATATACAGGCAAAATAGTATTATAATAGAAGCATTTTTCACAAAAAGAGAACATTTTGAAAAAAGGTTATTCTAAGTTAATTTTTTGCTGAAATAATGTATTTAAATAATTTTTTTTTGTCAAAATGTCCTTAAAACAATTTTATACATGTATTCTAATCTAAGTGACACTATATATCATGAAAATTATCCATTTATGCGCTTTTTTAAAATCACGGTTCCGAACGTAGTCGGATACCTTAACCTAAAAATTTTGTAACTAAAAATAAATAAATGTATGTATACATGATGGGATGAGGCAATCTTGCTAGTTTAAATCATCATTAATGTCATAAATTCAGATAGTTTGTAAGAAAATAATCCTGTTGCAGTTCTAGTTTGTTCACTATGGATAAATTCCAATTGTTTCAACAAAAGGTAATTGAAGTTCAGGAATTCTACTCGATGTTCTTGTATACCTTAATTTAATGTCATAAATTCAGATAGTTTGTAAGAAAATAATCCTGTTCTTGTATACCTTATTTTAATGTCATAAATTCAGATAGTTTGTAAGAAAATAATCCTGTTGCAGTTCTAGTTTGTTCACTATGGATAAATTCCAATTGTTTCAACAAAAGGTAATTGAAGTTCAGGAATTCTACTCGATGTTCTTGTATACCTTAATTTAAACATTCTACAATGCATAAAGATTAGAATAATTTTAATTTCAAATTTAATAAAAAATTTGTACTATTGAAGGCGATTAAAATTAAAGTTCCACTTTCAAAATGCTGTAAAAAAAACCTTGGTAAGAATGAATTCAAATTTGAACTAAATATACTTGAAAATAGGAGAAACGGTACTTCAAGAAAAAAATTTCCTAAATGTATCAATAAATAGCTTTGTAAGGCACATAACGAAAGTTGATTCACCTACAAGTGGTTTTTTGAATCGAATTACGACGGCATTGGCATGAGTTGCGTTTTAAACCAACTGTACTGTTCAATGTGCATGATTTTTTCGGTTTTTTGCCGGAAAAAATTACTTCCAAGTCGTTCAAACTCATCGACACCACGGCAAGGTCTTGCCACAGTGGATTCTGAAATTCGGTTTTTAATTGTACTAAGACCGAAAACCACACAAAAAGCAACAATGAAAACCCCAATATAAATTTTCTTTCTTCTTTTTCTTCCATACCATTTCCCCCTTCTTCAGGTATATTCAGTTCAGATTGAAGTCTGAGCAATGATCCTTTTTTTACAGCATTTTGAAAGGGGAACTTTAATTATAATCACTCTGTGCTTTAAAGTACTAAAATTTATTGCCTTTACATTTACTCATACATATGACACCCTTTTAAATAAAATGCATATTTTCCCTCTTTTATCTAAAGTACGAGACTGCAAACTCTTGCCTCCGAGGGCCACACGCCTGTCAAAAAATAACGTAATCAAAAAATGGAAATAAAGAAAAAATGTTCTTTTTTTACAATTGATTCAAAGCGAAGAGACGCTGCTATATATATATATATTGATTTCAAAAAAGTTAAATGGAAGTTTTTAAAAAAATATTTACAATAGAGTGAAATTTTTGAAGCATTCGTCCTTTTAAAAATATTTTTTCTCAAATGGATATCAAACATATAAATAAAATGCTTTAAATATTAAGAATGGAAAAAATATTTTTGCAACAAAAAGCTGACTGTGATTTTTTTTTCGAAATTTCCTCAAATTCAAATGTAGGGACACTAAAATACCTTCAACGGGTCACTCGTGACCGGCGGACCTCGGATTAAAGACCCCTAATCTAAAGTATATGTTATACTTTATGATAAAAAAAAATTAACGTTGATATGTCATCGTTTAAATTTCATAAGTTGAATATTTAGAAAAAACGAAAATCAAAAAGTATCTTAAATGCACACTCACCATAGCAAAACTGTAACCAATCCATAATGAATTCCAACCTCGTGGGCAATCTGGTATCGACAATGACTGACTGTGCACAGCGATAACATTGGCAGGTGTCTCGCAAACAACGCATCTACTGATGTATTCTTGGATAACGCTGTCTCCTACCGGCATCATAGGCAGAGGTGCATTTGTAGAAAGCCAGTAGGATTTGTCGTTTCTGCTGGCGTAGTTGCACACACTGTTGAAGTCGCAAAATAGGAAAGGCATTGTACTAAATCGCTGCATGCACGATCCGGCAAAGCCTGAAATGAAGAAGGATAATATTTAGATTTAACATAATTGAAGAACCACAACAAATTTCAAGTAAATGTTTTTATTAGATATTTAAAATGATGTAAACTTAAATATGACAATGAGAAACCTGAATTCGATCCATGTCTTTTATATCCATTAAAATAGCAATTAGATACTTTTTCAGTTACAGTAATTTGCTTTAATTGTGAATTATTATTTAAATTGCTCTATTTTCTTTTAATTTAACCACGTTTACTTAATGATCGTTAGATATAACGAATAACTATAAACAACATTGTTTAGAATCTATGTAATAAGTCACTGTACGGAGGTTTCATATTTGATCTCAACATAATTATTACAAGATAATCCAATTAAATTCGATATAAATACAGCCTCATTACTTTAATAACAGAAGAGATTAAAACAATTTTCTAAGGAACACACACATTCAAAAATGTCATATTTGTTTCAGAATATGTATGATTTTGAAATGAAAACAACTATGTGTGTCCCACACGTAAATTAATGATCATGTAATGCCTAATTGCACCTCGTATTAATTAATACACATTAATTAATACACATTACAAAGCAATTTTAAAAAATAGTCTGTATAGATCGTAATATGCAACTACTCAGTAGCGTACGCAGACTACTTTTGTGGGAAGGATTATATTTTTAAAAAAGCTTCGACGAAAGCACTAAGACGTAATCGTTCTGCTGTAAATTAAAAACTTGTTGGTCTCCAGGAAGGAATTTTAACCCTTAAACCTCACACTTGTGGGCGCCCGTGCAACAACTATTCCAAGAAAATAATTACAGATGAAAATTAACTGCATTCTATTACGTCGATCAGAATAACTACTTAAATAGATATTCAACACTTTATTTTAATTTTCATGAGATAAATACAAAATAACAGGCATAAAATCAACTTAGCTGGTGTTGAGTAAATATACAAGAATTTTTTTCAAAAATCATATCTTGACAAAAAAAATGATGCAAAATCTCTAATAAAAAACCATTAATCGAAAAGCAAAATTCTTACCTAGATCTTGATTGTGTGACTTCTCATTGCCTTCGATATACAGCAAACTGTAGCCATCCCACATTTTTTTCATGCCCCTCGGACACTGTGGAATGTTGTAAGATTGACTGTGCCTTACCACCAGCATTCCCATTAGTTTCTCACCACCTGGTCTTCCATCTAATCCTCTAGGTCCAGGTTCTCCTCTAACTCCAGGTACACCAGGAGAACCAGGGAGTCCGTCAAGTCCTCGATCACCTTTAAGTCCGTCAGGTCCTGGTAGTCCTGGAAGTCCTGAAGGACCATTTACTCCTGGGTTACCTTTGAGACCTGCATTGTAAAAATGATGTAAGCATGATGTGTTAATTTATCCTTCAAGGCATTTTAATTTGATGTGATAGTGAAATAACACGGCATGTTTTCAACGTAATTTTGTATGAGTTTTTTTTTAATTTTATTTTTAGATATCAAAGTGTACTAAATGAATGCATTGAAATGTACTAATAATTTTTTTAATTCATAATTTAAGAAACTGCTTATAATAAAAAGTGTGTTTGTAAGAATATTTTAATATAAATAATTTCATAATATATAAACATTTTTTAAATAATATAATAATAAAAAATGATTTTTTTAACAATTTATAAATTGAAAAAAAAAATAAAACGTACTGCTTTGAAAAGTACGTCTAATTTATTAAATACAGTCGAATTTCTACATTGTGAATTTTTCTATGTAGAGAACTTTTTCCTGGAACCAAGAACACTTCACGATTTTCTTCCTCCCAATAGCGAAGTACATTTTCTAAATAAAGAACTTTTCTCTAGTGATTCAATTTTTTTTCTCCCTATTTTCAGTATTTCTGGACATTTCAAGTTATTCTCTCTTTTAACACGTTTTATGATGGTCATAAATCTTGAACCGGTTTTATTAGGTGCCTTGCTCGTCGAGAGTAATATAATTCTGGACGTTGCAACCTTTAATCCCCCCCCCCTCGTTGTCCAGTTCACTAAAAACACCTTCGATTGCATCAAAGCATCGTTTCAAACAAAAAAACTCGAACACAAAATTAACAGATTTTATAGGTGATTAAATTTAAGGACGCAAGCTGTAATGCATATTTAGAATTTCTATTTATAAAGTAATGTACGTTTAAAATTGCTTGTGTACTTTAAATTAGAAAATATCCTTAAATTTTGTTAACTTTAATATGAGATTATTTTCTTAATTTTGAAAATAAAGTATATTTCTTTGACATTATTTTTTTCTTGTTTTCCTTTCAGTTTTTCATTTTTTTATGGATAAATATATATAAAACAAATATATATTAATTCACAAAAAGGTGTGAATAATTACTTTTTTTTATGCATTGTGTTTAAGAATTTAAAATTTGTTTTGTGTGGTTTATAAAGTATATTGAAAGGTGAACCTCTCTATATATGAATATTCCATAAAACGAACATTTTTGGGGGTATTTAGCGACTTTGTTAAATAGAGGTTCGACTGTAAATCAAAGGTACTAAGCCACTCCTTTGTTTCAGTTTTGAAATTGTTAAATATTAGTTATTTTACTTTTCACATATCAGTATTTTAACTATTGTTAAATTTTATATTTTTAAAAGATAAATTATTTGCATAAATACTTATAATTATGTAATTTTCTACATAAACAGTTCAAAAGTTAGATAATCTAAATTGATTAGAGATTATAGTTCACAAATTTATATCTTCAATTAAAATTATTTTGTAAGGATGCACTTTTATATATTTGGATATGGTTGGATATTTTTAATGTAAAATACTTCCTAAATTATAAACATTGAACATTTCACTATTTTCTGTTATAATTTCTGACAATATGCACTTTTCACGTGCATTTTGTATCAAAAAGGATTTGCAGAAGGAAAATCGCAAATGCTTACAAGTAAGTGAAGAGGTATTTTAATCATGGCAATTTCTATTTCACTCCCACTTATCAGTTAAAATTTCAAGTTACCTGGGAAGCCTGGGCCTCCTGGGAATCCCTTTGGTCCAGTTAATCCTGGCTCTCCTGGAATTCCTGGCAATCCAGAATCCCCTTTTTCCCCTTGAAGCAAATTTCGTGGTGGCACATTTCCTTTGTCTCCTTTCAGACCTGGCAAACCCGGTGGACCTAGAAAGAAATGTGATAACATTCAATAATCTACATTTAATATGCTTTAAAAAATGAAAATTTATTAAATCTGTTGCTTCTTATGCCACCTGTCTGCCGTCGTCAGATCGAGGCCCACGAAATTCATCGTGGCAAGGGGCGAGAAGTACGCCTGTCGTTTGCCATTGCCTTGAGCACCATACAGGTGATAGTACGATATAGCTTGGAGAAATTCCCGAAAGGACGATAGAACATTACGATAGATGGCCCCACCACCTATCTCCACCTCCACAATTTAGACATGGAACTGAAGGGGAGGAAAATATTTTCTAGTCCCCCTACGCTCATGATTCAGCCCACAAGACTTTCGGACCTACTGATTTAACGAACACGTACTCCGTGTGTACTCGGAGGGTATTTAGTGGCATCGAACCCAGGCCTTCCAGTCTGGAATCCGATGCTCTAACCACCAGGCTACCCACGGCCTTAATAAATCTAACACAATAAAATATTAAAAAATAATCTTGCCTAAGACTAAAAGAACAAACTCTTAAGTTATCATTTTTCTTTAAATCAGTTGTTCAACTCACATAAATTTATAATTTTAAGTCAGATTAGATTTTATATGATTTTAACCTGGAGTATATGTCAAAAATTTAAACAGCTCATCAATAGATGTATCGTAAAATAATATAATACAATACTAAACATTATACTTGATTTTATATTACTTTCAATTTCTGTTTGCGCATTCGTGTGCATGCGTGTGTGTGAGTGCGTGAGCGATAAACATGTTGTTGTGTCTAATGCCACCTGCTTGATGTAGTCTGATCGATGCCCATGAAATTCATCATGACAAGGGGCTAGATGTTCACTGTCGTTGGCCGTAGCCTTGAGCCCCATACAGGTGACAGTATGATTAAGGGTACCACCCCAATTTTGAGGGAGAACACCCTGGGGGAGGGTCAGGGGCCCCTCACCTCACTTCCCCATCTATCAACCTCACGAGAGGACTTGCGACTCGATGGCCATTTAGAGTATCCCCCTGCCGCAAAGGCAATATACATTTACAAACATCCCAGTCCCTACGGCACAGCAGTGAGCGTTGCTAACCACTATACCGGATGGGCGACGCGATAAACATATACTAAGATGATAATAAAAAAATTGAGAAGCCACGCAGCATCACAAAAAGCATGTATGGTCAACGTGTGTGAGATTCTTATATTGAAAATAGTTACAAGTACAGAAAATTAACATAAATCTCCCCTTCGATAAAATGATTTACTGGATAGCAGGCAAAAACTAAATTAATAAATTTTTAAGAATTTTAAATACTCTGAGCCATTTTCGTGATAATCTCATGAACAGATATTTGTTTCAATGCTTTATATATATGGCATGATTCTATAATCGTAAGATTAACACTTTGAAGGGTGAAACTACTCTCAATAAAACAAACCCTTATATATATATATATATATATATATATATATATATATATATATATATATATATATATATATATATATATATAAATGTGTAGAGATGCAAACAAGTACAAAAATAAGAGCTAAAAAGGGGGAAATTATTGTTTACTTACAATATTGTCGTGAAGGGTTTTTTACAACAATGCTTATAATAAATACTAAAATCAGGGGTGTCTTAAGACTTCTTGAGGCCTTGGGACCTTACGTAAAAGTAGACCCTAAGGCCCTGGGCCCCTACACAAATCTAGGCCCTACCTAAGACCCATAAAAATAGGTAGTGTGTAGTATACGTTGTCAAATATTCGTACACACCCGAAACAAGGAAATATATATGACTCACAATTGCGCAAATCGGCTCGACCGACTACCGCCTTTTGACTAAATGAGTAATGATGGTACATGGTGGTAGGCCTAGTCCTATATACGGACGACGGCCATGTAGACAGGGACGTCTAAAGACTTCTTGAAGCCTTTCCCCTTTGACCCTCTAGAATGGACGTGCGTTGTCAAATACTCGTACAAATAGTAACCCGAAACAAATAAATGGGCATGACTTACAATCATACAAACGGGCTCTACCGATTCCCACCTTTTGGCAGAATGAGTAATGATGATGTAAGGTGGTAGTCTAGGCCTAAACAAGGGGGTGGGGAAGGATCATCACATCATTATGCAGTCTCAACACTATTGCAAGTTGACATATAGTTTGCAATTCCTGGTTTTTCGGAGAATCATTTAAATAATAGAAATAACAATCAATCGTTAAAATAACTCGAATCATGATCTTATTAAGGTTAAGTCGAAAATAAGAAGAGGGCCCGGGCCCAGTTGGCCCATGCCTTAAGACGTCCCTGGCTAAAATTATGACCACCAAAGCTGAAGGTATTTCATGCACGTAAGCAAATCTAATGTATAGTTAATTTATCTATAGTTTCCTCAGTGGAATCTCCTGGATTGTCATGAATAAGGGCCCTCATATTCTCCCAAAATAAGTAATCAAGGCGAAATAAGCTTGAGAATCGAAACGGCCATAATGCATAATCTATTTCAACCGACAAAGGACAATAAGATAACTGCGAACAGATTGATTTTTTTGAGCTGATGTGAAGATATTTACCATCATGCTGACTATAAAATTTGCTTACGAACGTTAATTGAGATTTTCCAGCAAATGCTGAAGCATTCAAAGAGAAGCAATGTTAGAATGTATAAGAACGTGTAGCGAGTGGATATGCTGTTGAGCATATATGAGTATTTTGACCATTGAGAACATCTTTAGAAATAAAATTTACCCCATCTGTGAATAACACATGATCTGTATGTATGTGGTAAGTCGGGCAATAGGGCACTTTGTTGCAAAAATTCTTGGCAGAATACAAAAGCGCTAATGTAATCCGCTTTTTTTTCTCGTCGGACAGACATCAAAACTCGCCAATCACAGCACTGATACTGTCAAGGTTTTATTATTGTTGATGTCTGTAATTTGAGCTTATGTTGCAAACATTACCATAAAGAAACACTTCGCGACAATATATGAGTAAACAATGTGTATTTTTTTCCTTTTTAATGTCATTTTTTAAAGCTTTTGTAACACTCATATACTTCTATACAAAATATTTACTTTAAGGAGACCTCAAATATTATGTCATGAGTTTAGAACTTTAGAATTAATATTATGTATAAGAATAAATACATGACTTTTAAATCGAATTAAAAAAGCTAGAAATATAAAGCATCTACATGAAAGTTATTCTGAAAATTATCTTTATCAAAAATAAATTATAATAATGAATGTAATGTAGAATTACCTCTGGGTCCTTCCTTCCCTGGAAAACCATCAAGTCCTCTGTCTCCTTTTATACCTGCGAATCCTGGTAAGCCTGGAAGCCCGGATTCTCCTCTAGCACCCTTAAGACCCTCAGGGCCAGGTATTCCTCTACGGCCTGAAATAGATATTGTAGAGAAAGATGAATTGATAGTAAATGAAATAAATTTTTATGTAATCAATCGGCATATTCAGATGTCCCAAACTAATTTCTAATTTCTGATATTTTTGTTAATTAACTTTCATCTTTAAAATAAATAATGCAAAACTCTGTTAAAAATGTAAAACAGAAAAATAATGCATAAAAATTAAATTTCCACTATAAAGATTTATCCATTTTCATTTCTAGTCATCCGAAAATAATAATAAAACGAAAAATGAACGAAGACTAAGCAATGTAAGATCGACCACAGCACAAATTTTCTTCATATTAAATTATAAGCATTCAGATTTTAATATCTTTAAATGTTTACCTGGTGTTCCTTGGTCTCCTATTGAGCCTGGTGGTCCTGGTAATCCAGGGAAACCTTCATCGCCTTTAAGGCCTGGGAATCCTGACAGTCCGCGTTCTCCTTTAACACCAGGTAATCCATCCAATCCCCTAGATCCAGGAAGTCCAGGCAAGCCTATATTTCCTTTTGCACCTGGTACGCCTGGCAATCCAGGTTTACCCGGCAATCCAGACTCTCCTGCTAAACCTGGTAGCCCTGGTGTTCCTGAAAAATCATGGTAAGAAACTTTTAATAATAATGTTTGTTTGAGAATTAAAAAGAATATAAATAAATGATAGTATCAATAATTTGATTCTATTCATCTATAATTTGATTCTCTATCACCTCAAAATTCTTATTATTATACGCAGGACATTATTACCCATAAAAATATTAAAACAAAGTCTAGAGGCTTAGAGAATTAACAATTTGTTTTGTTCAATAAGTTCACTTTAGTAACCATTGGAAACAAACGTGACAAATAAAATGTGCACACATTTAATAAATGGACTTCATTCTAATTGTTTTTCTTTAACAAATTCTTCATATTCAATACACGCAAGGTAACAAATGCAAAGATCATCACGACCTAACGATGCTATAACGTGCTACCGATTGGGAAGTTTTTAAGTGGCTCCAAATATCTGAAATTTTTTGACGCCAGAAGAGGTGCCAACCAAGGCATACCAAGTAGAGATATAACTTAGAATAAATGGTTCGGCTACATTACTGTTTACACATTATACTGTATTATTCTAGAAATCATGAAAGAATGTTTTAACCTCAATGCCATTCATCACAGAATGAATTTCCCCAAAAGAACACCTTTTCTTACTCAGTTAAAACTAATAAATGAAAGAAATTCCTCAAAAAGATTGCTGGTAGCAAAGAAAATAGTTTGATATAACAGAATGTTGCATTTTGAATTTTTGAAAAACTGCTTAGTTTATATTGGAATAATTAGAAGCAAAAAGTCTATTAATATGAAACAGTAGCGAGAAGAAATAAAAGTTCCATCCACGTGAAAATCTTTATTATTTACCGTTACTATAAAGTAATTACTGTACAGATGGAATAATGGAGAAAATAAACCTCAAAGATGCATCTTATCTTTAAAAAATAAATCTTACAACCCATTCTTCTTCCTTTTTCATTCGGTTTAATTTCAGGTTAATAATTTCGGTTTTATTTTTATTTGAATCTGTTCATTTAGGGGATATACAAGAATTTTAAATCATGATTCTATAAATTACACACTCTAATATTTTTCTTCATTTATTAACAAAATAACTGAAACGAAAATTTATTAAACTTGCTAATCATATATTTTTTTTAAAAAATCTGCTTTTATGCTGATATATGTGACCGATAATATTTTAAAATATTGTATCGATGATTTTTTTTCTCTTTCTTAAGTTTAATGGGATTTTTAAGAAATTGTTAACGCTCTTCGCATTTTTGCTAGGTATTTTCATCGTTATTGTTTCTCATGTAATTGTTGCTCTTTCCTAGCTTTTAATCAATATGCTCATTAAAAATTGATAAAAAATATTATTGTTGTAAGAAAATTAACCATCATTTTCACTACAATATTTTTAACCTACGTGGATGATTTGCATTTTTCGCATTCTTTTAGTTGAAAATAGATTAGTCCAAATCAATATGATTATCCATCTCATATCATAATTCTCTCTTACACGCCATAAATGGCGAAAAGGGAAAAGCAAATCAAACATGAATAGAAAATTACTTGTTTCATCAAGTATTAATACAAATTAATCATAAAAAATTAATCAGAGGAATAATTATTGTATTTAAAAAAGACAAAAAGAATTATGCAGTCAATCAGAAAAGTTACTTCAGATGATAAATATGAAAATGTAGTGTGTATTTAAATTCTAACACGTTTAGAAATTTGAAATATATTTTTTTCCCTAATGGCCTGCATATTGGTAATGAAACCCTTGCAGACACCGCAAGTCCCTCAAATGTGAGATCCATTTCATGGTGGCACCATCTAGTAGCGGGTTTCAATTCCAAATTTTGACGCTTGTATTAATTTTAAATGGAGCTCTCGTCGAATGCTAAATATTGACGTGATTTAAATTTCGCCCAGAGAACCAGAGCCAAATCGATACTCAAAGGAAGTTTTACAAACCATTTAACCATATGACATGCGTGCCTACTATTTTCGCATCTGAAAAATCTAACGACTCCAGCCGGGATCGAACTCACAATTTTAGGCTTACATGAAGCGACACGTACGCTCGCTCCCCCACACGTGTCAACACGATATAAAATAATAATTGACAATTTTTTCTTCATTTTCCCCTTCCTATCATTACAATTCATAAAAAAAAAGAATTAGTATACAATTATAGGTATAACACAATAAAAATTCGTCGAATGAACAAGATAATGAACCTTTTGGTCCTGCTAGTCCAGGCAATCCTTCTAATCCTGGGCGTCCAGGGAATCCTTTTTCTCCTTTCTGTCCAAAACCAGGTATACCTGGAGCGCCACGAGGTCCAGGTTCTCCTGGGATACCTGTAATTTTTAATAAATGTAAAATATATCCTGTGAGGAAATTATGAGCAAAGAAATTTTTTTTATTACAAAAGGGAAAAAAAGTATTTTAGCATGTTCAGGATTTCTAATTTCAGGTTTAAAATTTCAGGTTCCCAACAGGTTTTAAGAAAATTCAAAATTAAATGCATGTTACCTACTATGGGACAAATTCAATTATATTTCTTGCTCAAGATATAAATCTCAAAATTAAATTGTTCTACATCTCTTTCCAAATGCGTTTGACAGTATCGTATACTTAAACTAGAAATTATTTCAGTTTCTGAGACATTTACATAAGAAAATTTCCGAAAATGAACTTGTACTTGCAAAAAGAAGTAGATCTTACGGAACAGATAAAAAATCGTATTAAATAAATCAAATAAAAATGCACATATATAAATATAATGCAGTCAAAATAAAAATGCACATATATAAATATAATGCAGTCAAAATAAAAATGCACATATATAAATATAATGCAGTTAAACAGCTTTAAACTAAAAAAGTAATTTTAAGTGGAATGTTTTATTTTGGGACTTTCCATGCTTATATTCATTAACTACAAATAAATGGTTAATGCAGACGTTCTTCATTTATAATTTAGCAGCATAAAAGAATCAGGTGCAGTAGAAGTGCAAGTGCATTGGTTAACATTATAATTAAAATATAAATAATAAATTATTACCTGGAAAACCTTCCTGCCCTGCTATTCCTGGTAATCCGTCTCGACCTGGGAATCCCCGATCACCCTTCGCTCCTAAAATAAAAGTTTTATACTTTTAATATAATGTAAGTTTATTTTTCTTGCATTTGTAGACAATACATATGAGAAAAAACCCCATGAAATGTGGTTTTGTAAAACATTATATTTATTAATGTAAGATGTATGTATCCAATAAAACTTAATTTTTATTTTATTATGTTGGATCAAAGTAATTTTACATGAAAAATTCCATCAGGTAAAAATGGTTATTAGTTTTAAGATACCTAAAATCCCCTCCAAAAATATTTTTAAAACTTTTACATAACATTTTTTTTTAAATTAATGCGCAATTTGTTATGCAACATCAAAAATGATAATAATTGACTTACAAAATTGTTAAAAATATTAAAAATATAATTAATATTATAATATCTTTTAAGAAACATTATCAAAATGATACGAAAAGTTTCGATCTACGGGGGAGAAAATCCTCCTGTTTCGATTATAAGAATATCACATAAACTTAGAAGTTTTATTATATAGTAAAAATTAATACTGCAAAACTTCCAAAAACTTAATGTTTGCTCCTCACTTCTTTTTTATAAGTGATTTTTTTCTTCTAATACATCAAAAAAATAATTTTTTTAAAAATAATTTTTACAAGTAAATCGACATAAAAATATCACTATGATAGATGCAACTATTTTTGGGGGACACTAACCTGATATATGAACAAGGGATAACAAAATTCCTTAAGAAAATAAAGATGTAAGATAAATCAATTAATACATTTTTATAAACATTTTTTTTTTCAAATGGGTCTGCGGATTAGCATTTTTACCGTTACAAACCTCGGGAGCTGGTATCACTTTGTTGTGGGACACTACATAGGTATATACCAATTGCTACAATGTAATCTTGGGGCCCAGCTTCCTTCCCAGGGGAAGTCACCTGAGCTTTGACGATGCGAAATGGAACAAGGAATTTAAGTTCCAAGTACACCCAAGACAAACAGACACTCAAGGGATCTTTTACATGTCGAATAATCGTACGATATAGATCCTGTCCACCGACTTGGGCCAGGGTCGAACCAACTACGCCACGCAGCCGGATAAGCATAACATTTTAAACTCACAAAGGAAACTTTGTTTCTCTGATAATTAATTAACCATTTTCAATACTACATTGAATTAATGTGATACACCATTATACAGAGTACAATGTTTTTTCCGGCTGTTAACGATAAATTACATTACGTGTTTTCAATTTCACGTGTAAATTACGTGTTTTCAATTTATAAGAGAATCCTTTTTCTAAAATATTTCCAAATTAATTTAATCATATATCATTACCTGAAATTCCTGGTAATCCATTTAATCCTCTGTCTCCTTTTTCTCCAGAAAATCCAGGTGCTCCTGGTATTCCAGGTTCACCTTTGTCTCCAGGAAAAGCTCTTGCGCCTAGAAAGGGTTTATAAATTTGCATTAGTTTCACAGTTAATTCTCCAGAGTATAATTTCTTGTTATTTAGAGACTTTTTAAGTAATCATTCCAAAACATATAAAAATGTTTTAATAAAATTTAACTTTAAAAAGAATTTAAATGGTTGGAATTCAAAACAAGTGTGTGATCTTGAATGATATCTACAATATAGCCATTTTTTTTTTCTGTATATCTCAACCTTAAATAAAGGTTTGTACATCATTCAATGATAAAAACATTTTAATAATATTCCAAATAAATGAACTAAAATACAGGTTTAATATATAATGGTTAAAGCGCAAAATATTAAAGTATTTCCAAATAAACTAAATAAATAAATTATTTTTTCATTTTCAATTAGATATAATATTAGTAAAAAGAAATTGAATACTGACGATTCTAAATACTGAAATGATTCATTATATCGAATTTAATGCACTACCTCAGTGAAGATTAACACACCAATATGTTCTATATAAAATTCTAAGCTATCTATTAACGATTTTATAGCATATAGCTTAAAATAATAAATAAAAAATATAAGTATAATTTAAATAAACTTTATAACTTATATATACATAGTTCATATGATTTTTTTTCTTTTACTGAACTTTAACCATGAATATTCGAAATTAATTCTTCTCAAACACTGAATCAGCATTTAAAAAAAATTGTTTCCTAATTTATGTTATTCTATGGAGTTAAAATGCGGAAAAATAACATAATATAAATATATAAATTTAAATTATGGCATTTGTAGTTATATATTTTCCTTCTTTTCTTTATGATTTGTAATTCTTTTTAACTCTAACAGAGTCAGTAAATTTCCAACAATTAACAACTTTATTCATATTATTTTCAATTTCACAATATCCTTGTAAAAATAAATTCTTTTTAAAAATTTTTTAATTATAAAGTTATGATACACTACTGTGTGGTAACTGTGATTAAAAATCCTCACCAGGTTGTCCAGGTAATCCAAGATTACCCTTGTCTCCTTGTAAACCAGGTAATCCAGCTGATCCAACTCCTCCCGGTGCGCCTCTATCTCCTTTAAATCCTGGTAATCCTGGCAATCCTGGGCTTCCAATATCTCCTTTAATTCCTGGGAATCCTGGTAGTCCTCTATCGCCTTTAAATCCTGGTAAACCGGGAGCTCCATCAAAACCTGGAGAGCCTGGAGCTCCTGGTAATCCATCCAAACCCTAAAGTTTTTACACGAAAAAATTAAAATGAATATTTAATTAATAATTTTATAATTGTTTGATATTGAAATACTAAGTAATCCTTTGAAAATTATAATTAATCTTCTTAAATTATTAGTTAAATATTCATACTAATAGAGAAATAAATCAATATGAACTAACTCTGTTTCCTTTTAATCCGGGGAAACCTGACAAGCCTTCAGATCCTTTTAGGCCTGGTGGTCCAGGAAGTCCTGGTAGACCTTCGGGTCCTCTTTCTCCAATTGGGCCTGGTGGACCTGGAAGTCCTACTCCCGGAATTCCATCATCTCCTTTTATACCCGGTAAACCATCAAATCCTTTAAATAGTTATGAGAATATTAATTAGAATTCGAAATATATGTGTCTTCTATTAAATCAAAGTTATTTTTATTAGTATTTTTATTAGTAGTCATTTTTAAATATCATAGTTATAATTCAAAAATAGTTATTTAAATAACAGTACTGAAAACTATTTTTGAAAAATTATAAGTGTAGAAGCTGAACTTTAAAATATTTTGTTATGTACTCTTTGGAAAAACAATTGCTTATATGAATAAAAAAAAACTGGTAAAAAGGAAATTCCTTAGAAGATAATTCAAAAAATAAATTCAAGTAACTTTATACAACTTTAATAGTAATTGTGAAACATATTATAATTCAACATTATTTTCGTCTAAAAAGTAATTATAGTGCTTTTCAGCAGTAATTAATTCCAGTATAATTTCCACACAAAAGAATCACAATCTGATTCATTTATCTAATGTGATATTAATTGCACTTAATAAACATAAAAAAGTTATTTTTTAAAAAAATAACTAATTTTTTTTCTTGAATGGGAGTTTGGAAAATATTCTTTACGATTAGCAATTTTCTTTTAACTAAACCCATTACAATACACTGAAAGTTATTAATCACCTGGAGTTCCAAGGGGTCCTGGCGACCCTGGTATTCCTGGTATTCCACTGACTCCTTTATCACCTTTTGCAGCTATACCACCAGGTTCTCCTTTACGACCTGGGAATCCAGGCAGTCCTCCTATACCCTTTTCTCCTTGTGTACCTTGTAAGCCATCTTGCCCGGGAAAACCAGGAAATCCTTTGTCTCCCCTTAGGCCTGCTGGTCCAGGTAAACCATCCAAGCCCTCTCTTCCGGGTGATCCGGGTGGTCCTGGTATTCCACTGTCACCTTTTTCACCTGCCAGCGAATTCTAATTAATACTTTAATTTAAAATTAATAAACAGAAACCCTTTAATTATTTCATAATTTAAGAAATATAACATCCCATACAATTAACAGTTTCTTAGAATCCATTTTGTATTGAAGAGCAAGATAAGGAAAAATAATCATGTTTAAAGATGATAATTCTTTTCCGTTCAAATTACAGTAATATTAAGTTTAAATAACATGCGACTCAAAACAACTGATGTGAAAAAAAAAACAAATTTATGTATAATGGTACAGTTCTGAAAATATAATTAAATTAATCGTAAAGCGAAATAATACTGGTTGATTACAATACAAATTTATCTGAAATAATAATTATTATTTTATATGTAATTCTGAAAAAAATAACTTTGATGCTATAGAAGCAAAAATAATACTTTAAATTTTTTAATGGGTATCAGAGAGAGACTCAATGTTTTATGTAATTCCAAGATTCCGGCAATACATTTTATTTCTATATTGCGTCTATAGCGGGTTTTTTCTTATCTCATTTAGGGTACATGTTCCGTGCATTTCACATTTTTACATATGTATGTGGTTTCATTTATTTAAAATGCATTAATCTACAATTTTAAATTTTTCTCTGTAATTTACATATTTAGTACATTATTTTCAAGGTAACTCGAAATTTATTAAAATCTAACCATTTTTCTAAAAATCAAATAAGCTGTCAGCAAAGAAAATAAAAGAGGACCTGCGAAAATTAGTATATTATATATCATACAACGAGACTCATTATAAAAGCATGTGTTGGTACTTTGTGAAACCATTACTTCAGAAGCAAAGACGCAAATTTGTTTGTATTATATACGATTTTTTGAAGATTTCTCAGCATAAAAAAACTATATGAGTGCTTTAGGAGAAAGATTATATTTTTATACGAGTGCTAATTATAATTATTTCGCGATCACTCTTAAATGTACATGCTAAATATTGCATACATGGGAGCATACACAAAGAAATAACTAAGTTAAGGTATCCGACTAAATTCGGAACCGTGATTTTGCAAAAGCATATAAATGGATAATATTTATGGCATGTAGTGTCACTTAAATTAGAAAACGTATATAAAATTATTTTAAGAATATTATTACAATAAAATTTTTAAGTACAATATTTTGACAAAAAAAGGAGCATAGAATGCCCATTTTCAAAATATTCTCCTTTAGTGAAAAATGCTTCTATGATAATACACTGCTGGACAATTGCTAAGGACGGATAACACTATCATCCATAGCAACCACAAAATGTGGAAAATTAGAATAAGTGCGGGATATTAGTAAGAAGAAGTATGAGTATATGCAAATTTTTTTCCCACGTCTGCTCATCACGTGATAACGTTCATAAGAGCTTTTAAGGTTTTGACGCGTGTGGACAGTTGTTGTTTCAAGTCAAAGTTTTACAGGAAAGATTTAATAGACGAACTTAAAATTTTTGGCATGTCTTCCCGACATCACATAGATGATTTTATGCGTGGCCGAATTATTGGAAAGAACGAAGAAGGGCGAAAAATAACAGATGTTGCCAGGGAGTTCGACATCGCTCACAGTGTTGTTTCACGGCTGTGGAAGTCATTTAAAACTACTGGAATGTGTAGTAGACGGCACGGGGAAGGTCCTGTTAGAAGTACGACGCCTGCAGAAGACAGATATATCGTCCTATCAGCAAAAATGAACAGGCGCACCACAGCTCAGCAGGTGGCAAATCAGTTTCTTGCTGCCTCAGGAAAGCAGATCTCCCGAAAAACTGTTGCCAGACGTTTGAGGGGAGGAGGACTATACGCACGCAGACCTGTTGTGTGTGTCCCATTGACCAGACAGCACCGTACTGCCCGTTTGCAAATGGTGTCGTGAGCATCACAATTGGACTGAACATGACTGGGCATGCGTACTATTCTCAGATGAGAGTAGGTTCAGTCTGTCATCGGATTGTAGACGCCAACTGATCTGGCGCGAGAGTGGTACTGCTTATCGTCCAGAAAATATCCAGGAAAAGGACCGATATCCGACATGCAGTATCATGGTGTGGGCCGGCATCATGATCAATGGCCGCACGCGCCTACATGTGGTTGCGAATGGGACTATGACGGGCCAACGATACATTGATGAAGTTCTGCTTCCTCATGTTCGTCTTTTCCATGGTGCTGTCGGTGATAAATTTGTTTTTATGGACGACAACGCAACATGTCATCGAACACTCGCTGTTCAGGATTGTCTAGACAGCGAGGGTATTCAACGTCTCGTATGGCCAGCGCGTTCTCCAGATCTAAACCCCATTGAAAATGTGTAGGATGCTTAGGGGAGGCAAGTTGCTGGTCGAAACTATCCTCCGACAAACAAGAACACCCTTATCCGTGCACTCACAGAGGAATGGGATAAATTGCCTCAACAGCTGCTGGATAATGTTGTGCAAAGTATGGTACGACGAGCGGAATGTTGCATCACACTCCACGGTGGACATATCCCGTACTGATACCTTTCTTTAAGGTGCCTGCTGACTTTTAGATGCATTGTTCCATTTCTCCATACACAGATCAAATGAACATTTTTTTTTCTTTCAGATGTTTCACAGCTTTTGTACTTTCCAGAACAATAAATATTCTTTATTCTAATGTCTGAACAGTGTGGCAACTATATTTTATCCTACTAGGCCTCATGTCTCGCTTAATGTTATGCTACATAGCAATTTGTGATCCGTCCTTAGCAATGGTGTGTAATATTTTGCCAGCAGTGTAATATTTTGCCTGTATATAGCTCAGACCTCTCTACAGAGGCTCAACTAGAATTTTTGAAACATATAACTTAGACGTGGGTTTATCGATATTTTACGACAACAGAGGGGAGCAATTTTAAGAAAAAAAACGCCGATAATTATTTCAATAGGTGGTAACTTTGAAAATAATGTGAATTTTTCAAAAATCCTAGTTCAGATTCTCTGGAGAAGTCTTTACTTTATATAAGCGAAATATTATTATTTTAGAAGCATTTTTTATAAAAGGAGAACATTTTGAAAAAATATTATTCTAAGATAATTTTTTGCCAAAATATTATATTTAAATAACTTTTTTTGTTAAAATATCCTCAAAACAATTTTATACATGTATTCTAACCTAAGTGACACTAAATATCTTGAAAATTATCCATTTATGCGCTTTTTTAAAATCACGGTTCCGAACGTAGTCGGATACCTCAATGAAACGTTCGAAAATGCCATTCACAATGAATAGAAAAGGGAACTTCAACTAAGTATATAAAGCGACCTGGAACAAAAAGAATTTTGACGGCAAGAGACGATCAACAAATTTTCCGACTATCATGTAAAAAAAAAGGTTTTCGGTAATTAAATTTTAGAAATGTTTAAAACAAAATTGCCCCATATTATAAGGTTTTAAATCAAATAATAATACAAAATTTATGAAAATGAGGAAAACATCAAAATTATTGAAACATTATTGAGAAGAAAGACTGAAATGTGCTAGAAATGCCATATCTTGGAATGACAAATTGGAAAAAATCATAATATCTGATGAGAAAGCATATTAACCTTGCCTGTCTCCATAGTAACAAACAAGTATTGGAATGGTTTGAGGAAGAACCCAAAATAATGATTCGATTGAATTGACTGATGGGAGGGGGATCAGTAATGTTTGGGGAAATTTTATTCATGATGAATGAGGTGATTTGCAACGAATTTCGTATAGACACTTCCAAAAATCAAGCTAGGCTGTTTGAGCATCTGCTATTAAAATTTTATTAGGGACTGCTGATTGGATACTTCAGCAAAACAATACTTCTTACTATGCATCCAAATCCAACCAGGAATATTTTTAAATGTGTTTTTCAATGGCCAAGTCCATATATCGAGACTTGAGCTCCATAGAAAGCCATTGAGGGTATATTGTAGCGCAAAGTCTGTACTATTTATAAAAAGTTTTCATTTGCCAATGAGCTGAAAGTAGTCATTGTAAATGAAAGGCCCAAATATCTTGAAAAGTGAACTTAAGCGCCTAGTCATTTCAGTGAAAAAGAGAGTTTTAAATTATCACCTAAAAAAAGGGGGTGCATTATCATATTAATTTTCTAGCTGTTTTTAGACAAGTGTGATCTTGTAGTTCATTCTAAATAGAGATTTTTCATTTATTTTTAATTTTGTGACAGCTTAATTATTTATTGCGTAATTCAAAATTATGGAAACTGAATTATACTAAATATATTGTAATATCCCATTTCCCATGAGTTTTAATTATAATTAGATTCTTTATATCATAATTTCCAGAATAATGGTCTTATAACTTCTTAACGGATTATCATTAACGATCTTATATTTCATCCATTTTTCTATGCAAACTCAAATTAGACAATTTATTTTGCAATTAAATAAACGCTTTTAAATGCATCAACAAATAACAATTTTGAAAATTGGAATAAACTGGTAAAATTGCCAATATAAAATCGAGGAAGTATGTATACTCGTATAGAAGTCATTTGTATTCCCCACCTGCATATCCTGGAAGTCCTTCGATACCATCCTTTCCGGCTTTTCCTGGTAGACCAGGGGACCCACTAAATCCTGGACGACCCGGTGGTCCTGGAAGTCCTGGAATACCTTTAGGTCCTGGGCGTCCAAAAGGACCTGGAGGTCCGGGTTCCCCAGGAGCACCTCTGTCACCTATAAAAAACATTTAATTGATATATTTGGAGGTCTCTTCATATTGTATTCACTTTAAATCATATTAAAGTAAATTTCCAAAGTGTTACCTTTTGATCCATCATATCCAGGAGATCCAGGCGGTCCCCTTAATCCAGGTAAACCTCCAAGAATGGATTGTCCTTTGTCTCCTTTGAATCCTGGAATTCCTGGTATACCAGGTAATCCTCTATCTCCTTTGTCACCAGGATAACCAGGGAAACCCTTTTCTCCTATAAGAAAAATTAACTATCATTCAGATCATTTCGAAATGAATTAAATTTTGTCACTAAGTTTGTGTCATTTTTATGGCAGAAGTTTCTATATCGAACAAAACTCGAGTAAAAGGAATACGAAGATGGATATGTTTTTTTAAAAAAACTTCAATTTTCAACATATAAAACTTAAAACATTGCCTTTTCAACTGGTTTGGTAGATTTTTTCTACACTATGTATAACTTAGGCCGAATTTTCCTTACTTTACAATTATTATTATTTTTTTGAATACTTACGAACTATTTAAAATATTATTATGCCTTAGCATTCATGAAAAAAATGCATAAAAATATGTATCTCTATGAAAAATATATGTTTAATTCCCAAATATGTATATCGAAATCACAAAGAAACATTCAAAAATAACAACTTTTTTTTTTTCTTTTTTGGATATTGTCTTTTATTCGACTTCCTAATTTCTATGAAAGAAGGAGAATATCTTGTAATTTAATTTCTCCAAGAAATTCTTACAGAAATTTCTAAGTATCAATTTTTTGAAAAAAATCAAAATCAATTCAAAATAAAATGTTACATTTGAGTGTGTGTTGTTTTATAAATGGTGTTCAAAATTGAACAAATAATCCATTAAAATTTAAAATTCCTTAAATCAACTATATAAGGAAATTTGACTCAAATTAATTTCGCCTGACTTACCGAAAAGGCCAGGAAGACCATCTTGACCAGATTCTCCTTTTACACCAGGTGAACCAGGAAGACCTGGTGCACCTCTCCTACCCTCTCCGGGGATACCTCTTTCACCCTTGTCACCTACAAATAAAATAAAAAATTATGAATATATATATAGACAGAGAGAGAGCAGATAATTTTTCCTCTGTTCTTAAAACAAAAACTCGTTACGGTTGTTGTCGTGTCCCTACGGAACGGAAAGAGGGAAAATTGACAAAGCCTGAGACAAGTTGGCCTTCAACACCAGAGGCGGCTCTAGAACCGGACAAACCGGCCCCCTGCCCGGGGCGGCAAATTTTAAGGGCGGCATTTGGATCAAATTTGGAAAATATTTTTTTATGTTACAAAAAAATGTTATATATTTTCTGAAACATTATTGGATATTTCCTGACATATTATTAGATGCAAATTTGGTATTACATTTAACGTATCTAATTTCCGTATTCTGTGCTCTATATGTTTAATGTCAGTTTTCTTTTACATTGAAACTTGAAGGGTTTGAGGCGGGAGTATATGTTAAATTATGAAAGTTGATATTGTTACGTAGATCCGAGGGTTCGAGGATTTTATGCAAAAACAATCACAAAGAAAAATAATCAGTTCTTTAAAAGCGATGCGAATTTATTATCGAAAATCCAATCCTTTCAATACAGGATTCATCGGCAATATTCACAGGGTAAATATCCGAAGGTCTTCACACCTTCAACATCAATCAAACACAATAACAGTGTTTAAGAATATACGTAAGTAAAGATTATTCACAAGCACAGCCGAGCTAATCTCTAGTCAAAACAATCCTCACTACTCGCTGACTTAATCAAGACTCTTCGCTGGCCAGCGCACATCCTTTTTATATGCGCGACAGAAACTTCTAGAAATATAACCGCTCGTGTCATTGAACGTGACACTAGTGGAGAGATCTACTACTTTCTAGAAGATTCCAGAGGGTTCCGAACTCGCCAACAAGGCCGCCAATGACGCCAAAATGGTCACCAAAATCGCCAAATTGACCGTCAACTTGGTCGCCAAAAATGATGCCAACTTGGCTCTACCGCCAAGATTTCGCCAAGTTCTCATTCAATCGCCATTATAACGTATGGGGCGGCACTGCTTGTGAATAGTACAATTTTAACATGAAATAAATATAACATAGAGTAATTTAAATCCATTAAACACTCAAATACAAATTATTTACACTATTTACACAAAATTCGTAACACTATGTATACATAACTTTCTCCCCATCCAAGAGAACTGACATTCCTTTACACGGACTGACATCCCAACGGACGTTCCTTTCACCCATACGACATCTGGTGCCAGCTTTTCTAAAGGGGACAAGGGTATTAAATAGGTAGGGAGCCACAGGAGATGTTTTATTTTAGTCATGAGTATAGTTACTATAAGTTAAATTAAAAGCGCTTGTGATTCCCGCCATCAGTAGACTCTTTTTCGAAGAAATTGGCCTGCTATTTCTTTTCTTACATTTTACTCGTTAGAAATCATAACAGAAGCGTAGCTATAGCCGTATCAATGATACGGGGCCTCAAAATGTGTAAGCAAAACATCGTAATATGTAAAGATCGTCAAGGAATTTGGATACAGGGTTCACTCAGTACTAGCTACGCCAGTGAATCATAACGAGTAATTATGTGTCTAATTTCGAATTATTTTGTATTTTTAGGACATTAGGATTATATATATATATAAATTATAATTAACACACACACACACACACACACACACACACATATATATATATATATATATATATATATATATATATATATATATATATATATATATATACATATATATATGTGTGTGTTAATTATAATTTTTTTGCTTTGGGAAGAGGGGCGGCAAAGCTGCTAGAGCCTGCCCTGTCTACACGATAGATGGCGCGAAACCACCTATCTCCACTTCCACAATTCATGCATGGGCTAAAGAGGAGGGAAATATTCTCTAGCACCTTGCACTCGACGAAAACTCGTATTGAGTATATATCAATATTTACCATCGTTTTTCCCTTTAAAATTTCAAATGTATAATATGACCGTATTTACTCGAATTTAAGCCGCCCTTTTTTTTCAATGTTTATGGTGCTGAAAATCAGCTGTGACTAAGAATTGAAGAACAAAAATTCGTTGTATGGAGTAATAGAGCAATTACAGGTTCATATATGTATATAAAAGTTTATAATACTGGTAAAATTATTAATTATTCTCTTCTTATTAGCTCTCATTTTAAATTTATTTTAATTTCGTAAAATTGGATATCTTTCGATAAACCATTTTACACATTTTTTTTTTTTCTTTTTTCATAAAAACTGGTTGAGAATTCGGGGTGTAGCTTAGAATCGATGGCGGCTTAGATTCGAATAAATACGGTAATACCATATAATGATCGATCTAATACGGTTTTATTGAAAGCAATTTATTCTACATAAATTAAGTAATAATATTTAATTACTTTATTGAAAAATTAAGTCCGTTTCGAAAACAAATTAGCCATTAGATTTAAAGATTCTTCCAAAATATTTTTTTAAATACCTTGATAATTACGTTGAGTCATGCATAACGGATGTGTTATTGTTTGTTATACTAACATCCATTTTCATGATTTTAAAAACCATGATTTGTAATAAGGAACTTGTTAATCCTCTTCTAGTTTCTTGTGTTTGATATTAAAATTTTTGTTCATGGTATAAAACATTCTAGATTTTATGTCCATATTTCAATGCTTAGATATTCTTGTTTACTTTCATGTTTTTTTTTAATTTCGGATTAATGCCTTTTAGTATTAATTAATATTGTTATTATTATAATAAAATGTTTAAAAATCGTGAGATCAATTGATAGAGTTAGATGATGACTGACATTTAATTTCTCCAAGCAAAATATATAGTTTATAAAATCTTCTTAATCTAGCTTTGTCAATAGTAAATTTGTATTCGGAAATAATCAACGAGCTCGATTCACAGCCAGAAACGTCCCATACCTAAGTCCAATTTCCCTTGATTGTCGTTTAGGAAAAAAAAGGGGCTCTAAATCGTAATAATCCTGGAAGTACTTATGTTGTGTGGATTATTTAGCCAGTTTTTTTCTTAAACTGTTAAAGTCACCATTTAAGCTGTGTGTTTTTAGAGAAACCGTTAATGGTACCAACCAATAGCTGTTATAAACATAAATTATTTAAAAAGAAATAACATTACCTTTTACTCCAGAAAATCCTGGTACTCCTGGCAGCCCAACACGTCCTGGTTCTCCTGGGAATCCAGGTGGTCCGGGGTTTCCTTTGTCACCTCGTGGTCCGGGTAACCCTAAAGAGAAACAAATTATAGAAACTGTCTCTATTCAAAAGTTTAAAATTTCTAAAGAATTATCCGAGTAGAATTCGAACCTCTAGCTCCAGGTATTCCAGGTGCACCGTCAAATCCGCGTTCACCTTTTTGGCCTTCAAAACCAGATCGCCCATCTCTTCCATTTTCTCCTGGCAGACCATCCAAACCGTCAAGACCTGGTTCTCCTGTGGGACCTGGAGGTCCAGGTGGTCCTGGTTTCAGTTGTATCCATGTGGGTGGTGGATCAGGAGCTAAATTGAAATATCAGTTTAATGAATATATTGAATTATTAGTATCCAATTTTTTGTTCAGTTTTCGGGGTTATCAATACATGTGTAAAAGTCATAAAATAATCACTTAAAACATATGCATTAATAAACAGCTCTGGAGGTATATAGAAAGCCCTTACATATTCAAAATTCGAATTTTTCTGAAAGAAACAAATTCCAGAATGCCATAACAAGTGGAAAACGGATAACAAAGTCTGACTCCGAAAACAAACTATATACATAAGACAAATTAGACTCTAGTAGTTTTTTCTGATAATTTTTAACGCAATTATTTTCCCTAACACAAATTATTCTTATGCAGAGGCTTACAACATAATAGTAACTTTCTCCGACAGAAAAAAAAAATCACTGTACTTTCTTTTACTATACATACATTAAAATTAATGCTAGAATATCATAAACCTCAGTTTTGATATAAGTATATATATATATCTATACCAAAAAAGAAATTAAGAATCAGGGAAAAGATTGAGTTAACTAGTAATTTACTGAATTATTATTGCAATATTAAAAAAAATACTTTACCTATTTGACACCTCTCAATTTCAAGCATTTCATAGCTACAAGTGCATAAATAATTTTTTATATTTCTATATTACTATTTTTCCATGTTCTATGCTTTATGCATTAATACATTATTTATCATAGATTTTACTTCCAATATATAACCATCTAACATAATAAACAACACTTATAATTGATGAACTACAATGTTTATCCACTTTATAACGAACCTTTAAGCGGAAGATTTTTATGCTGATTTTAATATAACAATTGGAAAAAACCTGCGTCCACGAAATATTTAAAAAATTCTATGTTACCAACCTGGTTCACCCTTTTGCCCCTGTAAACCTGGTCTACCAGGAATTCCTTCTAAACCGCTGTCTCCTCTCTGGCCAGGAGATCCTGGTGGACCGTAACCCCTATCACCTTTCGATCCTCTAAGACCTGGTGGTCCAGGAAGTCCTGGTGAGCCGGGTAATCCTGGTAAACCAACTACTCCCTAAACGAAATGTATAAAGTTTTTTATTATACCCTAAGTAAAACTTTGCAACGGATTACATTCTAAAGTTCACATTAAAAATAATTTAATGTAATACAATATATCATGAAAATATATTTTTGTTAAATAATGGGAGCACTATCAAAACTCGAAATCACCTTGAAATCAAAATATGATTGCTAGAGAGATAGTTTGTTGCCGAAGAGTAAAGGGTTTCTATCTGATAATTCCAATGAAATACCGATGGAAATGATAAAAGAGTAATAATTGAGCTAAGTGAACTCATGAATGCGCAGCAATAGGCAAGTACAAATGTGTAAGCGATTATGCATATGTCACTTTTAAAAAAACATCCTTTTGAGTGATTATATTTAGTATATAGACAATCATTTTCCAACATGTATCCAGATTACTTAAAATGCGCATGTATTTTTTATTAATATCAATAGAAAAGCTTTGAGTTATTGATGAGAATCTGCATTAAAATTTCGTTACATTGAAGCCATTTGAAAATAACCCTTTGATTCATACACTTTATTCATTATACGTACATAATGCATTACATATATGTCATGCATTTAATTGTTATGCATTTATTTATTAATGACCTCTTTTAAATGTTTCAAGTTTACTCCCAATTTAGAAAAGGCAACGTAAAAACTAAGCATATTTCCAATAAATCAACTAAAACAAAATATTTCTGTTTGAACTTGATTAGAAAATAAATTTTATCAGTATCGCTACAAAAAACTTGTGATCTTAATGTATTTAATTATTGATTTGGAGTTCAATAATAGATTTAGAATAGTTCTGAAATTAGAAGTAATATATAAATATAAGCAGTAAGGAAAAATACGTGAATATATATGCAATATTGAATAATAAAATATACAGTAGATAATAAAAATCTTTAATTGATAAAAAAATGTTTAACTAGCCTTTTCACCCTTAAACCCAGGTGGTCCATGAGGCCCAGGATATCCATCAGCCCCTTTTGGTCCGGGTAACCCTGGGGCGCCAGGTGATCCACTTAAACCTCTTTCTCCTTTGTCTCCTATTGAGAAATAAATTAGAACATTTAATAGAGGACAATGTTACAAAATCCTCAAATCTAAAAAAAACTAACCTTTTAAAAACCGAACACAAGTATAACTTTAACATATAAGTACTTCAGTTTAGCAGGTGCTGTTGGTGGCTCGGAAATTAATTTTGATTTATCGTTTTCTCATATTATTTATTCACGTTGTAATTCAATTGTTCAATTAGTATTGCAATAAATTGTTTTCTTTTTTTAAATGAATATTCGCAAGTAAAATAATAATATTATTATTTTTTGGATTAATAAAATTGATGTGTTTTGCGGCTTTTTATATAGTTTATTCTAGCTTTAACACAACTACACGCAAAAATTGTCAACAAATAAATTATACTTTGAAAAGTTTGCAATCATTTTCAAAAAACAATTTATTATATTTAAACTTGAGCAATGGATTATATATTTAGAGGATAGCTAAAATATAATACCACTGGAATTGCAATAAAATAAAATTTGATAAATTTTCATCTATTAGGGGCTTGTTAAGCAAAAAAATTAATCTTCGTAACGACATGTATGTTTCACATCGAATATGCTAGAAGAATAAATATTGATTCAACATCACACACTACTTTTTACGTTTGGGCAGACTGGTTTTACACCAAGTGGAGTTCGGTTGAAAGAAAAACATCGTAAAAGAACACATTGATAATTTGATACAATCAATAACATCAAAAGAGGTTAAATTGCTTCGAAATTTTTAATATGCATAAAAATAAATTTTATACATACACTGGCCAATGATATAGATTCCTTTGAGATTTGCATTTGAATAAGTGCTAGAGGGATGAAGAATGCAAATTCTTTTTAAGACGTGGGTTGGACGTGGTTTGAATGCCAGTATAAGTAAGGTGTAAGAGTGCTTTTCACGATGAATGAAGTATAATGGAAAAAACGACAGATCATTCACCACTTGTGAAAAGGGCTCATTTTTGGTACCCGTTTAGCATGGATCTCAATTTCGAAGACCGCAAATCTCACTGGGTTCTCAACAGTAACCATATCAAAGGTTTTCAAAAGTTGGAATCAGAACCCACAGTCCTACAATTAGCCCCACACTACCCATAAAATAAGAAGGGAAAAATAGTGAGGAAATAAGAACAGGTAGTCAAGTATATCTCTTAAAAGAAAGATAAAATGAAATTAATACATTAAAATTTATATACTAAGTTCTATTTCGCTTATAACATTATATTAGAAAAATAACCACATTAAATATTTTAAAATGTTGTTCTCAACATGAGTACTTGTGTATGTCTTGCCTTTTATACTAATCAATACTAATAGTATTTATATATGTTCTCTAAATATCATGAGGGAAAGAGAAAAAAATCATTTTAGTAAAATGTCAGTCAAAATTCAAGGGATCGGATAAGTATGAAAGGATGAAAATAAAACGTTAAAGTTTAAATTACCTGGAACTCCTACAACTAATTCTTGTCGAACGTAAGCTGGTTGACCTTTGTCTCCTTTCAGTCCTGCAACTCCAGGAATTCCAGGTAGACCCTAAAAAAATTTTAAAATAGTAATTTATACTTAAATAATGCAAGAAAAGGTTGTAAATAAAAATATTTACAATCAATTCTGAATATTTGGATATAAAAAATGTTCATAATGTGCTCTTTCAAAACTGTTTTCATCATATTCAGATTTATAATGACTATAGAGTATATTAAACTCATCGTCATAGATTCTCATAGTATATCAATTATTTCCACATAATCTCACGCATATCCAGGTAATTATAATAATCCCAGCAAAAAATCAAATCAACAGAATTATTTAACTAATAAAAGAAAAATTTCATGATTTATTTATTTAATTATTATTATTATTATTAGCTGATCATTTTTACAATTCGACAGTCTTACATTCGACCAGTCAACATTTCAACAAAAAAGAATAGTCTTTTAAAGAAAAGAAAAGGTTCACAATCAATTAAAAAGCTCCTTCCCCTCTTAATTGCTATCTGAATACCATGTATTCAGTCAAAACCCATATTCGTCATTTACTTGATAAACTCTTTTGTTTTCCGACATTGCGTTATAATATTCCTTCTTTTTCTTCCTTAACCGTGCCGTATATGATCCCCTGTTCAACAGGTAAACAGCACATTATTTTTTTATTTAGATCCAACGACATATTGTCTTTAAATCCTTGACAAAAAAAAGAAAAGGAGAAATCAGTGTAGCTGAAAGTCTTATCCTGCAAAATCTCTCCACAAGATCAAACTCGCAGAAATTACCTTCTTTACGACCTCTATGACACTTTTATAAGCCTAAATGTTGGTTCGTCTACTGAAAGATAATGCCTTCTCCTCTAATTTTATGGAAATTATTCCAATAGAGAATAAACAATTAGTCGAAACCTTTGATTTCAATAAACGAATAACAATTAAAACGATTAGCAATAAATTAACTGTAATAGCATTTGCGATTGTTGAAGCCCGAACACTTTCAAACTACAGTCATGTTATCTTTACAGGTTTATAAGTTATTTTGGCATGAAGAAAAAGAGATTTATTTAAAGAGCGTTATGAAACTTATATAATGCTTCAAGTTGATAGAGAGTTTGATTAAGTACCACATCAAGTGTTTCCTTTCCAAAATTCCCTTTTGTGGAATTTTCTCGAAAATTTTTAGCAACTCCATTTCATTACCAAATAGTTAATATCGTTCCCACATTATTTAACAATAAACGTTTACTTTTCAAATTGTTTTATTCTATATTCATTTTTATAATTTGTTATACAACAAATATAAGCTTTCAGTGAATTAATAGACTTTTGCTAAATTTTGTTTTGGGGACAATATGAAGCGATGCCTTTTTTCAAAAGAATTTACTCTATGATCGGCATTCACTTTAAATTTACAGTTTTATTGAAAAATTATACTTGTCGCTGAGAGATGCGTTTGAAGTGCACGTCAAATTTTCATTAACTTAACGAAGAAATTTTCTTCCCCTTTATTTTATTGACAATAAGGAAGTATAAAACTTGTTTAATTTTAAATAAGCTGTTTCAAATACTAATGAATGTAATATATAGCGAGAGGAGTCATAAAATTAAATGACATGATAAGTTTCATCTCTAGAAGTCTCGTTCTCTCTTCCTGTATATGTATATAAAATTTATTCTCATTGTCAAACTTACGACAAAATTTTTAATTATAAAGTAGTATTGCATTTCATTTGTAATTAAATTTATTTTAATTCTAAAACTTATGGGGTATGATTGATCTTTCACAGAAGCATTAGCGATTCGCCTAGTGGTGTAACGAAGAATATTAGCCCCCTGCAAAGTCAGTTTTTGGGCCCCAAGCCAGATCTTACAAGGGATTGCAAAACCATAACATAACATAAGCCATAACATAACATAAGCATCCTGCTCCCCTGCGGTGCGTGGGTGTACTCTACGCCATTGGGTTCGCCATTTTAAAGCACATTAGGTTTGTATAGATTTCACGTTTTTCATTGTCTATTTGAAGTATGCATTTTGTATCCATTCTTGTTTATTTGAAAGGCTATTATGTATAAATTCTTCTACAGAATTGGAATGTTGTGTTCATAAAGCTTGTAAAAATCTTCATTCTTATCATCGGGTAGTAACTGTTCTGGAAAACATAATAATTTTTCTCTTGAGTTTCGAAGTTTATATTTAGGTGCGTGTGTGCGTCTATGTATCTTTTACTAACCTCTTTTCCTGGTGGACCTGGAAATCCTGGTAAGCCATCGTCTCCTTTATCACCGGCTCGCCCTGGTGGTCCTGATGGTCCTCGTTCACCTTGAGGTCCTGGTATTCCATCGAATCCTCTCTCACCTTTCTCCCCTTTGCTACCAGATAAACATTCCGAACAACTTCCCCCGGAATCACCTGTTAAATAATATATTCATGTTCTCAGGAAATACACTAAAAAATCATTTTTTCCCCTTTCTCTTTCAAATTTGTTTATCCTTCAAATTCAGATCAACAACATGAATGTAATGGTGCAAAAATTATAAATGTATATCACACATCAGTAAAAAATTATGGCAAATATATTAGGTAATTTTAATATTAAATATATAAAATAATGAAGCAATATTAATTTTAAGTACCAGGTAATATTAAATATATTAATATCTTTAATAACACTTATGTTTTGGCAACTTAAACAAAAATGACTCATTAAATTTCAAGACGTTACATTTTCAGGTATTTTAGAATGCATTAAATATGAGGTGTTATTAGAGTTGCTTGTAAAGAAATAATCTTAATTTTACTATGGAAAATATATGGTAAGTAGTTAAAATATTTGAATACAATTAAAACACAAAAAATTATCAAATATTTATGTAAATTTGTATTATAAAAACAAGTATTTTTGTTTAATTTGTGAAATACTATAATATGTTCAACAAAAAAATATTTTTTTGATGTACTATAAATGATTTTTTCGATTTTTCTTGTACGAATTTTTTTTTTGCCTTTAAAATCTTTTTACTTGATTTAATCACAATTTTCTTTAAAAAAAGTCATAAATGGACTAGCAATTCAGCTGAACTAAGTTTACCTTTAGCACCAGATGCTCCAGTTTCTCCAGATCTTCCTGGTAAGCCTGGATATCCTTTATCTCCCGGTAATCCCGGAATTCCAGGTAAGCCAGGTATTCCGTCTGAACTATCTCCAGGTATACCTATGAAAATAATTATTTTAAAATCGTATATATGTGAGTACATAGAAAATATCGATTCTTTTCATAATCCATAAAGAAAAAGCATTTTCTTTTGAAAGCTTCCTTCTTTCCCTTTTTCCTTCATTGAAATAAATGTATCTTTGCTTTTATACCTAATATCTGAACACTTATGTCCTAATGGGTTTTTTTCAAAACAGCAGATGGACATGATTTAGTAGTATATTTATAAAATCCATGTGATTAATTAATAAAACTATTTTCGATATGAGAACCTGTATCATTAAACCGAACTCCATGTCCTTCAGTCTGTAGCAATATAAAAACTAAAACAACAAATTGCATCCATAAAACCTCAGTATAATGTAATCATATATTTAATCCCTTGGTTTTTCTTTACGATGATATTAAAAAGAAGATTTTTTTAAATTTTAGTTAAATTTAAATATTAAAAATCCGTAAATAATTCAAAGATCTTGAAAAAAAGTATAATAATTTTAATTGAATTTCAAAGCTTTTGAAGAGAAGGTTTACTTATAGTTACCTCTATCTCCTTTTGGTCCTCTATCACCTCTTTCTCCTGGAAGACCATCTAATCCAGGACTTCCATCTAATCCATCTGGTCCTGCAATTGGAATTCCTGGAGTACCTTTAGCCCCGGGTTCTCCTTTAGTTCCAGGTAATCCGGGAAGTCCTGATAATCCTGGAGCTCCCGGAAACCCTGGGGTACCAATATCACCTTTGTCTCCTTTTATACCTGGTGGGCCTTCTCTTCCAGGTAAACCCGAACTCCCTGGTTCTCCAGGGACTCCTGGAAAACCTCTGGCACCAATACTACCTAAAATTATAAATTATTTCCCACTAAAATAAATTATCTTTTTTACACATTTCCTTCATTATGATTTGGAAAACAATTAATATAACGGCATATAAAAAAAGATACAATATTAAATTTCCTACTTCTGTTTATTAAGTTTTAATGATATGCACTCGATGAAAGTACTGTCAAAATATTACCTGGCAAACCATCTGCTCCTTGGAAACCCGGTGGTCCAGTTAAACCTTTTAGTCCTGGGGGCCCTGGTGATCCCGCTCTTCCTTCTATACCCTAATGAAATTTCGTTAGAAATAACTAAAATATAGATTTTTAAAAATTATAAAATTGTACCATTTCGGTTGTATTCATACTTAAATATGTAAGAACCACCAGAACATAATTAATTAATTTTTAATTATTCAGTTAATACTTTCATTAAAATAAAGCTAAATATTTCATATAGAAGAAGAAATTAATAAATTTATCATTAAAAGCAAAAACCAAAATAAGTGAACATTCATAACTTCGATCTTTATTAAACCTTTAGGAGTGTATTCAAAAATACTTAGAAAAAAATATTAAAATTTCAAAATTTACTCAAATGCTTTATTTATGCGAAATCATTCAGGATAGTATAATAATGCTTATTGAACGATCAATTTACTTCTTAAAAAGTTAATGAAACCATTTGTTTAATAGCCTTCATATAATATGTAACCATTAATTACATAAACTAACAATAACAATGTCTTGATTATTAAGTAGAACTAGATTTTTTTATATTAGATTACATTTTAACCAACCCCAAAGAGTAACCAGAAATCTGGGTATACTTTTATCTAAAATCTAACTAAATTTTCTACTTTATTACAAAAAAATTGGCAACTCGTTATAATTTAATTAAAAATAAAACTCTCATATTTTCGTGTTCTTTTAATAATGGAACTAGTAAAAAACTTTAAAAAATAATTTTATGACGAAAGCAAATCACAACACCTATTTTGACAGCAGAGTTAGAAATATAAGAACAAATTTTATAATAGTGAAAGATTCCAAATACCAAAAATAAATAAGCTAAGTGGTTTCAAACACATCACATTTTTCTATAGATTAAGAAACCTGCATTTATCATTTTTTTAAATCGCCAATAAAAATCTTTAAAAGTTTCTAACATTTGATCAAACGTGCAAACGAAATATCACAGATGAGTATTTCAATTTTTTACTTCAAAAGTAACCAAAGGAGACATATTTTACTTTGGAAAATAAATTCATTCTATGTTATATTTATATTTGTAAAAGTACGAGTATATTATATGAACTTATTTGATATAAATATAACAAATAAGTTATATTTATAACACATTAAAATGTTAGTTCTAGTTGTTGCTTACTCCAGGGGATCCTGGTGAACCAGGAAAGCCTCTAGGTCCAGTTGTTCCAGGTAAGCCAGAGTCTCCCTTTATACCAGGTAAACCATCTATTCCAGGAAGTCCTTCTTCTCCTCTATCTCCCTGTTGTAGATTAAGAATTCATAATTATCACAATAACAAATATTTCTTTAAATATTACGATTCTCACAGTTCTTTTTTACTTATTAACAATCTTGTATAAACTTAAAAGACATATACATTTTAAGAAATTCTTAAGAAAAAACGGATTATTGTAGTTATATTTTTCATTTCAATAAAATAAAGTATAGCTTAAAGAATAAATAATATATATAGATAAAAACGCTAAATTAACAGAAAAAAACAATAAATATCTATTTTAAATTTAAACTAATTTAGATTTAATATTTATGTGCTTGTTTAATTTTATAATTAAAAACATTAAAATGTAGCATCTGATAAATAATATCATACAAATAAAATCGAGAGTTTCTTTAAAAAATGTTTTAATACCTTTAGATAACAAAATCGTTTATACCTTCACAACTTCATATTAATTTACATTGTTATAAAATGATAATAAAATCTACAGTTGCAGTCCTAATAATGAGAGCTGATATTTAGCACATGCATGTAAATATAGATAAATACTTTAAATCTTTTAGTTTTAATGTGAATTAAATTTATAAAAACAGCAAAAAGTGTATAATACCTTAAAACCTGTTTCTCCAGAAGGACCAGGAAGCCCATCATTTCCCTAAAAATTAATTTCAAAAATTTATGAGTAATTTTAATTTACAAAAATCTTCTATAAGTTTTTCTTTGAGGAGATTTTCTACTAAAAAAAGAATCTGTATATATATATATATATGTTCTATAATAATATTTTTAAATACTTGCCAACAAGAATAATTTCATGCTAGTAGTATAAAATCATATTGTAACAGCAATAAATTAAGAACAAACTTATCGATGTAAAATTCTCAAACGATATTTCATACTATATCAATGTATTGAAATATATAAATCATGTTGATAAAACAACTCTTTTAAACTCAACAACGTCTAATTATATATTTCAAAACTACATTTGAGAATTTTCAAATATCTTTCTCTTTTACTTTTTTTTAATTATTTTTTTTATCCAGTAAGGGACGTATTCTTATAATACCTTTAAAAAATGTATTTCTTTGAAAGGTTTTTTTTTTATGTACTTGATAACTCATTGAATAACGGAAAGTCCGTAATTCATGATTTAAATCCGTTTAAAGGAATCAAGTAAAATGTAATTATTGCAAAATTTATGATCTAAGAATGAACATAATTTGTGTACACGTTATTATAGAATTCAGTAATGCTGTAAAAGGCATATAGCTATAATTATACATATCAATATAATGTCCATAAGAATATTTACACTGTTTTCTACTTTAAAAAAGGTCATTTTATACTTACTCTAGGCCCCGGAAGTCCAGGTAATCCCTTTTCACCAATCGGTCCAACATCACCAGGTGGTCCCTGCGTACAAAAATAATTGTTCAGTAAGCATACATTAATACCATCACACGAAGAAAAAAATCCACGAAGAAAAAAATCACTTAAAAACAATGTTTTATATTCCTTTTAACCAAAATTTGATACAAGTATCTAGTTCTCATGGTTCAGATTTTATATTTGTTATTTCATAACCTACAAATTACACCATTGTTTACTGTTACACTTATAATAAAAAATGTGAATTACTTACAGCTACTCCTGGAATTCCATCAAATCCTCTGTCACCTCGTTCTCCGGGTTCACCCTAGAATAATTAATTAATTTAAATTATAAGTACCGAAACTCTATAATTTTTTTTAATTCAAATCATTTTGGAAAATCTTAAAAATGTATGCATATGCTTACTTTGTTAACTTATGACTGGCAGCAAAGGAAGAAGAAAAGGAAGTTTATCAGATTAAAATACCATTGATTATAATGTATTAATTAACATGCAAGAATTAATTATATTTTTATCAACTATATAAGAGAATAATGAATATGGAAAGAATAATTTGCAATCGTCTTGCCTTTTGACCTTTCATTCCTGGTGGTCCGGGAGGTCCAACCGTAGTACCTTTTTCAGTGAATTCATCGCATTGTCCGGGCAATCCAGGTGAACCAGTGAAGCCTTTAGGTCCCTATGAATAATGTTCAATGTTATTTTAAGAAAATAAAAGTAATGGTTAAGTCTTTCTATAAGTTATACAGTAGACTCCTAATTATATGGAGGGCCATCGTTAAAAACGTTTTTAAAAATTATTTCATATTTAAATAAATTTAACGAATTAAAAGAAGTTTTTGAGTTTACGTATGACGAAGAAACTAAGACATGTTACGTGGAATCATGAGAAAATTTGTATGTTTTGGATGATGCTATTTACAATATCGCTTCTGGAAATAAGTCCGATTGCCAATATGGGATCTTGGAGGAACAATAATTAAGGAAAGTGATGTAGAATTTCTTGATTTTGAAGACAATACACACAATCTTCAATATTTTACAAGGCATAGAAAGAAACAGAAATGTTGACGAGAAAGCAGTGCTATTGCAAAACAAAGATAACTTATCCAGACATAAAATATTGAACGAATATTGTCCAATGCTTCATCGGGAGGGTGCAAAATGAACCACCGTCCACAAAAGAAGATAGTTTCATACAGGAGAGCAGTCAAAGTTTTGAACTAACACACGGCGAAGTTCTTTTTGATTGCCTAGAACAGTGTTCCGCAACCTCCGGTCTCCACAAGAAACATTAAATTATTTCTCTTTCATTTACTGTGGTATATTTTTCTTAGGTTTGGGCTATTTTTTTATGAAAATCACTTAATATTCCTTGTTAAATCATTTTATATTCATTTTTGGTGTAGCTATATTTTATTCAGAAGTCACTATTAAATACAATTAAATTACAATTATTAAATCAAAAAACAGTCAACATCCTCCCCCTCAGCGGGCCGTGGTAAAATTAACAAACTTTGACTGGTCCGCGGCGATAATAAAAGGTTGCGAAGCACTGGCCTAGAGTACCAAGAAAATTCACTCCGAGGAAAAAAGCTAATGAAAAGATAAAGCAGAAGGGTTTACACACACACGTCTTACTTTAAGCAATAATAAATTAAGAGCTATATTTTTTATTACAGTTCCTACAATTCCAACTCCTTACATGTAATGATTTTAACAGGAATTACTTTTATACTGTATTCCTCATTCACACATTCTAGGTAATTGGGAGTTTACTGTATAGCGCATCCAAATTATTACTTTTCTACAATTAATAAACTTGTAAATTATATAATTGCTTTTAGAATCTAAGCACTTTTTTAATATTAAATTACCATTTATATTAAACTTTGATGTGAGCTGCATGAAGTATTTATATGTGTTATACTCAATCATTAAATATATATCATAACTTTCTCTTTTCTCTCTCTGTATATGCTTCAGAAAGTATACTTGGTGGTAAGTACATGATTTTTCCCTCTTTAACCAATACATCCTTTAATTCCTTTAACAACGGTTAACAAGAATAATATCTTGATACAGATATATAATCATAGTTATTTTTTATTAAATATTAAAATATTAAGCGTGTAATAAATTTGAATTTAAGCTCATTTTTGTTGTACTTACGATATCTCCTTTTAAGCCTTGGAAACCGACTCCCATGTTTCCTTTTGGTCCAGGATATCCCCTATCGCCTTTTGATCCCTGAAAGAAAGATATTTTGCGCGGTTATATAGTCCAAATACATGTAGTTTTTTTCATAATAAATTTATCAACATGACATTATATAAAAATATAAATTGATATTCTAAAATATTCGATAAATATAATCCGCATTATTTTTTTATTTGTATTAAATTGTGTTATTATTGCAATAATTGTTAAGATAATAAAATAATTTATATTTTCGATATCAAAATGCCATATGTCTAATATTCATAAAAGCACAATTTAGAATTAAATTGCATTTATATTTCATAGTTATTTCCGATATGCTTTATAAAATATTCGGAAATCAAGTAACCCAACAAGTTGTTCCTTACCTATATGATCATCTTAAGAAAAACAATAAAGTATTTAATTACAAAAAATAACAATAAAAATTTAATTATTAAGCATAAATTAAACACTTAGACAAGATTTTTTAATATTCTAAATTAATGCATTTATTTTTGTAGCATAATGCTAAATTTATACCTAAATTATTCTAAAATGTGGATTGCAATAACCGATTCGTCACACTAAACAAAGCATTAATTATCGGTTCTTCCTAATCTAAATCACTCATAAGGTAGAAAAAAGCTAATTGTATTTAATTTCTCCAAGCGAGATAAACCTCAGATTTTAATGCTGAGATATTAAAGAGTAGATTAATTGTTATAAATTTTAATTACCATTAAAAATTAAAGGAGTTAATAAAATTCAGAACAATTTTTGAATTTCGTTGACCTTTCCAAATAAATAATTAGATAAAAAAATAATTAAGACTGACTAAGAATAGTCATTTATTTAAACATAATACTTACAAATAGTCAAATATCAACTAATCTGTTTCTTCAATAGACAAAAGTTTCTATCAATGGTAAAGATCAATGTTTCGTCAATTGAATTGTAATATAAATATTAAAAGTATTTATTGCAAAATAAATCACATCCCACTTGTATTTAATTTAAATGTCATATTAAGCATACGCTTCATAAAAAAACTTTTATACCGAACAACTTTTCACTGAATTCTTTTTCCAAAATTACAAATTAATCATATAAATTAATGTTTTAGAATTTGTAAGGGATATATTAAGAAATTACTCTCAATCCATCAGGTCCAATTTCTCCTTTAGGTCCGGGTCTTCCATCTAAACCAGGTAAGCCCTGTAAAAAACAGTTTGGATTTGTTTCAGTTTTTTCTTACATAGTGATAAGAAACATAAAAATGAAAAATTATAAAAGCATGTGAAAACTTACTCGAGGTCCTGGTCTACCTTCCCGTCCAGGTTCACCCTAAAAAGGAAACAGAAAAAAACAAAATGCAATAAAATTTATAAGTTAAAAGAAACATAAGTAACCAACCCAGTATGGAAAAAATGTACATCCTCTATTAAATAATTTCATTTTCTATTTAAATATATTATTTTGATTTATTTAGACCTTTTGTCCTTTAGATCCAGCTTGACCATAGGATGCTTCTCCTTTATCTCCCTTTGGTCCCGGTGTACCAGGGTATCCATCGGGTCCTGGGCCACCGTCAACTCCAGGTCTACCGGGTAAACCCTATTAAATACAATAATATTATTAGTGACCAATATTCTGTCATATTAAAGTAATAAAAAATTATTAATAAACACTCTTTATAATCTTACATCCTCTCCTTTACATCCGTCAAGACCCGGCTCACCACGTGGACCTTGGATTCCTGGATGGCCCTGAAAAGTAAGGCATTTTTTGAACAAACGTTGTGCTACAATGTAAATTCAATAATACTACACACGAGCACGCTTGTACGCGACTTTCTTTTTCCTTTTAAACTGACATTCACAATTCTATACAAATATACACTCAGGAACATTGAAAATAGCGACCCAAGAAGGAAGCTAAGTACAATCGCAAAACTTTGCAAATAAGTACAGCGTAATGTGATATGCAAATGATCCATGTTTTGTGCCAATACGCATACTCATACACGCCGAGGTGGCGCTACAATCAGGAAGAAGGTGCTATATAAGCAGTGCAAATTCAAAGATTCATAAACGTGACGATTACCCGCCGATTGTAGGAAGACTTTGGTAAGCGAAACATGCCAGGTAAACGTGCCAGAAGACATTTCTCACTGTTAAGCGAGTTTGAGAGAGGCCTGATCATCGGGATGAAAACTGCAGGCTGGTCGACGCACCGTGTTGCTGGCCAGGTGGATAGTTCGGAGTGTGCCGTTAGAAATTGTTGGGAGCAGTGGACACGAGAAAGTACCCACGCGCGGAAAACTGGGTCTGGAGCGACCAGGAAGACCACGAGGATAGAGGATCGAAGGATCGTGCGGCAAGCACTTGTGGACCCCACAGTGACTCGTTGAACGATACGAGCAGACGTAGGCGTAGCAATTATTCCACAAACAATTTCCAGACACCCTGCAGAAGCAAATCTTAAATCCAAGCGCCCATTCCGCACACTCCCTTTAACACCGGAACATCGGCAACTGCGTCTACAGTGGTGCCAAGCCAGATCAATGTGGAATGTCACAGATTGGCAAAAGGTTGTGTTTAGTGATGAATCCCGGTTTGTTTTGGGGACAAATGATAACCGTGTAAAGGGTGTGGAGGCGCCCTGGTAAGCGGTACAATTTCCCCTACCCTCTTCTACGTCACACTGCCCGCACAGCTGGTGTAATGGTCTGGGGGGCATAGCCTATGATGGCCGGTCCACTTTAATTGTGATGCGTGGAACCTTAACGGGTCAACGTTACGTTGATGATATTCTTCGACCCCATGTAGGATCTTTCCTAAATGGTCTCCCTGGGGAAATTTTCCAGCAAGATAATGCTCATCCGCTTACAGCAAGATTTGCTCAAGACTTCCTACGTCATTTTCAGACTCTTCCATGGCCGGCCCGCTCCCCCGATTTGTCCCCTGTAGAGCACGTGTGGGATCAGCTAAAACGGCAGATGCCATCGTGTCACTCTGTACATGATTTAGATTTGGCTGTTCAAGATTTGTGGGCCCATCTGCCTCAGGACAACATAAGGTGTCTAATCAACTCAATGCCGGACCGTGTGGTGGCATGTATTGCAGCTGGAGGTGGTCCAACTTGCTATTGAAGTTGCCCAGTATTTGTGTCGTTGCACACCCTGTATTCGTTTAATTGTCTTGTTTTTGAGATCAAGTGAATCTCTCATCTGTGTCATTATGTGTATTAAATTTCATCTCAATCCGATGCTTTCTTCTTGGGTCGCTATTTTCAATGTTCGTGAGTGTATGTTTGTGTTTTAACTTCTCTCGCTTCCTTATAAGTGATCCTTTCAGAACTTAAATGGCTCATAAGCAATCTGGTTTTCTTACCAACACCTAAGGTTCCGTTACACCAATATTAATCAAAAGAAATTTCTATTGTCTACAATATACATCAAATTTACACTACTGTAGTTTTTAAAATTAAATTAAATGCCTCCCAAAACGCCAAAATTAAGGAAGATTTATGTGGAATTATATTTGTCCTCTGACTTACGGAAAAAGTTTTGTCTGTTTCATTAATTCGATTGCAAGTTTTCAGATCATTAAAAACATTCATCAATTTGTCCAACCTTTAGTCTTAATCAGCGATACTCAACCTGCGGCCCACCGGGCCTTTTAAAGTCGTGGTCATGGCCCAATGCTCTGGCCATGACCACCATGATTTATTTATGAAAATTTGGTGGGAAATTTTTTGTTAAGAAATCAAATATATCAATTATGCGGTCGATGCGAATTGATATTTTTTTCTGATTAGTGATAATAGACAACAGTGGAGAAGTGACCCTTTTATGAGTGGAACTAATTTTTAACTATCTTTCATATCTTGCAAGCGAAAAATATTCGAAGAGAATAGGTTGTTTCAAGACGATTGGAAAGTTAACTATTTTGCAGTGAAAAACAAGCATGGATCAGTAACCGTTTAATTTGTCACGAAAGTGTATTTAAAAAAAAATACCAATAAGCAGAGGAATCGTATTCAATGACACTTTTCCTCGAAGATCTCTTACAAGAGATGATAAATAGACTTTTTTGAATAATCTTTACGACCGCAAACAGCATTTTGAAAGTGGTAATGTCATAACGGTAACAAAGGCAACCTATGAAATTTATTATATTATTGGTAATGATATGAAACCGTTTAGAAAATGCAGATTGATGAGAAATTGTGAAGGAGTGATTATTAAATGCTTTCAATTTAGAAAAATTCAGTGACAAGAATAAAAAAATAATAGTTAAAAAATACAAAATAGGAGTTTTAATATTTTGATCAACACTTTCCACATTTTAAATTTTCTATGTTATCTTGGACTTAAAGCATTTCAGCCCCTCTCTCCTCCATTAATCCTCATATTGCGACCCGCGTGAAATAGCTAACATATCTATGCGGTCCGGCAGAAAGAAAAGTTAAGTACCCCTGGTCTAAATCAAGGAACAAAAAAAAAGAGAAAATTACAAGCCAACGAGAGAAAATTGCATTTTATTTAAGTAATGTTTCATTCAAGAAACAGCTAAGCCGTTAAAAAATTTTAAAAATCCATTATATTTAGCATCCAGTATCCTTTATTTTATTGACACAACAAATTTTTTTGAGTTAAGCTAAATTAAAGATCGAATTCATAATTATCCTACTCATAGCCATAATTCTAAGAATAATTTAAAATTTCCTATCAAAATTCTCTGTGTGTTAAAAATCAAATCCGCAATAATCAAACGCAATATATTTAACTGAGACAATTTTTAAAGATAAATATTTGTGAATCCTGTATTCCTAAACACAAACATACCAATAACACTTCCATGTTTTTCCCGCTCTATGCTTGAAAAATAAAATTTTGCCAAATACAAATCAAATAATGTTATTTTATATGCAAACATTTATATGTGTATTAAATTTCTTATTTTATAATAAATTCTATGCAACTAGTATGCAATCTGGAATCAATTTAACATACAATTGTTCTTTTTTGTTGTCTTTGAAACAAATATAGAAACAAATAAACTTTACTCACTGGAATTCCATTAACTCCTGGAAATCCGGGCATTCCCATTTTCCCCTAAAATACAAAGCATTATTGTTGGTAAAATCTCATATTGCGACAGTATTTTATTCATATGCCATCAAAACATTTCGTTGATATCCAGCTTACTCTATCTCCTTTCTGTCCTCTCGGTCCTGGTGTGCCTAGTTCTCCTTTCTCACCTTTTGCACCCTCCAATCCTTCTGGACCAGGAAACCCAGCTGGTCCATCGACTCCTATGACACCCGGTCTACCCGGCGCTCCCTAAAATAAAAACAAAAAAGGTTGCCGTGATTAAAATAATATGTGGAAAGATATCGTTACTTTTTTAAAAAAAAATGAAGTGACTATGATGACTTATACTAATAAATTGTAACTTGCCGTACGTCTATGTGAATTCAAAAATTTGTCAACAATATTAGAAAAATGTTCAAGCTAATGACATGTACTATAGCACTTACGTAACTTTTTTAAATAATATAGAAGATTATTTATAAAGCTTAAAGCAAAATTGTAAAATACAAATAAGTTGAATTAACATAAAATTTTCTTTTATTACCTACCTTGGTTTATTTTTAATAATATCATTAAATGTAATAATATTTGTTTAAATGACAAGTAATATTTATGAATGTGTTTGTTCAAAATATTCAAGGTCTATGAATATATCAGATGAAGTGAATATATATATAAAGTACTAAACTTTTGCAATAATAAAAAAACACTCTCAAAAATAATTTACTCTATTTTTACTATAGGTAAGAAAAGAATTCTTATTCATAAGCATATAGACAGTTTTTGTATTCTGCAATATTTTATCTTTTAATTTAATAGAAATTATGACACAAAACATCATTACTGCCTAAAGTATTGTATGTATCGTTTCTAACATTATTTCTAACGACCGGTGCTAATTTAAGCTCATTTTGGGCTCTGGACGCAGAAGATCTATAGGCCTCCTTGGTACTGGCGGATCGAAATTTATAATCAGAAGATCTGGTTTAGTCCTACTTATCCGGGTCCCTAAGCGCCTGCCTCAAGTGCTTATGGATAAACCGGCACTGCTAACAGCAGAGATTTCACCTTACGCGGTATTCAAGAAATTTATTTCAAAAAACACAAAAATCACTGAAATATAACATACCTAAATGAACAACACACTTGAAAATTTATTAGAAAATATATAGTGCAATCTAATTTAATATGTAATTGAATGTAATACTTGACTCATTTGTTCCTCTATACGATTAGACTAACTATGCAAAGGTTTAGAATAATGAGTAAAAGTTAGAAAAAACGTCACATGTTTAAAACATTTACACTCTATAAAAACAAACGACGGAGTTGCATTTGTTATGAAATTTCGTATGCAAAGACATTTTGTACTGAACATGCAAATGATTAAAATTTGATATTGAATGAATAGCGGGAGCTACAGTACATCGGAACTGTGCCCTCAGCAGGTGTCTATAATAAGCGATTCTCAATCTGATGGTCAAAATTTCTGTTGCATTGCGATTTAGGATACCTTTTAGCGACTGAAAAAAGGCCTCACCGCAGGATTCGAGCTCATTACAAGCAACTGTTAGTGTTTGAAAGAGGTATTATCATTAGATTGAAAGAAGCAGGTTGGGCAAATTGAAGAATCGCTCGTCTTATGGGTCGAAGCGATGCGGCCGTTAGAAGATGCTGGCAAGAATGGATGGACAATGGCAGATTTCAGCGTCATGATGGTAGCGGTCGACCTAGGGCAGGGGTGGTGAACCATTGGCACGCGTGCCATTGATGGCACGCTACATAATATTTTGGGCACGCCACTGATCAAAACGGTTTACATTTTAATTCAAAATAACAAAGTTCAATATGAAGTGCTACGAAAAACGTGAGTGATCGGTTGCTGCTTTCAACGAGATTTTCTCAGTTCAAAGAGTTATCGGAAACGTTCAAGCTTTTTATGTACTTTGATGTGACTTCATTTAATAAACTGAATTCGTCTCAATTCAATTGGTTGTAAATTGATTTCCAGTCTAGTTCAATATGGATTCGAAATTTTTTGAAAAAAAGGCAAAAAGTTGAAATTGGTTAAAACAGAAAGATTAACAAGCAATATAAGTAAAAATGCTAGTAATGAAATTTTGGAAACATGGAATTTGATTCCAGATACATTTAGCTATTTGAAGAAACTTTCTCTGGCTCAGGCTATTTTAACCATATTTTCTTCTACCTATGCCTGCGAGTCATTATTTTCATAGATGAATAACATTAAAGACTCACTTAGAAACCGTTTGGAAGATGGTTTAATTCAGCTTGCATACTGCTAAAAGTAACAACTTACAATCCTAATACAAGTTATTTGTCATCCAAACTACCACAACAAAATTCACGCTAATGTTACTTTAATTTAAATTACAGTTATAAATAAAACATTTACAGCTATATAGAGCAAAATGTATTTTTTTTTTGTAAATAGAGAGTTTTCAGTTGTTAGTATTTAATTTTATTATTTTCTCAATAATCAAAAGTTGAAATTATTTGACGACACGTCTCTACCCTCTTAACCATTTCTTACAGAAAAAATGGCACGTTGATCCAAAAAGGTTCGCCACCCCTGACCTAGGGTCACAGCAGATCGGGAGGACAGATTGATTTTCAGATCAGCTGTCACAGTGCATTATTCATCGTTATGAACCATCAGACTTGCACACGAGTGTCCACCATGGCCATTCACAGACAGCTGATAGAGCGAAATTTGCGCTCGTATCGACCACTACGCCACCTGCCACTCACGCCTGCACACTGTCGAGTCAGATTACAGTGGTGCTTCGCTCGATCATGTTGGAATCATGCTGACTGGGGACGTATAGTGTTTATTAACGAATCCCGCTTCCAACTGTGTCCTGACGATCATCGAAGACGTATTTGGAGACGCCCAGGGCAGCGTGCCAATCCTGCTTTCCCTATTGCACGCCACACAAGCCCTCAACCAGGAGTTATAGTCTGGGGTGCGTTTTCTTTTGACATCTGGGCCCTTTTGGTCGGCGTTAGAGACGCACTTACCGCTCAGCAGTACGTCGACGACATTCTGAGAACTGTTTTGCTACCGTTCCTTTTGCAGTACCCTGGCCTTATTTTTCAGCAAGATAATGCCAGACCACATACGGCACGTGTTGCTATGAACTGTCTTACAACTTGTCAAACATCTTAGCCAGATATCTCTGCAATCGAGCATGTCTGTGATATGATGAGAAGGCGACTGCCACCAGAGAATGTTGATGACCTGGCCCGACAATTGGAGCAAATTTGGCAAGAAATACCACAGGAGACCATGAGGGTGCTATATCACTCTATGCCCCGTCATGTGGCTGCTTGCATCCGGGCTAGAGGTGGGTCAACACCTTATTGAGCTAGTTACTTTGTAACTATGTAACTCTGGAATAAATCATTAAATTTTTCTGAAATTTAAATCATTTTCTATTCTGTACATTATCTATCTACCCACCAATTTTTGTCTCCATCGGACAACTCCTTAATGCGTCGGGGGGTTTTTTGTTGTTGTTATGGAGTGTACATAGTATGTGGCTTTAAAATCATGTGTGTGATTTTCTATCACTTTCAAATAAAACATTAAATTCATTATATTTTTTTAAAAAAAATACCATTATATATTGGTTTTTATAATTAAAAATGCTTTCCCCAACTAGAAGAAAATATTTTTTTTTCCTTGCAGTTTTGGGCATAAAATTCTCAGAAATCAAAGAATGAAGTTATATTCACCCCCTTCAAATTATTTTGCAATTATTATATTATTTATGATATAAGATTCTTAGCAAAAAAAGAAACATGCGATTCTCAAAAATGTTTCCTTAAATTTTATCTTTCACATCTCAACGAGAAAAAAAAATTTTAATTAATAAACTCTCTATACAAAAAAGCACTTTCTTATTTCTCTTTACTTAAAAAAAAAGACTCACTCGATCTCCACTATCTCCAAGACATTTACAGTTGTCACCTACACATCCTGCACATACAACAGGGGGAGCTTTTGGATTTCTAAAATCTTGCTGGAAGGAGAAAAAAAATTAAATATTAAAATATTTTAGAATAAGACAGAGAAATATTTCATTCATTTTAATACTTTTCTCATGAATAAAAACAGTAATTAATAATCAGGCATAAGAATGAGCAATTTCTGGAATGAAAATGAGTAATAGAATTCACAAAAATATTTAGAATGTAATAAACAAACAAATATAAAATACTCATATAATACGAGTAATTGAAGATAAGTATTACAAAAAAAAAAACAATGGGTCGATCAATTGTAAACAGAAAGAAAATATAATCAATACTTTTGAAAATCTGTTTCGAATGAGAGAGAGCAAAGTAATTAATTTATTTTAAGAAACCTAACTTAAGACTAAAGAGAGACATTTTAACTACAGAGAGTTTGGCATATTACTTCAATAATAACAAATTTTAAAATAAAGAGCACCTCTTACAATCAAAATACTAAGCAAGACTTCCAAAACACGTGCGTATAACAGAATACGAGAAATGTTACAATTATAAGTAAACTGTTTAAATATTCTCGACGTAGTAGAAATAGATATGGGAAAATGATTACAACCTTAGTATAATTAATGATTTATTAATAAAATGAAGTATGAAATGTTTAAAGATGTATTAAACACTAAAGGAGGGCCGTGGGTAGCCTATTGGTTAGAGCATCGGACTCCAGACCGGAAGGTCAGGGTTCGATGCCCAAAGCCACCAAATACCCTCCGAGTGTACACGGAGTACATTCTCGTTAAATCAGTGGGTCCGAAAGTCTTGTGGGCTGAATCACGAGTGCAGGAAACTGGAGAAAATTTCCCTCCCCTTCAGTTCCATGCCAAAATTGTGGAGGTGGAGATAGGTGGTGTCGCCATCTATCGTCCTTTCTGGGAATTTCGCCGAGCTAATTTGTTCTGTCACCTGTATGGTGCTCAAGGCCAACGACAGGCGTACCTCTTGCCACGATGAATTTCGTGGGCCTCGATCTGACTACGTCAGACAGGTGGCATTACAAACAACAAAACACACTAAAGGAGAACGTTTTTCTCCTACGTCTATAGCTTAGTGACTCTAACGTCCGTCTGCGTCATTTCCCGTGTGTCGTCCTTTTGTCGGACACTCCTGGTTGGGTCTGACGTCAGTGTGAACTGCGCCACTCTAAGTAATAGGAGTAGGGGATGTGTGACTTAGATATCAATCAAAATGAAAAATAATTTCAAATCAGATTTAATTTTTATGTTCTACGAGATCACTTTTTAATTGCATTTAATTGTTTACTACTTTACATTCATATATATTTGATGAATTTGTTTTTCAAAAAATTAAGTTAATATACAAAAAATGCAATAATTTCTGGCAGTTTTTGGAAACACCATAAAATATACGAATGCTATATGACTTTCTTATGTATTAAATATTTAGATATATATACAGGATGTCCAGCCTTAAAGTGACCCCCAATAGCTAATTCACGAACCGTTCGGTTTAGACATGCACTTCCAATTTGAAAAATGTTTTAAAAAAGGTAAAGAATGTTTTTACATGCTTTTCAAGCCCAAAACTCCATTTACAAAAAAATTACAAAAATTAAATTTTTATACGGTCCCCAGGTCCTATCAATTATATTTAGGAAAAGATGCAATACACAAAATCAAAGTAAACACAAAAAGTTTCATTTTATTATAATAAAAGCTGACCGAGTTATGCCTACATAAAGTTGAAGCATCTGAATTGCTCAGAAAAAGGGGTCGTATACAAATTGAGTTTAGAGAACTGTAATTCACACTATCTACTGAAAGATCAAAAGAAAAACATCGTAGTAAACATCATAGATTGATAATTTGCATTGCTATAAGGCAAACAATAAAAGTTAAATTAAATAAATACAACTTGTACAGAAAAGATTTAAACAGCTTGTTTAAACAAATAACAGCAAAAGAATACATGATTTGCCGTTCAAATTATATCATAATGTGGAATGATGCTCCAATCATGAATCAGGGGCTTTATTATATTAGAATGACCAAATTAAAATATTGTTCAAAACAACTGCCTTCCGCAGAAATGCAGTACCAAACCCGCATCAGAAACTCCGCCTGTAGCTTCTGTTACCTCTTGACCTCCGTAGCCGATTATTCGAGAGTCAAATGTCTGCGCCAAAGATGTACATGGTTGCGCAGACTTGTGTGCGGGAGCACGATCATGCTGGTACCACATGCGTGACAAATCCCGTAAGGAAACTTCATCTTCTAAAAAAATGGGCTAACGGTCCAGATAAAATTTCCGTGTATGATTCTGATGTTAAAGATCCATCTAAATATATTGGGCCAATTAAGGTGCTCTTCCATATTCCGCACCACACATTCACCGACCAACGCACTTGGTGGCGATTCAGTCGTATTAGATGTGGGTTTTCGAGGGACTAATAATGCCTATTCTGTGTATTAATAGTGCCTTGCCTCGAGAACTGGCATTCATCCGGCCACAAAACTTCATTAAAAAAATCTGGGTTTAACACGAAATTGCAAAAATCAAAACGACGCTCCTAGTCTCCGGGCATTAGTTCCTGCGCCAGGACTAGACGATAAGGATATGCACCGTACGCATGTAATATGTTCTACACCATCGATTTTGAATAGGAGCAAGCCTTGCTAATATCCCGGACACTACTTTCAGGATGAGCCAGGGCATATCCTAGAACATCCTCAGCGGGTATCCGCTGAAGGTGTGGTACGAGATAAGGGAATACGTCTATGACAACTCCCAGTTTTATACAAGCGTTGAACAGCACTGGCATTTGTACAATAAGATGGATGTCTTCGACTGGGAAATTTAATGGCATAAAGTCTTGCCGTCTCTATCTTATTTCGATTATACTGCCCATACAACAGTACCACATTTCGCAGTATTCTTCATTTGTATAATCTCGTTCTCCCGTACTAGAATTCGTAATATTAGAATACGACTGTATGCAACAGCAAACGACTACACAACAGATTTTTAATGTTCGCCAAGATCAGTACCGCAGCAAATAAACCTATTTTTTGGAACTGATTTTGAAATGTTTTTTTGCTCCAAAATATTTTATTTTGTCTATGTTTTACATTAACACATAATAAATTTTATTTCTTATGTACTCAATTTTTGTACTATCAACTTTAAATTTAAAAACAATTTACATAAGAGTGACGAGCAAGAGCAAAAGTTTCCTGGCAAAGTTCCAATTAATTTCACTTTTGAGACGGCCCCTTACTAGCTTCTTGAAAATTGCCAAGAAAATGGATGGAATGTATGATTTTCAAAGTTCCATAACTCGGCCAGTTTTTATCGTAATAAAATGAAACTTTTTGTGTAATGCATATTTTCCTATAGATAAGTGTGATAGGATCTGAGGACCGTATAAAAATTTAATTTTTGTAATTTTTTTTCTAAATGGGTTTTTTGGTTCGAAAAGCACGTAAAAACATTCTTTACCTTTTTTAAAACATTTTTCAATGTGGAAGTGCATGTCTAAACTGAACGGTTCGGGAATTAGCTATTGGGGGTCACTTTAAGGCTGGACACCCTGTATATATATACACTGGTGTCCAAAAGTTAAGCATAAATCGTAAAATGCGAAAAGCATGGAGTAAATATTCGTAAAATTATTCCAAATTTCTTGCAGATATTAATTGGGTGAAAAAGAAACATTGGGTTTATGCAAAACTTTTCAGTCGACTACGTCCTGCGTGAAACACCGGCGCATGTCGGAACGCGGAGAAATCGATTCACGCAGCATAGGCAGTTCAGACAAGTTTCGTGCAATTGCTGAGCGAAGGAACGTTGTTAACCATCAAACAAGGTGAATGATTGCACAAAGATGCCAAATGGACATGTTTACGAAAGGAAGAATCGTTAGAATGCTGGAATCCTCACGATCACAAACCGAAGTGTCTCGAATTCTGAATGTGGACCAGTCTGTGATCTCAAGATTGTGCCAGAGGTTCCAAAGAACGGGAGATGTTACCCGACAACCAGTATCAGGTCGACCAAGAGTCACAACTTCTCGCCAAGACCTATATCTGGTAATAAGTGCGCGACGTCAGAGGGGCAGTACTGCCAGAGCACTGGGTTCGGTGCTCACAGTCGCCACAGGAATACGAATTTCGAAACAAACTATTTACAGGAGACTCAATCATACTGGCCTGTATACCAGAAGACCAGCAGTTTGCATTCCCCTCACGTCTGCGCATAAACGCGCTCGTTTGAACTGGAGTTTGAAACATCAACATTGGAGTGTGGGAGAGTGGGCCAATGTGATGTTCAGTTACGATTCCCGGTTCAGTCTGAGTAGTGATTCTCGGTGGGTAACGATATGGAGAGAACGTGGAACACGTTTTGAACCAAGAAACATATCGGAAAGACGTCATTTTCCATCAAGGGGAGTAATGGTATGGGCAGATATCATGATAGACGGCCGCACAAACCTCCATTTCTTTGACACGGGGTATGTGATTGCTCAAAGATAGAGAGACGAAGTTCTTGAGCCTTATGTTCGCTTGTTTCGAGGTGCTGTCGGTCCTGACTTCATATTCATGGATGATAATGCACCATGTCACCGAGCGGTGCTGATTGATAACTTAATTGAAACGAAAAACATCCAGCGCATGTCGTGGCCTGCGAACTCCCCTGATTTAAATCCTATCGAGCATGTATGGGATATGCTCGGGAGATAAATTGCAGCCCTTTCGCACATACCAAGCTCCGTTACAGAACTGAAGAGATCAAGAAGCTTGGAACCGTTTGAGCCCACAACTCATTCATCATCTCATAGCAAGTATGGTAAATCGCTGTGCAGCGTGCCTGGCTGTCAGAGGTGACCACATGCCTTATTAAACTGCAGCATCAATATTTTATTTAATGTTTTCTTTCATTTTTTCTTTAAAGTGTGAATCCTTGCTATGCTCAGTTTTCTTTCAAACTGCTACTTTGGATAATAAAATTAATTATTATCATTCTTTTGATTTGCTTCCTTTTTTATAAGCATTTTACACTCGCTTACCACGTTTCCCGCCATTCTGATTTACATTTCCTTCTTTATTCACATAATTATCAATTACGCTTAACTTTTGAACACCAGTGTAGATAATTTTCACATCGAATCCTGATTACGAGGCTATGATGATCAAGATTCAGGTAATATCAGACAAAATATGTTTAAAAAATGAATTATCGAATTTGTGTTAACATTTTAATAAATCCTAGCAAATCTCTTTTTAAGAATAATTAAAATTTTGCGTAAGCTTCGAAAAGTTCTACAATAAAAATAATTTTCCTATAAATTAAGGCTCAGTTACATTGGAGCAATAAATTGGATATTATTAGACTTATATCAACAAAAAAAGTTATAATCAAAAGTATGTCTCTACTAAAAGTATTTGCCAAGACCGCTTTTGAATAATAGCTGTATTAAAATTAAAAACAAAACTTGTTTGAAGCCCATCAATAGTTTCAAAGTTAAAGTGTCTTAACATCTGTGTAAGTAATGTTTTATTGCTTACTTATCACGCAATACGCTTTTTTTCTATTATAAGGAAAAATTTGTTCAGGGATTTCTCGTTTCCTTTCCAGAAATCAGTATATATCCTCTTAAAATCATTAAAATATTGTGGGAAATATATTCACAGAATTTTAGTATTAAACATAAGAGTTTACAAATAAAGATGCAAACTTGTAATTCAGTTTACTTTTTAATTAAATATTTGTAAATAATTCTCAGTATTAATCTGATTTATCTTTCCAGTGAATATCGAAAAATGAGATATTTTATCAATCGTGTTTAAAACGTAAAAGCCCCTGATTAAAAAGTAGATATCGAATTTTCAAATATCTTAAATACATTTTAAATAAATTCGCATATTACAACTAAACGCCACCTTCGTAAGTAAACTACGTCTCTTAAATGTAACTTTTTAATGCATCACAATAAAATTAACGTTTAAATAACTTTGAATTTAAACCTATTATTTACTGCCACTTAAGATATACTAACGCTTTATTTTTATTACAAAAATTTAATTTGTAAAATTAATCATTATGAAAAATTATATTTTATACAAATGAAAAAGTTACATGCAACACTTTAAAACATTTATGAATTATATGTATTCAAGAAACTCTCAATCTGAATTTTTGATGAAAACGATTTTTTTCCAGTGAATAAAAATATTTAAAAGAATTGGAAATGTGTGGGCAGCTGGATAAAATATTAATTTGGAAGCTTATTGAGTAGTTAATAGTTCAAAGGTTGTATTTAATTTCTTTATATTGACTCTATATTTTTATTTATTAAAAATATTAGACTGAATTTAGAAAACTTAACCTCATTGTCCTAGCATGTGTAAAAAAAACCTATTAATAACATTTTCGAGCTATTAATTCAGTATTTGGCCACAAAATTTGTTTTATTTTTATAGCAAACGATTTTCTCCTTCTTAATATCAAAGAGAATTAAAAACTAAGTAATTGAAATCATTTTATTCACTAAAAAATTCTTTTCATATCGTTAATACTTATCCGGTGTTTTGTGATATTCATTTTTCCAAGAATTTATTTGGAATTTTCTTGAAAACAACACTAAATCGTAAATATTTGAAGAGAATACGAGGTATGTGAAGTTTTAATTTCTTAAAAGTTATTTTAAATCAACAACAGTTTTTAAATAAAAAATAGTTGATGTACATAATTTGGTTGATATAATAAATAAATTTTTCGTTTTAATGTAACTGATTACTGCTTTTTCTAACAAAAAAAAGAAAGGAATATCGAAATGGAAAAGATATGTATGCTAAAAGATTGAGGAGGGGGAGGGATTCATTAGATAGGAGATTTTTGTTTATTTGAAAGCCTTATTCTCTTCATTCCATAAATAAATTTTAAAAGAATAATAATTTAACGTAAAAATTTCAAAGTATGTAAATGCATTAAGAAATAAAAACATTTTTTTTCCGTTTATTTCTTCATTATCAAAAGCCCTTCGCGTTTTTTTCTGTCTGATTTCTCACCGATTGTTCGTAACAGATGATGGAAAAATTTCTTATCGTCTTAAATTTTACTAACTGTTCAATCATTTTTTTAAATTCAAATGAAAGAGCTAAGTAATCCAAGACGTTCTGTGCCCCTATATGCAGTGTTATCAAATTGGAGCATATATCAGTTATGTTTACTTATCTTTCTTCGATCGGTGTTATTCAAAGCAACTTTTTTTTTTCAACTTTGAAATTAATTGCCCATGAAAGTAGCTCATAATGAAATGGAACTGTGTGGCCAATTTTGTCAAGCATAAGCGATTCTGAGGCAAAAGAAAGAAGTGATAATTTTATTAATAAAACTTTTATTTTTTGTCTTTTGTTCCAAAATTTCTCCTTATTGTCAATACAATCAATGTGTGACCCCGTTAATACATTCAAATTAAATTTTAAAACGAGAAATTATGTCCTTTAGTATTTGGATACATGGTTATTTAATTATGTATATACGTACGTAGTTATTTAATCATGTACATATGTTAAAATATTTCACTATGCCTATATTACCAGATGTTTGTTTGCTCACAATATTTGATAGCACAAGCAAACACAAATGCTATCAAGAATCTTATCTTAAAATATTTGTTTTTAATAAAAATGTTCTCCAAAAATTATTGTATTAAATTTACATGTATTGAATAACATTTGACCAAATAGAAAACATTTATTGTATTTTTACTTGTAATTTAAAAAATATGTATATATTTTACTGTAGCATACAATTGGTTGTAGGTAAATTCCATTATTTAAAACACATTTAAATAGAATTGTAATTGAATGTTACATGGTTAAATGATAATTATATATATTATTTCAGCAGGATAAAATATTAACTGCAGTCTCTGGATTTAAAGCACTTAATTCAATTCAAACGTAGATATAAATAACTACATTTGTTAACGATAAAAAGAAATTTGTTCATTGGTTGAATAATTGATGTGATAATCAAATACTTTTATTTTGATTTTTCATAGAATGTTAACTTTTAAAAAATGCATTAATGTGCGAATGAAAGTCAAGTGTATCATGTATCTTTTATTCGTGGCTATTTTTAAAAAAACAAACATTGTTTACATTACATTTTGTTTACTTCTTCGACATTCTGCAATTTATTCATGTGTTATCAATGCATGTATATATATATATATATATATATATATATATATATATATATATATATATATATATTAATATTCGTCAGCATATAAAAAATAATTTCTGAACATACGTTATTTTCAAAATACCAAGTCTCGAAGAAATATCTTTAATTATAATGACTAGAAACTTTTATTTATAGTTGTCGGATTAACTTGCTTCATCCCAAATATATTGGAAGCGCCTACATCAACAATAAAATTGCTTTTTTTAATTTTAAAACCAAGGACAGGAATAAATGCATATAACACCTTCATCAAATAAGAACTTTGAAGTGTTTGATGAAAACCGACAACACCTTCATTTGAAGCAAATACGTAAAATGTCAAGAAATCGTGTCTAGTTCTCAATATCCCAAAACAGTTTGTCATTACTCATAATTAAGATAAACGCAATATTTTTTTCCACAGAGATTACTTAATTCAAAACATAAACTTTCACCGCAAAAAAAAATAAATATTAAAAAGTTCGTTACAAATTTTAAAGACTGTCAACTTCACTTTCCCAGACACTTCCGCAACGTTCTCGCTTTTCTTGAAGGCGAGAAGAGAGAGAGGGAGGGAGGGAAAAAAATTAAAGCAACATAATTTTTTTAGAAAAGAAATGATGAATACCAATTTTGTTAAGACCTTGCAAAAGTGGTGTGGTAACATCCGGTGGGCTAAGGAGGTTTGTAAGCGTAGGCGTGGGTTCGACCGTCGTGTCTGAGACAGTCCGGTGTGGGCGAATGACTCAAGCGCTTGTTTTGGAACTCCGCGCTCTGTATACCCTATTTTTGTTTACTTCTTTCCCCATACTGCTGCAAGAAACGGTAATTAAATTTATTGACTTTGAACGGGAGAATGATAGAGTATTTACGTCTTATATTATTTAACACAAAGACTGTCTTGCAACTTATATCTAGAAGAGATTAGGTTATCTCGAACGAAAAGATGCAAGGCAGTTCACAACTGGATTTGCAGTTTTGTTATGTAGAAAACGCGCATTGCTGATTGTAATATATCAGCGGTTCTTAAACTGTCGTCCACGGACCTCCGAGGGTCCTCGAAAGTCTCTCATGTAATGTTGAGATTTCCATCTTTTACAGATTCAAAAAAACTTCGGGGGAAAATTGAAAGACGTATCATCCTAGACTAGATCACTAAATTGTCCCCTTTAAAAATATTCACTATAACATGCATTTCGATCAAGAATACAAATTCAGTTTTTTTTATTGTTCGCAGCAATCTAGCCTTCACTGAAACGTAATATTTTCAAATAATATATAGTAGAAACACGGGTGCAAAATTAAGAACTGAATTCATATAAAGTGCCAGTATGATAACGAATGCATCCATCTTGATTTCCTAATCGAGTTGCACCTATATTATTTATTTATTTGAAACTTGTATATTTAAATATATTATAATTAAATGTTTGCTGTTTTCTTAAAAAAGAAAAAAGTTTTTAAGAAGTCTGTATATAAATATCAGAGGCACAGTCCTTTAGGACTATTGAGAAACCTTTAAATTACTCAGCCATATGTTGGGGGTCAGAAAGGGATGTTCAAAATTTTGGGGATCCACGATGTCAGGCTGAAACAAAAAGGGGGCGGGGCGACGATCGAAAGCTTAAGAACCGCTGCAATATATGATTAACATAGCAAATGCATAGCATCAATAAGTTATTACTGATTGAAATCTTGGCGATTATTTTATGTTATGTAAATCAATGAGCAATGTGTGACTGTAAATTTGCAAGAAGGAACTAATTATGTGTCATCCAAGTTTAATAAAGTTGGAACTATAAAGCACGATACTTAATGTCATAATTGCAAATATTGCAGTTAGTGAAACGTTCTTAATAAATTAAAAGTAAAGAATAATTGCTGTCACATAAACAATACTTCAGATTTGCAGAAAATATTTGGAATGAATTGAGTGGATAGTGGCTTTAGAAATATTTTCGATGGTATTATTTTTAATAGTGTGACTTCTCGACCTCTTTCATAGTGCGCTATGCAGTATTGCATTTGTCGCAATTTTTATTATTCATGTTGTAGCTTTTGCCTTATGAGGAAGGAAAATTCATCCTTATGATCTTCAATAATCCCTTAGTACATTTCTGAAATGACTTGCGCAATTACGTTGAAAATTGACTGAAACTACTCTTTTATAAATGAATTATAAAATTTCTATATACCTTTTAAAAATACAGTAATTGTATTTAGTCTATAAAAATATACCATGATACATATTAAAACAATGTTTGTCTGCTTTCTTTCCAAATTTTCTAAAAATAAAGACAAAATCTTCCACTGATTCACGGTATAAGAAACATTAGAAGAATACTTCACTAGTATCTCGTTGGTATCTAGTTGTATTATTTACAGCAGAATTAAAAATAATAACTCGAAAAGATTTACTGCTATTTAAAAGATATTGATCTTTCGTGTAACACGTTCATGAAAGATAAACACAGGATTGGAAGATCCAAAAGTTATTACACAAGACAGTCGGCTCGTTGACTTAGAGGTAGAGTGCTTGCCTCGTAAGACCAAGGTGGTGAGCTCGATACCGGTTGTAGTCGATAGATTTTTCTGGATGCGAAAATCGTAGGCACACTTGTCATATGATTATGCAGCATGAGTATCAATTTGGCTCCGGTACTCTCGGCAAAACTAAATCACAGAAATACTTAGCATCCGACAAGAGCTTGAATGAAAATTAATTCAAGCGTCAAAAATTTGGTAGCAGGAACCACCACTATATGGTGCTACCAATGAAATGGCTCTCACACTTGGAGATTTGCTGAGTCAAAGTTGCTAAAATGTAACTAAAAAAAATTTATTTAAGTTAGTGAGACGTTTGTAGGTCACAACAAACCGGAACATCAGGAGTATCGATACAATAGTCTTAAAAAAGCTATACAATTTTGCCTTTATTAAGTAAAAATGTTCAGGAATTAAAACCACCGGGCAATAAAAAGTGTATTTATTTTTGGCAATGATTCATCTAAACATTTTTAATGAAGCATGGTTCCCCTTAAGTTGTTTCATGAGTACACAAACTCCTGCATTTGAGCAAGGAGAAATCATCATTCATTAATGCAGAAACTATATTCTTAAAAAAAATTGCATGTGATGTTCCTTATCACGCAAAAGGATTGGTGGGACAATGTTTCTCAAGTACTGATGGAACTATATACAGCGAACTTAATACAATAATCTGTTTTATTAATTCATGTGATTAAATGAGGTTTTTGGTTCCTACTGCAGATTTCAAAATGTCAGACAAGGAGTAAAACCATAAACAGGCTGTAAGATCGACTCATCTCGAGAAATCTTTAACCAACTTGATCTAGGCGTCTCTGACTTTTCTGTTGAGATATGTAAAGAGCAAAATTTATGAAGATAACCCTCAAACAGCAGATGATCTAAAAATTGCCATTACTCAAATGGTACAACGGATTACTCTTACGTCCTGAAACGTTTTTCTCAAAATGTGCGCAAACCAATTCAAATGCACTTCCAAGAAAAAAACATTTTGAACGTTTATAATAAATATAAGTTTAAAATGTTTTTCTGCCTTCCATTGGAAGTGCATTTAAGCATTAACATAAAAATAACTGTTTCAAACTGTTTGGTTTTAGTATAATAAATTTATGAATCTTCAGTAAAGGATCTCTTTTAAGAAACCCCAAAATTTATTTTAACAAAAAATTTTGAAATTGAACGGATCAAGGTACAAATAGAAGTTTAGTATTGTACAGATAGTAGAGTTGATGTCCTTCCTTTCTGCAATTAAAATCAGAAATAATAAAAAATTTATTTAAAAAATTAATTCATGGGGAAAAAGACGAAATAAAATAGTTAAAAAATAATGTAATATTTTCCATGCTCCATTTTTTAGTTTAAAAGCGAAAGCATTTCAACATGACTATCTCTATAACATGGTATTAATAATACACAATCTGCAACTGTTAAAGAAAATATAAAATTTAAAATATTTTTCTTCGAATAAAAATAATGTAATATTTTTACCGATTTTGAAGCACGTGTAAATAACATGTATTACATAAAGTTTAACATTATCCGTTTCAGAAAGGGAAATACGGTCCAGCGACTTTTTTGTTAATCCACTCATTGTTATTATCTGTATAGATTGCACATTTTTTTTTTGTGTGTGAATAACTTTGTATTTCAATGTCATATCATAAGCTCTTAAGTTCACTTCCTGTTGTTTTAATGTTGAAATGATAATATTTCTTCAAACTCAGCTTTTCAATTAACAAGTCACACACAAACAATTTTTCAAACAACAAATGTTTTGAAATAAAATGTGACGTTTTTTTTTTATATTTATTTTTCAATACTGTAAAAAAAAAGTAATGCGCATGTAAATACTTTCGAAAATAAATGTGTGAACCATCCAATATGAATGATTTGATCATAATTATAAGTTTATTTTAAAGAAATAAAAATTGCTAAAAGAGACTCTATTTTCAGATTGATTTTACATTCATATCAAACATTTCTTTCTCTAGAAATACATTAAAATAATTTCGAATGCATTAATTTTGAGAGTCACAAAATCAATTTTGAAGGATATATCTTAAAATATTTTCCTCTTACATATACTAAAAATTCAAAAAAAAAAAATTGGGAAATATAAGTTACATTGTTTGAGTGAATCATGACTTTTGCATGGTAATTATCTAAAATTTTAAATACATTTTTTTACTATCAGTAAGAACACACACGCTCCCTGTAAAACAACTCTTCAAAGTTTTAAAGGTTACCTGTGTTTAAAAGTTAACTTCAAAATTATTGTCTTATATTAAAGGTAAACAGTATATTTGTTTGCATGTTTGTGTTAACGTTCATGCCTGCTTTCACCAGTATAATGGACTTAACGTTCAAAATTATTGCCAGTATGCATGTTTGTGTTTTCACCAGTATAATGAACTTAATTTCAAAAGTGCATGTTTATAATGATAATTATTTTTTTAAAAGGGGTCTCAGGGATGTTAAATTTTTCTAGAGGTCTGAAAAAATAAACGATTTTCAAACGGGTATAATTCTTTTAAATTTAAATTAAATGATTCGAATCTTTTACACATTATTTATAATAGAATGGGGCTTCAGAAAAGTATAAAATGTTTAAAATATGATAATAATTTTAAAAATCATAAGCATATGAAAATTCTATAATAAATATTAAATATTTTTTGCTTTGCGCAAGCTATTTTTTAAAATATTAGCCTCTGATGAATAAAACTTTACAGAACTATACAGTACATCATACTCTTTAAACCCTACCTAATTTTAGTATTATATATCTTTTGTATTTCAAAATATTTGTAAAATATTGCAATTTTTTAAATATTTTTTTAAAAATGTACGTTTTTTATTTATTATAAAATATGTAAGTTATTATTCTATTTATATAAAAGTATCTACAAAGTAATAAGAATACATTTGTCTTTATAAATCAACTTATATAGCTAGTAATTAAACCTACTCTTTTAGAAAATAGCATGCGCGACGTAAAACTTAATAAATATTTCTTATAGAAAAGTTTCTTATTTTTTCATATGCTTATAATTTTTGAAATTATGATTATATTTTAAACATTTTATACCTTTCTGAAGCCCCATTCCTTTATAAATAATGTGTAAAAAGATTAGAATTATTTAATTTAAATTTAAAGGAACTATACCTGTTTGAAAATTGTTTATATTTTCAGACCTCTAGAGAAATTTAACACCCCTGAGACCCCTTTTAAAGTTCTAAGTTAATTTAAATAAAATTCACAATAAAAAGCTCACTCGCGATTTTGAATTACAGAGAACAGTTAATACTTAGTATTTCTTTTGCTTATTTTTTATTCCATATAAAATCATTGCATAATAATTCCTCCATAATGAAAACTTTCTAAGGGGGCTTAAATAGAAAACGCATATGAAATAAGAGCAAATACCTTATGAAAGAGCAATAATAAATCAAAGGGATCCTTTAGCAAGATATATTATTTTAATTTGATTAAACTTTGAGAATTTTTCTGATTATTTAATAAATTAAAATAATTATGTTTTGTTGCTTTCTTCTTACTTGATTTTTTAAAAAAAATTATCGGTTTTTGGATCGCAGTATCTTTTTAAATACTTTAGGAGAGGGGGGGGGTGCCAGCTCAGGTGTCGTCCACGTCACTTGACCATGGTTCAAAATTACGTGGTCCGTCGCCAAAAGCCCTCGTGTAGCTAAACAGTGCGACGTTAATAATAAATCAATCAAATCAATATTTTTAAATTCTTCGAAATATAAAAACATGCATATTAGAGAACTTTTAATTTTATTTTAAATAAATTATGCTCTCAAATTTCTTTATTTTATTCATTATATCCCTTGCATTCACGAAATTTATTTTTTTATAAATTTATCAAAATTTATAAACAGAAAAGGAATATAATATAAGCAACCATTTAAGTGCCTCAAAATTATTTAACTATCACCTTACGAACTTTTTAAATTTAATTTGTTTATTTCCTAAAAAGAATCATTATTTCATTTCACTGTTAGATAAAGAATTCTATAACTACAACGAACATAAAATTTATTATTTAACAATATCATTTTTCTCTGGTCATATCTTAAAATACATATGTACTACATAAATCATAGTTTTCTTTTCAAAAATCTTTTCTTATTTCTTCATAAAGTAAGGAATGAGTTCGTACTTACGCTTTTATTTATATTCTTTTATTAATAATTAAGTATTTTATACTAATTAATTATACAAGATAAACAAAATATTCGCAATCGATATTTCAATCGTATAACAAAAATGTCAAAATAATTTTAGCTGTCACTATTTTGTGTGAGTTTTCGCTTTGGTCTAAATAACATGATTCAATTTTTTTTCATTCCTGAATTATTCTGACATTAAGTTTAATTAATTATTTTTATTTAATTGAGTGGACATTGTTAAAATTATTCTAATTTAAAATACACTTTTCATTATTTTATAATATACTTAATTAATAATCCATTTTAATTATTTATGAGAACATTTACAAAAATAATCGTAATAATATCCCTAATTAAAATTTAATCACAGCAAAGAAGAAATTACTCTGAAATTTTTGTATCGGATAATTATTCTGGTACGAAACAATGAATAAGGGTAATAAATTTCGCAATTTTGAAATTTCAACTATTAAGATTTATATTTTAATCGTAGAAAACCACAGAATAAATTGTTATCGAAAAAAATTCAATTCTCTAGCTACACCAGGTCTTTCAGCCACTGTTTTAATTTTAAAAAAGTTAATGAGAGAGAGATATAAAAATGAATAATAAAATTTGTTAATTTAATTATAGTACAAAAATAAAATTCGCCTTATAAGTCAGGATACCTATTAATATTTACAAGATAATATTTACTTTAAAATATGGCAATTCAAGCAAACAATTTTTATTTTAAATATTTTATATATTTTTTTCTACGTCTACATATTACATGTACCTAACACACTATATGAATTAAATATAAATTCTCTTTCAAAAAAGTAAATATTTATTTTTAAAAAAAGGCGTAGATTGAAAATTCTAATTGGAAACAAAAACTATTACAACATTTTCGTTGCCATTTAATAATTTATTCGTTGTTCCAAAAACTTTCTTGAGCACTAACTATTTTTTAAAAAAATTAAAAACTTCTTATAAAGAAAAAACTATATTATATTTTTTCCAATGAAGTATAAGTTGGTTTATAATAAAATATAGTTTTATAGACGTATTTTTAAAATAATCTGTATCATTTTACATTTTTACTTTAATTTCAATAATAATTATTGGTACTTTTCCGTTTCCCCGGTTCAAATCTCTCCAAATCGGCGTTATTGGTGACAACACACAGTATACATATAAAAAAATATGAGTTCTCATTGGTTTTTCATCTATTTTTGATGTATTATGAAAAAGACGTTCTGTGATAGGAAAAGATCACGACTTGTTTTGAAATGTGGTGGTAAAAGGTTACCAGCGGGAATATTCCGTTTGGCATCGATTGTATCATTTTTGGCGATTTTATCACCTTTGCCGGAGAAACGGAAAAGTACCTAATTACCTACTAAACCTTTGGGTGTACATTCTTTCATATCCATTAACAAACAAATGAACTTTCTAAACTTAAAAAAGCATTTTTTAACACTCATATATAAATGTTCAACTAAAATAATAATATCTTTTCATCCAAAAAAATCTTCGATTGGATTAAATATTTAAAAAGAATATATAGTTTATTAAAACACTTGGACAAAAGCTAATAAATTCTTTTATTCTTTCAGTTTTAATCAAAATAAAAAAAAATGTAGCTTTCAATATCGCATGATTAAATGATTTTAAAATATTTAAATAATAACAATACATAAAAAATATTGATGTTCCCTTTCTCTCTCATATAACTTAAAATGTAAATTGGGAAAAAGTATAAATTAAATCATAACGTTATTTCATTTCATGTACATCTTCCTATCATTAGCACAAAACCATGGCCTTCTACAGATAAGAAATTCAATTCGTCCTACCTACACAGTGACCGAATTGTTGATTTGTGGAAGCAAACACTTTTTCTTTCTAAAAGCCGGTTTTGAGACGGACGAAGAGTAGCTCATTGAGCAAAATAGGAAGAATGATAACGAGACTGACAGTGAAAAGGAATTATCGCTGTTTCCCCTCCAGACATATGCTCTTGTAATACATATTTGGATCTATTTATCCCCTGTCATACGCGTAATGTATCAAAGTGTTTCGCGCTGTCCAAAAGCGTTGCTAAAATTTTCTCAAATACTTTGTATTATCATCTATTATTATAATCTTTAAAAAAATGTTTCGCACTGCCTGATTCTTGAATGATCCAATTACGTATTCTTATCAGAATGGTAGGAATTTCTTGGGGAAAAAATCACAGCATCAACATTTTTGCTTAGGTCTCCAAAAATGATGCTCTTTTAAAAAAATAAATAAAATAAAATAATTCCCAGCTTAACTATTAGAATTAACATTTTAGTCTTCCTGCTGAAGTTCCTCTCATTCCAGAAGCCAGAATTTATATGCATTGCGCTCAATGATGCACTTTCGCTGTGATTTTAAACGGTTTCATTCTATTTTTAACTATCGTTTTAGAACATTTGAATTATTGGTTTCTATATGATCTTATATTGTTACATAGAATTTTTAACACAGAATCATAATTAAAATTTTTTTTAATTAATTCAAATAATTTTTCATCAACACCCTACACTATTAATTATTTATGATTAGGATGATTATTACGTTAAATATTACACTTTCCTTTGTTTAATATTTTAAGTAGCAATTTGTTCATTATAAAACTACCTTAAGAAATACTTGTAGTTTTCTAGAAGTTCTCTTATCTTCTTAGAAGTCGTAGAAGTTCATTGAAGCTCAAAACTTTTTTTTACCTGGAATCAAGCTAAAGATGACAAAATATGGAACAAAAAAAAACTAGGAATAAATATGCTACCTCGTTAAAGGAAATATATCTGAATTTTTTTTAATGTATCAATGGCAGTTGGATGAATGAACCGTAATTTGATGTATTCAAACGAATTATATTTTTTTACTTATTAAATTTTATATGCTGCTTAAAAAACAGCAAATTTTACAGAATTCATGAAAATTGGCAGCAATTTCATATAGAATATTGAAACTCCCGAGGAAAAACAACTATTCAAGTAATTTTAAATTTATATATATCTCAATAATCAGTTGGAGGAAAATTTCACAACAGAAAAAAGTTCTCAGCATTCTGCATCAATTAAAAGCCAAAGACACTGTTGAAACTTAAACTAAGTTTTTTTTTACAATCACTGCAAATATCTAAAGAAATATTTAAAAAAACAACAAAAGAAAATCTTACAAACACTACTTACTGCGTTAACGTTCTGAAGTACAAATGATATGAAAAGAATCGACAAGACCCTGTGAAGAAGAAAAAATGAAAGTTCTAATAAAACAAAGTATTATGAAGAAAAATAAAATAAAACAAAACAAATTAAAATTAATAATTATAAATACATGCGTTGCTTAGCAGGATAAATAATAGAAATATAAACCATATATATATATAGAGAGAGAGAGAGAATGATAAACCAAAATAAAGAAAAGAAATGAGAAGATTTCTCTAGCAGAGCATTGTCATTTTCTTTATTGCCAATTCTATATACAATCTAACCCAGTTAATGTGAAAACAATCGTTAAATCTGCTGTTATTCTACTGAAAACATCTTTCTTACAACGATTTTACTATTTTTTGAATTTAAATTAAATATTATGTCAACGAGAATTTCAAATTCAATCACCTTTTAAGAAAAGCTGTATTGATGAAAATTTCGATCTGTTTGAAAAACAATAGATGCAAATCATCTATAATTATTTTTCAGTATCATTTTATTTTCGGCAGCTCTCGACTTTTACAACAGCAAAAATGAATCAAGGAAATGCTTCATTGTAAACCTTTTTTGAACTTATTCATTGAACTTTCATCCTACTAAAAATATTATTATTCTACAAAGTTAATATAATATAGGAAAGAGAAATGTTTGAAAATAGTTTTTACACCAGTAGTATATGAAATTTAGCATATTTTTGAAAGTCATATAATTAAAATAAATGAATTAATCACAAAATTGCATCATTCAATTAATTTATTAAATCGACAAATTTTTAATTCTTGTGCAAGGTTGAAAAACTAATAATTCTATCACTTCAATGTAAACAACTTTATGTGAGAGTTCAGGAAATGAAACTCTGATTTCGCAATTTGTCATCAATGATACCGAAATACAAAAAGCTCTTTATATCACTGTCGTGTAATCCGATATCCCATGATGTAATTCGGAAGAAAGCATCTGACTGCTAACAAGCTAAAATAGACTGCCCTTGCTTTAGGGAGATTTCCCTTTGAAACAGTGGAAGGAGTGGGAAAATTGTTTGACCTCAATTGAAGAGCTCTTCATCATCGAAAAAAAGTTACTTATAACTGTATTTTAATTAGAAAGATTATGAATATTATAAGATTATAGTTAAAACAAATGTTATTGATTGAGAAACAGACAGTTACATATAGTAAATATTTCAAAAATTATGTACTATTAAAATAACAAGATTTTAATCGTTCAAAGTAATTAGAACAATGGAAAAATAATCCTCAGGATAAAAAAAACATATTGAAACTTTAAAAGACAAATATGTAAGAAATTAGAATGGAGTAAATTTATAATGGCCACATGATAAATACAATTACGTGTTCTACATCGAATTCAAAACTGCCATTAGATTTTTGTACTTGTTATACTTGTGAAACTTGAATAAAATTTCATATTCTATACGCTTTGATTAATCATGTTATTAATGTTGATATATATGTGTATTTCAAAAGAATGTTTCTGCAGAAAGCTAAAATTGGCAGCAGCGAATTGCATAAACTGATTAACTAGAAACACGTGATCGCATTTATTAAGTGACAAAGACGTTAGATGAGAATTAATGAAGGCATTAGCTGGAAACACGTGATTGTAGTTATCATATGACTATGACGTCATATGGATTCCGCCCATTAAATATTCTTCTTATTTAAAAGATTTATTACTAAGAAAAACTGAAAAATGAAGAGAAAAAATAAAATTCATAAAAACAAAAAAGTGATATATTTTTTGCCAGTATATTTACTACTGCATAACATTACAACTGTGTATACATTGATTCATCTCTTTAACAACCCCTTTAACGTAAGTTTATCCCTAAATTGTACAGAAAACTGTATAGTTCTACAAAAAAGAAAATATTTCTTTTTTTCGAGATCAAAAGGTTTTCATCAACAATTAAATGTGATATATTTCTCGATTTCATTTAGAGTCAAAATAAAATATTCTGAAAGAAATTCATTTATAGTTATATGTACCGTAAAATCCGACGTATAACGCGCACCGCCATATAACGTGCACCTACTATACTTCCAAGCTGCAATTTTTAATTTTTAAGTATATTCGACGTTTAACGTGCCCCCCTTTTTTTTTTTTTTACGAAGAAACCTGAAATGTACGTGTGCAATGCTCTTATGTTTTGAAGTCTTTTATAGATATTATTTCAAGCTTTTCGAAAAAAAGAAATATTATACTTCTAGAACTACAAATCCTTAAGTTCATAAAGTATGTCATTTCTTTTAAGTAAAGAGTATTTTGATACATGTAGAGGTCTTATTTTTTTCTATGCTCACCTCTTTTTCATTTTTAATGCTATCATTTTCATACTCGGCGTATAACGCGCACTCGTAAATTTCGATCTTATTTTTTGTGTTAAAAGTGCTCGTTATGGGCCGGATTTTACGCTACTATATTCAAATTATGTAAATCACACACAGATGTCATATTAAATTAGCTTAAGAATAATATTACATGATAAATGCAACATGTAGGATATAAGTGTTTTAGCACAATTAACTTTTTTCTTCGTAGTTAGATATTGTTCTTATATTCTGGATTTTCTTAATTTTCAAATCCTGCAATTTCATTTTCTCAGTATTCCTAGAAAACATTAAAAACATTAAAACATTAAGATTCTTATTTATGGAGAGCTTTGCGATTTAATTCACGTTATAGAACTTAATAAGGGTCGGAAAAATGGTGCAAAAAATATTCGGTTTTTTTCCCCATTTATGAGTAGGGAAAAAGAATGACATTTTGTTTCTTCTAAAAACTGGTTTTGACCTACATCGAACTAGTTTAAGGGATGTAGAGAAGCTACAAACCCCTCAGTATGAAGATCAAGGTGTTACAACCGTATATGGGGTAGGAGACAAAAAGTATTTTGGGAGCGAATCTGTAATATAAAATGAGAAAGTCAGAGATAAAAATATTTGAAAACCATTCATATTAACTTTTTCTGTTGCGTAGAAACGGGATATACGCTTTTAAATTCCTTGTCCCTCTAAACACTATGTTTTCGGTATTTACAGAGGAAGAATAATTTTTTTATAGATCTTGATAATATCTAAAATATCAGATAAAGAGTATTTTAACTAGAAAGCGAAAATCAGAATTATAATTATCTTTATCTAACAGACTCCAAATAGTTTGAGAGACAGTCTATAACAAATTGGATCAAAATGAATTATATCCCACTACTATTTTCCATCATTGTAAAACTTTAGTTGCATACATAGAAATGTTCAAATATTTACAAATAGTATGATAATCAAAGCTGTGTGAAAGTGAAAAAGGATCAAATTAACTTTTACTAACACATTAGCTTTTTTTAACATGTTCGCAATCTGCTGAATGCATATTAATTTACTATCTATGACTAAAAACGTTCTAATTTAAGAAAACCTCAATCAAAACTTTTTTTTTTGCATAACGATAAAATCAAAAGAAATTATTGGTTAAAAGGGAGAAAAAACCATTTGAATCAACTTTCATTTATTTTCAATGAAATGTAAAACACTACAGACATAAGTTAACACATCCTAATACATAAATGTCAAATAAAAGATAAATATAAAAGATTTCCTTATAATAAAAATTTATTTTCTTGATTCCTGATTAACCTTTTCATCAGCTACCCTGATAAGTTTCAAAAATATTTTTTAAAGATTACTGAAATAAATTCTTTGTGCAAAATATTTTAAAATGCTTCCTTGAAATACAATATAAAATATAGTAAGTCATAAAAAATGAGCATTCTTTTGTGCATTGTATTTCTTTTCTATTTAAAAATTTTACATGGATATATGAATTCCTCCATAAAATACTACAGAAAAGGAAACATATTTTTTGTAATTATTGCTGCTTTTAAACAACAATTCAGTCACGATGCACGACTGCGTGCTCTTAAAATTTATTTTTAATTTTAATTGATATAAAGCATTGTTTATTTGCTTATTAATTGTATAAATTTATAATCTTAATTTCCCATTACTTTCATCATTGATTTTTGTTCTTAAAGTGATCAATAATTAATTTTGTAAACTTACGGAAACTTATTCCATAGCTTATACTGAATAAAAACCACTCCCAAAAGTTTATTTTGTTTTTCAATTATTAAGTATAAAAGAAAAACAAAAAAATAGTATAAAAACAATAAATTTTAAATATAAAAAACAAATGCAAATAAAAACAAAAATATAATCACCTTAGTTCGACAAAAAGTAAAGGAATTTTATCAAAGATGCATAAAAGTTTTTCGCAAAACACCGAGATAGCCCCAAGTTTTGTGTTCTATAAACATAAATTATAAGCACATTTATTTTTACTTTTCAAAAGATTGTGTATTCCCATATATACTACTATAACTAATAACAATTTTGGTAATAATGTTGTAATAAGTAACATACACTGGTGTGCAAAAATTAAGGACGAAGTCGAAAAATTAGCATATCAGCTGAACGAAGAGGCAGAGCGGACAGAAAGACCAATCAGGAGATTAAGTAAGGTGATGTACGGTAGCACATGCGCAGATATGCAGGTAGACGTAATGGGGGAGTGTCTGAGTAGTATAAAGCATGTTGTCGGTTAAGATCAGTATTTCTGGCAAAGAGATTGCACGCCGTATAGCAGTTAAAATCACACCGAGTTGCTGCCTCAGCGAGAAATGGTGAATAATCAATCTGTTAGACGACATCTGGATGCTTTTACCCGACGTCGAATCATTGGGAAGTTGGAGGAAGGCCGCAGTGTGACAAGTGTGGCTGCAGAGTTCGGAATTGCTCACAGCATCGTTTCAGGACTTTGGAGACAATTTCAAACTACAGGAACAGCTATCCGGGGGTTCAGTAGTGGTCGTCCACGAGGAACCACACCCGCAGATGACCGGTACATTGTCTTACAGGCCAGAAGAAACAGGCGGCAGACAGCTTGAGAAATCGCTAGACACACGACACAGGCGACTGGATGACCGATATCGCGTCTTACCGTGGCCAGAAGACTGCACGGTGGTGGTCTGTTTGCACGACGCCCTGTACGGTGTGTACCTTTAACGCCTGCCCATCGGAGAAGGCGTTCTCTGTGGTGCCGGGAACACCGGAATTGGAGAGACAATGAATGGGGACGAGTACTCTTTACAGATGAGAGCAGATTCAGTTTGAGTAGCGATTCTCATCGCATACTCATCTGGAGAGAGCTCAATCATCCCTTGAACATCATTGAAAGGGACAGGTATGGAGGTCGTGGTGTTCTCGTTTGGGGAGGCATCATGCTTGGTAGTCGTACAGACCTTCACATCTTCGACGCAGGTTCAGTCAACGGGACCCGTTATTGTAACGAGATTCTTCTTCCATATGTACGTCTTTTTAGAGGCGCTATGGGTCTGCAGTTCCTTTTCATGGACGACAATGCACCATGTCATCGCGCAGTAGCTTCCGAACAGCTCTTAGAGAGTGAGGATATTGAACGTACGGATTGGCCGTCACGATCTCCGGATCTCAATCCCATCGAGCATGTATGGGATTTTCTAGGCAGACGCTTGGCAGCTCGTACCTTACCACCAGTAACGATTCGGGAGCTTCGATTGGTGCTGCAAGACGAATGGGCAGCAATGCCTCAACAACTCATTGACACCCTCATTCTCAGCATGGGCAGACGCTGTGAAACCTGCCTAGCAGTCAGGGGAGATCATATCCCCTACTAAAGACCGGGTGTTTCTTGCTGGACACCCATCACAGGGATGTTTCGGCCTTCAGTCGCATTGCGCTCCATGCTACTTTTTCAATCAAGCTTCTTTTTATCCCTCTGATTTCTCTTTTAGGAAGTGTTGCTTACATTACACATGTCTTTACGTATTGGGGATCTTACGGTATTAAATGTGTTGATTTGGAAAGCTTTTGTACAAAGTTATATTGAAAAAACCGTCTCGTCCTTAATTTTTGCACACCAGTGTATGTATGATTGCTTAATTCTAATAAAAGAAGACTTTTTGATCTAACAAATTTTTTTCAAAAATAATTCATAATAATTGTTATTAACTAACACAAAATTATTGTTCATTTAACAAACTTGATGAAAAGGACTTTTAAAAAATTTTATTGATTTGTGATTTGTTTTTTTACTTTAAAATAGCAAATTATTCATAAAATCCCATTAAGACCTTATTACAGTAAAAAGCTTATTGACATTGTTTATTACTTTCGCACTCAGAAGCTACACAGAGAGTTTTTCACGACAAACTATGATCACGTGACGATGACTATTTGGACTGAATTGTATTTTTATTATTAACCAAATTGTATTTGTTTCATTAATTGTTTATTTGTATGTTCATTAATACGCTGTACTTAATTTCTATTCAATGTGTATTTCAAGTGAAATAATTATTTTTGCCATGCTATTAATCAAATTGTATTTGTTTCATTAATTGTTTATCTGTATGTTCATTAATACGCTGTACTTAATTTCTATTCAATATGTATTTCATGTGAAAAAATTATTTTTTGCCATGCTATTTGCAACGCAATTGACCGTACTTATCCTTTGTGCGATCGCAATTGTTGTTTGTCTTGAAGGTTGTTTGTGTAGTAGAATCTGTATGGAATGTTCAGTCGCTGTTTTGTCTCTCGCTAGGACAGCTCCTCCACACAAAGTTGCTAGCATTTATTTAAAGCCTTCTTCGCAAAATTAAAACTGCTGAGTTTTAGAGGCTTTTTTGTCACGTGTTTCGGACAATGGCAACACCTGAGCTGTCACTTAACTCTCCAAATTTCCACACAACGCCGCCTCGAGGACTCTGAGGCTCGAAACATTTAGCATGCAGCAAACCCTCTACTTAAATGGTCTTCAGTTACATCAGGACACAAACTGTTGACTCGACTAAGTTGAAAACCCACATAGCCCCATCCTTTCATTTAAACCAGTGCTTCTCAATCTTTCAATATTTGCGACCCGATTTTAAATCATAATTTTCATCGCAGCCCCTCCCCGTACTGTAGCAATGCATTGAATGCAATAAAAATGTACTTTAACACTAAAGCTACAATACGACTTTAATTATAAACCATGCAAATTATCAAGCTAAATATTAAATTTTGTATATGACAAACCCATGGGAGGCACTAGTAATTTTTAAACTTTATTTTAAGTTAGTATTGATAAATTAATTATCAAAAACACATTGTGCATTGATAAAACATTTATAAGTATATTATATCAGTGTGTATGTGCATTTAAGTTTTATTATGTCAGAATGTATTTTGTTTTGATTCCTTTCAAAAAATTGATACTTATCTTAAATTTTTTATTTTCGGCTTTTCAATATGAACGCGACCCCTAGACAGGGATATCATAAATGATCAGGTTAACATAAATGATCTAGCAGAAATATTAGAGAAAAACATTGCGCGGCTGCCAATATTTAAGATTAAATACTTTCAAATATAAAGTATCCACTACGTTAAATGAAAAGCGATTATATTGGTTTACCAGAAAAATAAATAAAATTTATAGCTCTGATTTTACTTAACTTATATTTAATGCGGTTTTTTTTGTCACCTTCATAATTCACAGTTTATACTTAACATTTGTATGCTCTTTATCAATTTATTTTGATTAATAAGAAGTTCAAGTCACTAAACCTAATCTTTATCTGTTGACCAAAGTACACATGTGCAACTCTTTTCCCCAGAAAAACCAAATGAGTCATGGTTATAAAAATAATCTTTATTAATATATCAACTCGTCGAGGCCAGAAAAAAGTCTTACATTACGTAACAGAGAATAGTGTTCTACAAAATCATTATAATTTAAAATAGACTATTACAATTGAATCCAAATTCTGTGGCAATTATATTTATGTCTTCATTAGAGAGTGAGGACGAAATAAAAGTTCTTCTCCAATTATATTCATATTAAATTAAAAATTTGAATTTAAATCTACGTACACAATTGGCTAATAAATTAATTTAAAAAGTGTATTTAAATATTTAAATTAATATCTTAGAGTTTTAAAAAATACGTCCATAATTTTTCAAAAGAAAATTATATGATGCACTAGCTGATTATTTTTTTTTAAAAAAAAGTTTTTTCGCGTTTATTTTTATTATAGTTTGAAGAATTGAAATCACTTTACGTCATTAAATTAGTAATGGATTTTTTTTTAAATTTCTTTTTTAACAATGAAGATAAAGTTTATTTTTGAAGTGTCAGAATTAATTTTAAAAAAATATTGATAACTTTTCTCCTTTTCAGTTTTCTTGGGGAAAAAAGAAAAATGAGTCAAAATTATTTAAAGGAAAATCGTTTTAATTCAATTAGTTACTTTCATTATTTGTATAACATACCGCAATGATGCATTTCGTGTGCATCATTATTACATTACGAAAACATTTTGGAAAAAATAAGTTTTTCTTTCTTTTCTAAATTTTATTAAGTGGACAATTTCATAAAATTAAACTAAATGATGATAAATAATTAAAGAAATTGAAATTTGATAGCATGTTTGAAATATGTGGATATTAAACAGCAATACGCAATGCATATATCCACGTACAACATCGAATTGAAAACATGACTATAAAAATTCGATTTGTTAATTTTAAAAAGAAGTGCAACTAACATAATAAAGATTTTAAATTTGAGTAGTAAAGAATTATCTTCCTTCGAGATTTCATGCATATTTTCCTTAAATGGCTGTCCTTCACTTAGGGTTAGAAAAACAGCATTTCTTTATGACTCCAAAGGAAGAAAATGACTTCCGGTAGGGTAAAAGAGCGGAAACCAGAGCACGTAAGAGAAAAGTCTTAAATGAATCCGTACAACACAAAAACACATTTTTTCAAAAAAATTTCAAAATTTGCCACCCAATTTGTTTTATCGAAACATGGATAAATATTGATGATTAACTAGAAAACATTTAATTTTATAAACACTTAATAGGTAAATGAAAATGTAGTGTGTACAGCATCGCTTTTTGAATCAACTAATGAAATCCTACAACAATTCTCAGATGAGTAATATATACAAATAAATCTTTCCAGGCATGAAGAAATCAGACCATAAAAGTTGAAAATTTAGTATTTTTTTTTGTAAGAAGATCTTATTTTATTAAATGAAAAAACTTACAAAATAAACGAGTTTCGTATATATAACAACAAATTTTCCCTAAATAATTTCTTATCATAAAAACTATGAAAAAATATTTAAATCTTTCTACAGTTAATGAAATTGAAATAACAAAAAGATACTTGCAACACTAGTTTAAATTCAGAGGGCGGTAAGGCGTTCATTTTCAATAGTCTATTTAGACTGAACACTTTATATACAAAGAAATTTCAATGCTTTAAAGTTTTACCATTCTTGAAAACAATTCCTAAAAATTTTAATTTTACTTTCCTTGACTTTTGTCGCTTAGAGCTATTTCAAATGAGGAGATGTAACTCACTACGCTTTTTGGGCAAATCTTAAAAGCAATTGATTGGTATTACAAATTTTAAATAACTTGCTAGAAAAAGAAGTAAAAGATTTATTGTAAAACAAACTATTATAACCATTTGGTATAGAAATTACATCAAAATATTTATAGTACTGTGAAGAAAGGATTCTTTGTTATTCAAATATTGAACTTGTCCTGGAGTATTCTAATGGTAAATGGAGATTTTCTCATTTACTCTACTAAATATTATGTAAACCACAGGTGTTTGTTTCGTTTGTTTCAAAAACAGACAAAAGATATCCTCGTTTGAAACAGACATATTTGTTCAGACGAATTTTTTTCCTTAATAAAACAGAATTTAAGATTATTTCGATCAAATTTTGTTTTCTTTTAAAGGCTTTAAAAATAGTAATAATCAAGGAAAGAAATTGTTATCAAGATTGGGACTGACCATCTTTTCTGACTATCTTCATGACGCAAATTAAGTTAGCAAAATTAAGTTTAAAATTTTTATTTTATAAACAAAAAAAATCTTAACTGTATTTTAAAAACATTTTAATAAAATCACATGATTTACTTGTTTTTCATTCACAAATACATTGAGTAAAAATCTTTAAAAATGCGAATTGTTGAGGGATTTTATTTAAAACTATATCTATTTTGTGTTGTGAATTTAACATTATTTTCCTTGAACACATACATACATAGTTTTATCATTATTATTGCTCACATTCATCATTTGTAAATCTAATACCACATTTCAATCTAGAATAGATTGTGCCTAAGGAAATTTGCTAAATCCTAAGCATATGCCAAAGAAGAAGATGTCATTAATTAAATATTTTTAAATAAAAAAAAATCTATCTGGAATATTGTTAAAAAAAACGGTATAAAATAACTATGAATACAGAATCGTGGATTTTTAATTTGCATTATAATATGGAAATACATGAAACTACTATTCGATTCTTAGGTCAAGAATAAGTCCGATAGATGGATGACACTGAAATAAATTTTACACATTTTATCGACTACCATTTTATTAAAAAGTATCTTATTCATAATAGCCTTTAAAAAATTTTAGCCGAATACAATTGTTCTAATTACTTTTTCTATGGCTTTCTATTACTTTCCTTTGTCTTCGGCAAAGATGAGAAGCTATTAAAATTTTTTCCTTTTTAGGAACAATTATAGCAAATTATTTTTTTTTACTTTCACCTACAAATAGATCATTAATAGCAAAATAAACACCACGATGTCTATTAAAATAGATCGAATAACGAATGCTTCATGGATCTTGATTTTTTAAGCATATTACACCTAACAATAATCCGCCTGGTCCTCGATAACTCAAAAACATTAATAATTTCTAATAAATTATTCCTAAAATAAGAGAGATTCACGTTTTTTTTAACAATTGTAACAATACTTCCTAATTTTCAGAATATTATTTAATGATGTTTTATCAGCCAGCATACGAAAGTAAGAAGATTGTGAAACTTATTTAATTAACACACCGTGTAACATTTTTATTCCTTTTCTTTCTCTTTAATATATTTTTATTCCTTTCCAACTCATTTTCATCGATTAAGTCACTATTTGATTTTCAAATTGAATTAATCATAAGCATATCTTTAAGTGTTATTCTTAAGATCTACTTATAGATAGATACACTGAGACAACACCAATTTCATCATTTTATTAGTATCTCTGCATCTAAAGCTAATAACTAAATAATTCTAAAATTAATATAAATATGATTTCAATTTTTTAAAGAAACGTTTTTAAATATATGTAACTTTTACCCTATAAGTTTACAAATAAATTTTAATGACCTTTCAGCATTCGTATTATTTCCCTCTCTTCCATAAAATCTAAAATATTTTTACTATTGGAAGTTATTTTATTTGCTTAGTTTTTTTAAGCTTTGTTCTATTATTACGAACTCAAGAACCTTTTCGTTGCTTTATTTTCTTCCAAAACAAGAGATGACATTCAGAATAACGTTCCCACGCAAAATATTTCTTTTTTCAAACTTTTTTTATTCTTTCACCGAGACCTGGTTCATATCTCTTGTGACATTTCTCGTGATTCATCTTCGTCATCCAGTATCATCTCCGTAATTTAATGATTATCCGCCTCATCAAGAAAAACATCTACGGATATATGTTTACATTTATCGAAGTTCTCGCTAAAATTTGCTGAAAAAAGATCAATTCAAAAGCAGTACACTTCATCTTTATTATAACCACACCAACTACATAACATAGTAAGAATTTATGATTTTTTGTAATTCTTATTTTTATCCATAGTTTTACTTTATATATTTTTAAAGAAATAAATTGAGCTTCATTCTGGCATATTTTCACTTAAAGTCGAATTCCTTTGTAGTTTAAGGTTCAACAAAAAAAAGAGAAATGTATAAGAAAATAATAGAACTATGTATTTATATGCATGAAGTAGAACACAAAATAATAATTGCGTTTCTATAAACAAAGTCCACGTGTATGCGTGCATACAGGTATCTTATGCATTATAGGATATTTCAAAATATTCAAAGTAGAAAATTGTCAATAGGAAGTAGTAGAAATTTATCAATCAATTATTAAAGCGGTGCCAACATGCCGTTCGCGATCTACTAGTCGATCGCAAAGTCAGATCAGACACTGAATAGGCTGATTAGAAACCCTTTGTCGCAATGTCTATGGCGAGCTGATTTCGATACATTTAAATGGGGAAACGGTGACCTATCATACAAAAAAAATTGGTCACCCCAGGTCTATAATATCAATGTTTTTTTTTAAATTTCTTTTAATAAAGTGTTTAATTTCTTTTAACATTGATGATCAGCAAATGTGTAACAGATAATATTAGCCCCCCTCCTATAAAGTCAGGTTTTGCTTTTAATATTTTATAAATTGGTTAAATACGTACTTGGTGTCAGTCAGGCTTTAAGCTGCCTAGAATCTTGAGGCACCCCGCGATGCGTTGTTGCCTGGGTGTACGTTACGTTACCGATGGTTACCCAACAGTAAGAGGACACCAAAATTCGCCAGTTTCATTTTCTGGCATTTTAGTGGTGCTTCAAATTCCGACCGTTATGTCCCCATCATGAAAAAATCCCAGTCTCCTCTTTCAATATGCTTAAATATTTTAATCAATGATAAATATGTACGCGTCTTTCCATGTGTTAATTTTATAAGAAGCATTGTTTAAGCCAGGGGTGTCCAACCCAAATGACCTTGCGGGCCACTTCGGAAAAACATTATAATCTTGTGGGCCGCACATAAAATTATGTACCTTTATATCAGATATATAACAAAAAATACATTTATTGGAGTGAAAATTTAAAACAGAATGAATTATTATTTTTTTCGTTATTTTTAATGTATACAGACATAGATAATATAATAATGTTTATATAATATAATAATGCAATGATCAAATAATGTTTAAAGTATTAAATTGCCATTTTATTGAAAATTACAGTGTTCCTATTGAATTGATCTTTCGTTACTCATTGTTGAAATTTGATAGTGCTGTCATTCGCAAACGATTAAGTATACATTGTCCTTTGTCTGAACCATCCTGAATATATTTTTTAAACTGTGATGTTCCTCCCCTTGGAAGTACATCCCTCGAAGTATCAGCGTGAGCTAGAGGTGTAGGGTTATCGTAAGAACTAGAATAAAACATTATCTTAATATGACTTTATTAAGATATTCAACTTAAACTTTTTGAACAAATATAATATTATAAATTAATGAGAGAATCTACGATGACGCAATACGCAACATAATTCAGACCTATCTCAATAATTGTGAACCGCCTAATCTTCAAATATAATAATAATAAGTAATCAATCCTACCTTATATTATTATGTAATAAACTTGTCTTTATCTACAATGGTATTTAGCTTTACGTTTAACTTCTAATCGATCACCAATATGTTTATCCACAACACGTAATTTAGAACTTGAATCTTTGAACGACGAACTTCAATAACCATCCACTACCACAACGCACGTCAATTATCGAACATTCCTTTACACTACCATTACATTGCCATCACGCTTACTCTAAGATCCTATATTTATCCTATATTATTTGCATATCTTCACTTCTCGTTTCTTGGATTTGGTTGGAAAAGAGTTGTCATTAATTCTGGCCCAAAGAACCCAAAGACTTGTTAAAGAAAAGACGCGTAAGACGTCACAAAACTTTAAAAAACATCTCTGACTGCCTCTTGCTTTTTATGCACTTCAAACAGAAAAGGAGGAGGAGAAACGAAAGTCGCACACACAGAGAATCATCATTCATAGTAAAGGATACGCATAATGCAATTCGAAATTTAATAAAAAAGTAATTTACTGTAATAAAATCAAATATAAATCTATTTAATAAAATATATAAAATATAAATCTATTTTAATCTAAAGGGCATTTCTATTATCAAAAAGGATTTATTTTAAAACAAGAACAGGTAACAGGCAAATACATTGTATATATATATATATATATATATATATATATATATATATATATATATATATATAAATTTCCCTTCAAATAAATTTCAAAATGAAAAAAACTTTAAAAATCTGATATTTAAAATTTTTTTAAAAAGAGTCGTTGGGCCGCAACTTACGTACTGGCGGGCCGCGATTTGGACATCCCTGATTTAGGCGATAAAATGCTTCAAATCGTTGCCCAATTTTCCCAGACACACATACACACACACATAAAAAAACTATAAATTTGAATACATTAATTCAGTTTTCTTTCTAATTTTTGCTTAATCGCACATAGATTTTACCAAATATTATTTTCCATTTGTTCAATATGATGTGAACTCAAATACTATGTTACTGAAAATGTATATGTATGGAAATTTCTAAATTATACAAAAAATTAATATAATTCTCTTTTTCTTTTTTTTAATATATAATTCTCTTTTTATACTTAAGACTCTTCGCTGACAAACTGCAGATACTTTTTTCATTTTCTGTTAGTTATGACTACTTAATAAAGTAGAGAAATTGATAAAAATGTCTAGAAATTCAATATCTAAAAATTTTCAAAAATATGTGATAGAGTCATAAGTATATTATTTATTTGATAGTTTTTTCATAGTTGTAATAAAGAGTAAAAAGGAAAAGTTGAGAAAAAAGTCTTGATTTCTATTAAATATTAATTTTTCTCAAAAATGCATGAAATGTAACTGAATATCTTTTTTTAGCGAACAATATGTGTTGTTACTTATGTCACCTGCTCAACAAAAACATCAGATCCCATGATAATTATCGTGGCAAGGGGCTACTTGCATGCCTATCGTTAGCTGTAGCTTTGAGAATCATGCGAATGGCAGTGTGATTCGGTTCAGTTCCACCCTAATTTTGAGGGAGAACACCCTGGGGGTGATTAGAGTCCTCCTACCTCTCTTCCCCTTCCACTAACCTCACGAGGGGACATTCGGCTCTTAGATGAGGATTTAGAGGGGCTATTTAGATATGCCCATGCCGCAAATGCACTATACATTTACAAACATCCATGCCTTCTCTAGGATTCGAACCCAGACATAACATCACCACGTCATTAATCACTATACAGGATAGGCGACTGCGAACAAAATGTAAAAATATAAATGATTACGGCATATTTTTCAGAAAATATGCTAAATGGCTAATAAGTACGAAAAAAAAATTTCAATTAAATATAAAAAGAAGACATAGTTTATGGAAATCTTAAGAAATATAATCATTTTTCAGATCTATATTCACATCCGAATTGTTTGAATCCTGGTGCCGCGTGAAGGGACTAATTAAAGTTAATCTGTCGTTTTTTTAAGTCCTCGCGTTAACGTGGTGCGAAAATTTGGAGTGTGAGGTGCCAGCTCAAGTGGTCAAGGAACCTCCTTCTCATGTTGATTGAGGTGAAGATCATGCTGATCAGTTCAATTCCAAGGGGAACGCAACATGCGTGAAGAAGTTCTTAATTTAAAAATTCGAAGTAACGATAGTTAAAAAGGGAAACAATTTACTTTTATGAAGTTAAACACTAAAACAGAGAGCAAGACAAGTGAAAAGGCCAAGACAAACTATAAGGTCAAAATCAATTGGTACTTATCTAAAATGAGATGCAACCTCTGACACTTGTTACAGTGGCAATCCTCCGTGATCTTGCGTCGTACAAGTGGCTTCGCAAAAATGATTCAGGCACTAATTAATGCGGCAATATCGCCCACTAATATCTACTGTTCTCTATAATCGTCTACACGATATGATCTATCTCACCGACTATTTATATACTGTTTGGCAGTGACGTTAATTTTTAGAACGGTGTTATTCTAGTTAAACTGCTAATTTGGCAGGACAGAAGAAAACTAGAGTTAGAGAGGATAAACCTCGCGGGGATAGACCATTCTTACAAGTGTAGTCCTCATCCCTTGACTAAGGTTCAAAATTACGAGGTTCGTTGCCAATAATAAAAAACACGAAATCAAATCGTATCCGAATTTCCTCCAATATGTATCATCACAGTACTGTAAATTATACCATCATTCTATGAAAATTCATAAGGTAACATTTTATTTCTGATTTCGTGATAGATGTTCTATTTAACAACCTTGAATTTGTAATCGGAAGAGAATGTTTTCTGGATTCAAAATTAAAAACTGAAACATACAAATTTATCAAAAAAAAAAAGTTTGAAACCTATCTTGATTCAAGAAAATTCAAAATTTCACCTACAATTAACAATTGACAAACATTTGATTTAAATGAGCATATAGAATCAAAGATTTTTCATAGATCTAGTAACTAAAGTAGCCCTTTTCAATATCTAAATGTTTATGTGTTAAATGTATTATTAATTTTAAAATTTTTAATAATGAAAATTTCATTTTTTTACGTCTAATACTCGTACAAGGGGGAAAGATTTTAGTTCTTATAAAAAAGTAATGCGAGCAGCAAGCGATGTTTTTATACTTAACTTAGACCAGTGGGGGCCAACATGCGACACGATTGAGTTATAACAGTGCTCACACGAAGACTTATTGAAAAATTTAAAAAATGTGAGAAGAGAATAATAAATACAAATTTTGTTTACAGTTTTATTGAAATATGGTTCTCTCAGACAAAAAAAACATCAAAATTAATTTCAAATACTCTTAATTGAATTGCAATGTGGAAAATTATGTGTGCACTGGCTTTTCAAATGAAGTGTATTCCTGAGATTTTGGAATTTGAGGGAGCGTGTCTTAAAATAAGAAAAAAATAACTAACTGTCCCCAGTGAGTTCTTGCTACTCAAGAATGAAGATTAGCTTTTCTTACAGATACTATGGGGCGTTTTAATAATTTAAATTTAAGATAACAAGGAAAAGGTTGTGCTTTTCGTACCCTAATTGATCATATATCTTCTTTTATTAACAGACTTTTGATTTTTTTGGCTCAATTTTGGAGAAAAAAGATTAACACATTTCCTATTAATATAGGAACTATCTAATGATGGTCCGAACAAGGATGGATTGAAAATTTAACATCCATTTTGCAGTATTCATTCAGTGCTGGTTTGATGATTTTCAAGATGCCAAATAAAAAAAAATAATAAAATAGTACTGAGTTTTTCAGGCATTCTTTTAGTTCATTTTGCTGCAAGACGCTAAAATTGTTACCTACTTGAAATCCAAATCCGAATTATGGACCTACAACACCATACTACACAGAGAAGCAAATCTAAAGAACATTTCTACTGCAAGGGATTCGAATTATGTTGAATTTTGGATAGATATACCAATTTTCCAAATTTACATGATTTTGCTGTCAGACATTGTAGATTTAAATAATATGTTTGCGAAGAAATGTTTTCTGTTATGAACGCAATAAAATCAAAAAATCACACAAAATTAACTGATACACTCATAAAACAACCTAATTTTGTTAGTATCTTCGAGAACTAGCCTTAATATAGAATACTTAGTTAAAAAACTAAAAATTCAAAAACCATATTAAGAAAGTACTATCTGTTTAATAATTATTTAGAATCAAATGCTTCAAGTTACATATTTTTATTTTATACCTAACCTGATTCAACCTGTAAAAGGTTTATTAACAATAAAACCCAAGTTTGTAAAATTTTGTCTTATTTATTATAATGTTTTAAAATTTCCACACTTTTAGACTTGAATAAAAAATGTACTATTTGAATAAAAATTCTATTATAAGTTACAATTTTTCAGCTTTTTATATTCTTCTATTTGTTGGAAGTGACACGCATAATTTTATTTTTGTCAGGTAATGGCACTCTTTCCAAAAAAGTTGGCCACCTCAGCTTAGACTAATACTAAAAAAAAAAGTTTAAAAGGGGGGATGTTAGTTAATATTTCGTAATAAATTTGACCCTACATTATTTTAATTATTTATTTTAGCATTATAATATTACATTAAAAAAACTTTTAACAGTATTTGTACAATTATATTATGGACGTTTCCGTTATTTAATTAAGCATTTAGACTTTTCCTCCTTCAAAAAAATTAAAAGGGAGAACACACACATACATGCACACAAACATATCAGCCATTTTTGAAATTCTTGTAAATGATTAAGCGACAGAGTGCTACGTATAAAAAATGAGTACGAACACATATCTTCACAGCGAAAGCTCAAAAACAAATACTTCTTTCTTTCATGCGGTGGAACATGTGAATGTTACCATTTCTCTTACTAAAACCGTTGTTTCAAGTAATGCATTTTAGATTTCATGATTCTTGTATAGGCGGTACATGCCTCAGTACTACTGCTTCATAAAAAGTTTGAGAACATTCTGCAGAGCTAATTTTTTTTCTTCGAAAGAAAAATTGCAATTATTCTGCTTAATTTTACAATGAAAAATAATATTTCCTTTACATTTTATTTTTATCAGAGTAATTTGATTACTAATTGATGTTAAATTTCTTAGATATGATTTTTATTTGTTTGTTAAACCACAAAGAACGAAATAAGCTTTTGCTTTCCCTATTTTGTTATAGCAAATATAATAAAATATCTCTTAATTTTTGCAACTTTTTTCAAAACTAAAAAAAAGTAGTTAATTAATCTTGTTTTAATATTTAACTTTACTAAAATTAATTCCCGTTGATGTTTACATCATAATTATTAATTTTAATACTTGTGTATACGTTAGTGAGAAAGTGCTGTGATTTTCTATAACTATGTAACTAGTAGTTATTTATTAAAGTATTAGAAATCTCACATTTTAAACAAAATGATGTTTTTCAACGAAAATTCGATCCCCAACGCATTAATACGTATTTAAAATACCCATGACAAATTCCATTTTCAGTAGATATATTTACATTTCATACTTTTAGAAAATTGTGTAGGACTTAATTAATAAATGTTTTAAAGTTCAGTAATGATTTTTCATCTCAAATAAATTCGACATTGTGAAAAATATGGTTTAGTCACACATTTAAATATCTGCTTAGACAATTATCATGATTTCAATTATTTGTTGATTCATATTGTATCTTTATCTTTTGTGATCGATTTTAACAAATCAAACGTATTAAAGTTATATTGACACTGGTTATAATATATTAAAAAGGAAATATTTCATTCTCTTCTGGCATTTCAAGAAAAACCAAAAGTAATATACTAAAACAATTGTGAACAATCCTTGAAAAAACTCAGCAATTAATTAATTTAATAACTTAATAAGTAATTAATTAATGAACTCAGTAATATTGAGTTCAATTGAATTATTCCTTATTATATTTTTATAAAAAGAAAAAAGGAATATCAACTATCAAGAATCAATAATTAAATGATATCTAATTAGATATAATCAATATAAAAATAGCAGTACATTTTTGAGTTGTTTGAAACACGTTTATTTTATTGTTCCATTCGATAGTGAAATTTTCTAGAGTTCAGTACATTAAAAGAAATGAATACAAGAGTTTGCTCCTCTACGAGCAGAATTTTAATCAGTATTTCTTATCAAGAATTTTTAAAGTTTTCAAAGATATATATTTTTACTGCGTATACTGAACATTATTTTTATTTTACTATCAAAAATACATCTACTTTTTTATAATACTGAAGAAATTAAGTGGGACCCGTAACTTTTGATTTAATTTCGAAGTTGAAGCAACACTAAAATAAAAGCATTTTAAAAGTCAGGTTGATATTTAAAAAAAAAAATTTCTACCCTTAAACTTTCTTACTTATTATTATTCTTTTTAAAACATTATTTTAATTGGTGATGATTTGTAAACTTCTAGAATACTTCATAATCAATTAAATGAGCCACATAAAAGAGTAAGTTTCATACATTGCAGACTTTCTGTCTGGGCGTCATATAAAAAGATTATGGGTTAAGGAACTGCGATTTTATTTTTTGAATTGTTAATTAATAAGTGTATATGTAACAAATATCTTTTTAATTTTATTCAACCGGGTTTCATCCCTTTTTTAATCATCCTTTCATTTAAAAATTCGCAGAATAAAAAGAAGACATTGGAATACTTTTTTTCTCTCTCGTTTTCTCGGCTGTGCTACTCGATTTGTGTATAAAAAGAATATTTCTGATTATTTCTGTCATCATGTTCCTAATAACGACTTCTTACTAAATGGTAGATGTATTGACATGTGTGTGTCGGTTTCTTAAGTTCCTTTTTTACCAATTTATTACAAGATACCCTGTCGAAAAAAAACATTGTATCTCTTTTTATTTTTATCGCTATCTGTATTTTTATCAAAAATTAATGATTTGAATGTCATAATTGCACTAAATGTCTTTTCGGGTTTTTAACTTGAAACTGAAAATGGAGAAAAATAACATGGAACTATATTTGTTATTTGCCGAATGACCTGATGGTCAATGGCCAGGCATTTGATAAATAAATACTATTTGTTATTTGGTTTTGCCGATAATAAAATTCTACAGAAAATAAAAAGCTTTTCTTTTCCCACAAAAATTTCAATTTTTGAATGCATTAAAAAAGAAAATAATGCTCGAAAAAGAATCCCCGAATTATGTATCATGGCAGTGGCGCACACATGGGGGGGTCCGGACCCCCTCCCCAAAGCACTTGATATTTTTTCCGATTGATTATTATTCTAAGTATATAATACGTAAAATTTAATTAAGTATTTGTTATTAATGATTAATTTTATTAATTAATGCTAATTATGTATTCAATAATTAGTTTTTTTACTGTGTTTTGTTCCTGAAAATCGACAAAATCAAAAGGAGCATGATACAAGAATGGGAAACTTTCGACCCCGCCCCCCTTGAAAAATTCCTGTGTGCGCTACTGATCCATGGCAATCACTAATAATTTAATAAGAATAGAATTGTGAGTAATTTACCAATTTAGAGCACAATTTTAAAAAATGTTTTAGGACTTCATTTGCTGTTCTTACTCAAAAAGCAAAAAAAAAAAAAAAAAAAAAAATTCGTTAAACATAATATCATAGGCGTTTTTAATAATATTTACTTATATTTAAATTCTTTTATTATTTATTTTCATTTGATTAAAAAACCTTACAAACTCTTCATCATGTAATAACAGAATAACAAGTTTTTTTTAAAGAAAAAAAAAACTTCATTTCAATTTATTTTATTATACTTTCTTTCACACTTACTTTAATCATATTCCGGTCATTACCTCAATGAAAAAAAATTTAAACCATAAAAAAGCATAGTTGTATTTATCTACGTAATAATCAATTATTTAATTTTATTAAATTACTTAAATTAAATTTACAAATTTTGAAAACTCATTTGGAGTTAATAAAGAAACTAAAAAAATAAGATGAAAATTAAAATTGTAAGCAACATGAAACTAGTTGTTTTCTCTGTATTTGAAATGTGTGATTGGAAAAGTGAAAATTTTATATGTAATTTTTTTTATCAGAATATTATCATCTACAATTTGAAAGAGTTAATATATAACTCACCATTCTCTCTCAAAATAATTTAAGAAACCGATGTGAAATTACTTTAAGAAATAAGGAACCGTTGCTTTAATTTTTAAAATAATTATAGAAAAACCAATAACAATTATGATTAATCAGTTAATTAATTAAAAACAACAGAATTTTATACAGAACTTTTTTTTTCCCAAAAAGGTATTATATTCACATGAAGATTTTGAATTATTCACATGAATTTTCAAACACATAAGTACTTTCTCTTGAAAATGCTTTTTTCGTAAGTACTTTGAAAAAAGTTTTAAGAAAATTAAAATGCTTAAAAAATAAAATCACAATACCTCACGTAGAAAGAAAAAATCTTTTAATTATAACTCCAAATATTACCGTGCAACAAAAAGACAAGTTCTCGCCTTCAGAAATAGCGTGTGATTTTTAATAAATGCTTCTTAAATTTAACTTAATTTCATAATCAAACGTTATTTCAAAGACAAAATATTAATACATGTTTTGGAAAAAGTTATAAGACAAAAAAAAAAAAAAAAAAAAAACCCTCTAGTTTGACGGCAGAAGATATTTTTTCCCAATACAATTTCTTTTCTTTCAATATAAACGTGGTGAATAAATTCCAAAATCGTAAGACCTCCCCTGAACTATTTAAGTTCCAACTTAAAATTCCAATCCATATATTCATACCAATAAATATTTTCATCATAATATTTCTCATTCTAAATACACATAATTCATATAGAGATAGCGCAGACCCATCCCAAGCAGATGCCCACCCAAGGATGCTCGAGAAGGGGTGAAGAGCGCACAAGAAAAAACATTCCCAAAGATAACCATCACAGCAGGAGAGAGAAAGTAAGAAAAACAAAAAAAAAGAGAGAAAACTAAAAAATACAAAATACTTACCAGGATCGCCGCAACGTAAATCCAGCCAGCCGATCCTGGCCGTAATTTGCCATCCTACAAAAATCACTAACTACATGAACCACATTTGCAAACTGTGCACATTACCCAAGTTAGTGTTCCATACTCAGGAGCACGAAAATCAACACGATAACATGCGGAGGGTTCTGTGACTTCACCCGGAAATGCAGTTCGCGCAGCGACCGCTTCACGCACTCGGTTCTTTGTATCCTTGAGCTGATTCTTAGTCGCTCCGATGCGGGGAGTATTAAGTTTCGCTCCCTAGCTCAGGGAATGGTCGATTTTTTGGCGCGGTTTTTTCTTCTTTTGGCTGTATATTTTTTTCACTCATTATCTGATTTTTGTGAGTGACTCGGGCGAGTTTTTCGGGGAAATTTTTCGGTTGCATCGGGTGATGTATTTTTGTAATGGAGAAGTAATATGTCTTAAATGGGATTTAAAAGACAGGAAAGATCTTAAATGTTGTTGGACGTCTCTGGCGATGGTGTAACAATTTTTTTTTTAAATTAAAACTTAAAGGTTGAAAAAAAAATATTCATTTTCAAAATGCTTCTTTCTTTATTTATTTAAAACTCGGTAAACCCTAAAAGACACACTGGTACAATATTTCGCTAACACATAAAATATACAAATCAGCAACGGCCAGTAGCGCACACAGGAATTTTTCAAGGGGGGGGATCCGGGGTCGAAAGTTCACCATTCTTGTATCATGCTCCTTTTAATTTTGTCGATTTTCGGGAACAAAACACAGTAAAAAACTAATTATTGAATAAATAATTAGCATTAATTCATAAAATTAATCATTAATAACAAATACTTTATTAAATTTTGCGTACTATAAACTTATAATTATAATCAATCGGAAAAAAATCAAGGGCTTTGGGGGGGTCCGGACCCCCAAAACCCCCCTTGTGTGCCCCACTGACAACGGCACAATATTTTATCACAGCAAATATTACTTTTCTTTTCATGACAGTTAATGGAATGGCTTAAAAAAATAACACAAAAGTTTTACCTTTTTTTATATAATCTTAAAATAATCCAAATTGAAATTTATTTAATTTTATATTCTCACAATTTTTTGACTACCAGCGGCAAAGAGAATTCAGTAATTATGCAATGAATTTAATTCACGTTTGCTTTCATTGTTATTTAATTATTAAAAGCAAAAATGAGAAAGTAATGTGTAAAAACTATTTTATGAATGCTATGAAAAAGAAAAATCAAGGGGTAAACATTTTAGATTTGCTGAATCGGTAAAAACCATTATACGTTGAAGTAATCTTAAATAAACTTCTGGATATTTCAATTTGTAACCCTGAAAAATAATAAATGCGTACAAATATGATTATGATGGTGGTAGTTAAATTATTGATTACATCGCATATCCAAAAATTAATTAGGGAAGGCTACGAAGTGCAGCTAATGCATTAAAAGGGGTCTCCGGGGTGTTACATTTTTCTAGAGGTTTGAAAATATAAACGATATTCAAACGCGAATAATTCTTTTAAATTTAAATTAAATTATTCGAATCTTTTACATATTATTTAAAATAGAATGGGGCTTCAGAAAAGTATAAAATGTTTAAAATATACTAATAATTTTAAAAGTCATAAGCATATGAAAATTCTATAATAAATATTAAGTATTTTTTGCTTTGCGCACACTATTTTCTAAAATATTAGCCTCTGATGTATAAAACTTTATAGAATTATACGATGCATCATACTCTTTAAACCCCATCTAATTTTAGTATTATATATCTTTTGTATTTCAAAATATTTGTAAAATATTGCAATTTTTTAAATATTTTTTAAAAATGCATATTTTTTTATTTATTAAAACATGTAAGTTATTATTCTATTTATATAAAAATAGCTACAAAGTATTAAGAATACATTTGTCTTTATAATTCATTTTAAAGCTCTAGTAATTAAACCTACCCTTTTAGAAAATAACATGCGCGACGTAAAACTTAATAAAAATTTCTTATAGAAAAGTTTCTTATGTTCATATGCTTATAATTTTTAAAATTATGATTATATTTTAAACATTTTATACTTTTCTGAAGCCCCATTCCTTTATAAGTAATGTGTAAAAGATTCGAATTATTTAACTTAAATTTAAAGAAATTATACCTGTTTGAAAATTGTTTATATTTTCAGACCTCCAGAGAAATTTAACACCCCTGTGACCCCTTAGGTGAATCGAAGTTATGAGGAGAAAAAAATAGTATTACCAATTGGAACCTTTCTATACGGATACAATGTTCTATGATCCTGAGATTAGGAGAAAAATAATTTTAAAATTTAATATTGCCACAAAAGGAGTTGAAATTTCGAAAAAAAATGAAAAAAACTTAATTTTTTTTCAAGATTTTAGATTTAAAAAATAATTATTTTTCAACAGTGTAAATAACCAAAAATGATGGTAATGGATGAGGGAGTAGTACAATGTGCACACAACAAAATTTATAACCCTTCTCGCTCTCCCCACACAATCGCATCAGCCTGATTCAAGCTTTTATCCATCTTCCGCTATATCGTGCAAATTAATTTCCACAGTAATTCAATTCCTACTATTAGCTCGCACTCTCTATATATTTATTTATTTATTTGTTTATTTATTTATCTTGGTGAAATTTTCAATCGCTAATAAAATACATTTTAATTCGCTCAATTGAGCTGAAATTTTATATGTATGATTATTTTGGATGACAATACAATAATTTGATTACAATTAAAAAATTAATTGATTAAAACTAATTATTTAAAGAATTACAAATATACCCAAGTTGGCATCATTTTTGGCGACTTGTGTCAAAACTTGAAAAGGTTGTTTTTTTTCCTCACGTTTTAAAGCATTCAGTTGAACTGAAATTTTATAGACACGATTGTTTTGGATGACAATACGATACTTTAATGATAATTAATAAAACTTAATTATCACATAATGTTGGGATTCTATCATATGTATATGCATATTTATATTAATTGTAACTATTTAATAAAAATAGCTGAAATAAAAATTTTCTTTGTTGATCTAAGTAGGAATTGACTTAAATTTTTTTTATATTACTTGTGTGTGTTTTTTTAATTAATACTAATGAAAATGTTAAATATAACTAATGTTTTTCTTATAAATATTTAGTAAGCATCCTCTCATTGCAATAAATGTTAAAAAGCACCAAAATATTTTTTTTCACTTTAACAAAATTTACTTTGAGTTTTTAACATAAAAATGCTCAAATACCTTACCCCCTGTGGCAGTACTTAACAAAAAAATTTAATTTTTTTATTTTATCTTCCCTTTTATCAATGTACCATAAAAAAATCTTTTCCGCATGAATAAGATTTTGATATTCCGAAAAAAAAAGTTTCGATCCACCCCAATATACAAATCTTCTGGATTCAAATGCCCTTGAGTCTGAAAAAAATTAGATAAAACTCTTGTGTTTGGTTAAGTAATTTAATTAAGCTACTAATTGCTTGTTTGTTTGAATTATTTTCTTTAATTTTGAACCTCGTATTCTTCTGTTGATTATTTTGTAGATTTTCTCTTAGGTTTCAATCTATTAAATGGGAGATACCATCAATACCAATTTTATTATAGAACAAAAGAATAAAAAAAGGCAAGTTTCTTTATCTCACTGACGTAACCAAAGCCTACCCAATTTGTCTGCATTTTAAAACCATCTAGCGGGGAGAGGGAAAGTTTAAACCATCCCCCTGCATCTGAGTGGCATTCAATCTCCGATTTAAACAAAAAAAATCTAAGTTCACAATTTAATTGAGAGTGAAAACTTGTCTCATAATCTCTGAATTCGTTGAATTGACATTTTGACCTTATGTCTGGATGTTTCCTTAGAGTCACTAATGAGACAAACCATGGGGTTCATTGAGTTAATGATTTTTTTAACCCCGAAGTGCAATATCTATGTAAAGTGTTCACGGATACATTGCATTGAACTGAAGAGATGTTGTTTCACAGTTGAAGTTCGTTTACTTAAATAAAGGGTGAGAAGAATATCACTGTTCGAGAGTCTTTTTTTTAAATTATTATTTCAGATTTGAACTTTCTCTGCGGTCCTCTCAAAACAGTCTCACTTTTGTGGACAAGCTTTATATGGCATTATTGCCTTTTTGATACTTTTATTTGTTTATTATTGTTGCTTGGATATACGGCTATGAATTTTTTAATAAAAAAAATTTCTCCTTTTTGAATTGATTATTTTATGTATTTTTACTAGCATAAGTATGTAATGGTATACCTCTGTCGCAGTGGCGTAACGGAGTGCCCCCCACAAACTCACTTTTGGGCCCCAAGCCCAATTAAATACTTAGTGTCATTCAAGCTTTGCTCCTCCCCCCCCCGCAATGCGGGGGTGTACGTCACGCCACTGCTCTGTCGCCCATCTGGTATAGTGGTTACAGACGCTGACTTCTGTGCCGTAGGGTCTGGGTTCGAATCCCGGAGAAGGCATGGATGTTTGTAAATGTATTGTGCTTTTGCGGCATGGGGGTACTCTAAATAGCCGTCGAGCAGCAAGCTCTCTCGTGAGGTTGGCGGAAGGGGAAAAGAGGTGGGATGCCCCTGACCACCCCTAGGGTGTCCTCCCTCAAAATTGGGGTGGAACCGAGCCAAAACGTACTGTCACCTTTCTGGTGCTCAAAGCTATGGCTAACGACAGGCATACATCCAGCCCTTTGTCGCGATTAATTTCGGGCTTCGATCTGACATTGCCTGACAGGTGATATTAGCACAACAACAGTATGCCTCTTTTTGCTTTTCGTGTTAGATTCTTTTTGTATAATTTGTTACTGTAAATATGTTGCTTTAATTGTTATTTATTGCGATTTTTTATCAACTTTTGTTTATCTTATCTATTCCTTTTTATTTTGTTTGAAACTTTTTTCTGCGTCAAATGCCCTTTTATCCTTCTATTTTGCTTTAAGCGTAAAATAATTGATTTTAATTGGCAAACTTAAGGATGAATTTTAAACGCATAAGAAAATTGTTAAATGATTTCATGGTGCTTTTTTTCATGACCTTGCTTGATCGCTTAAGTGATGAAAATAACGTATAATCTTGAATAATAAAAAGCGTTGCTTTTTTCCACAAATTATTACAATATACTCAGAATTAATGATCCAGTAAGGTAATTAATACAATAGAGTCAAGAAAGATAGATATTATTTTTTTTTTTTTGTAAATTATGTCATACGTATAATCTGCAATTCATGTTAACTTCATCGAAATAAGAAACAAAATTCAGTATTCGTTACTAATTCATAAAATTTTATTTAAAACATCTTACGAAATTATACATACATTATTTTTGTGGCATGAAGGGAGCTTTTAGTTATTCTGTACATGTATAAAACTGTTATATCTCTTTGTTTTAAGAAATTCAACATATTACAGGAGTGATTAATACATACTTTAATCCCAATTGTACAAAACTGAACAGAAATAAAACCCTGAGATAAGAAATCAAACTTAAGAGTTTATATCGTAATAGTCTTTTAATAAAACAGATAAGAACTGTTTTTCTGAGATTATTTGCTCCAATATCATACAATCATTGCAAGAAAAAAAAAGAAAGAAAGAAAGCTCAAATTATTTTTCTATTAATTATAATACCTAATACTGAAAAAGATAATGTGTAATTATGTTCTGTTTTACATCCTTTATGTGATTATTAATAAATCATAATATGAGAATACAAAATAAAACATAATATTTCAAGATTGAAAAAGTTCACAATTTACTATACCAGCTGAAAGTATAGGCATTGATTAATAGTAAATTAAAAGTTATTTAATTTTTAAAATACTTGAATTTTATACCTTTTAATTTGTGTGGTATATAATAGGTAAATAACACTACAATTAAATTTCTAACTTTTCAAAAATTTAAAAATTTCGCTGAGAAATAAGTGTTGACTTTTCAGTTCTTGTAAGTGATTTTGAACCACGGTCAAATGACGAGAAAGACATTTGGACTAGGCTCCCCTCTCCTTATTGCCACATCACGCCAACGGGAGGACTTTTAAGCCTCGACAGCTTTAACGTGCATCTTTTCCCTCTAACACCTACGGAGTTTCATATCACACACTGTTGAATAAGAAACTGAATATTTTGAATAATTTCAAATTAAATTTTTTAATGAATCGCATTAGTATATTGGTTGATAAAATTAATAAATAACGTGTAAGTACAACAAAACTTGAAAAGGCGGCTCAAAAATCCAGTGAAGCTGTTATTCAAAAACACATGATCTAGTAAGATCCAGAACATAACTGAAAACAGTTACATTCAAAGCTATATATGTGTTACAGTAAGAGAACTTGCACGGTGACTTTTATAAATTCCTTATCAAATGATCGATGAAAGGATCGAGCCGCGAAATGATTTATAATCGCTTTATCAATCCAAATTAAAATGAATGAAAGAAAGAAAAAATGGCGCCTACATCATTGGAACTCGCTCCCATTCAGAACCAATTTTGATATCGTGCGGGATGGAGTTTGTTCACCTAAAAAAAGATGAGCATTTTATCAGAACATTATTTAATGTAGCAGACATTCTTATCTCTTCATTTGACCTCAAAGTATATCACTCTTCTTCAAGACTGAGTTATCTAGAGAAATAAAGGGAAAGTTAAACATTTGATCTTTTTATCGCTGGTTTTTATTCAAATGTACCATTTTTATATCATTATCTGGAGTTGGTTTGACAGGAAATCTTGATTTGTAAGGTTGAGATGATAGTCTTCGTTTGAAACCCTTTGCTTTAAAATATTGAAATAGAAATGTATTTATACACTTGAATATTTATCAGTTGTGCGAAAAAACTCAGGGTATTATTTAAAAGAATAAGCCCTTCCCTAGACGCCTCTTCAAAAATTATTTAAAACGTCAATGTGACTCAGAAAAGTCTGAAATATTTATATTTGAAAAAAGCATGATCTATACAATTTTGAAGAAAAAAATTCTATATAATAATTAGATCAGGTACATATTGTTGTAGTTTTTTCTGTTTTTTTACATTTCATGGATACTTTTTTTCAACTATTAGTATTATTCTAGAAATTAAATATGCAGAATTTATACGGATTGTGTACGAAAAAAAATAGCTTTACCTCAAATAATGAAGCAAAATTAATTTGTAAACAAATATAAAAAAGAACAAAATGAGCTTGAGAAATACAGATGCAGTAGACATTTCATATTCATCAAATAGTTTTTACGTTCATTCATTTAATGATGCTACGACTATTTAACATATTGAATCGAAAAATACTGCAATCTAATTTATGTTTCATTCTTGCAACGAAAAAGGGAAATATACCCGTAATTGGTGTCTCTTTCCCGTCTAGACTGGACAACTTCAGTGTACTTTCCCTTTTGAATCCCTTGCCTCATCTGCATTCAATGAATCAGATCATTGACAAAAGATCATTCCTTAAAATAGCATAATATTTTGTCATATCAAATATTTTCCACCAGATGGCAGCAGCAGCCATTTTTTGTTTGGCTGAGGCGATGCAATTGAAATATATCCAGTTGGGCTTTGTTCAGATCTGTAGCTTACACAGACCTCTCTCTTAAGGGTGGGAGTTGAGGAATTACATTCTAAAAGAAAAAAAAGACGAAATCGCCTAAGGGTAATCTGTGTGGTAAAAATAAATAATCTGTTGATCTATGGAGGGGAGGGAGTATCTCTCAAGCCCCACCCTTGAGTACGTTACAGGGTCAGACAAATAATATGGTAGGTTATTCGCATTAATTATATGACTATATAATAACTAATTATATGATTAGTTAAAATTCAGTCTCTTCGGGGAATTTTTTATTTAATTTAAAAATTTATTAATTTAATTATATGACTATATAATAACTAATTATATGATTAGTTAAAATTCAGTCTCTTCGGGGAATTTTTTATTTAATTTAAAAAATTATTAATAAGTTGTTCATTGTTATTAAATTAAATGTATGATCAAATATTTTGAAAGAAAAGAAATCTGCAAAAATTATAAATCCAATCAACTGGGAAATTTATTCTTAATAAATCATACTTAAAATTAAACACACATTAAACAACAAAAAGTGCACTAATTTGCGCGAGAAAGAAAACTATGAAAAAAATTTCTTAATTATTTCATTTTTAGAGCAAAATTATAAAGATTTTTTTTTACAAGCTAATGCAATGCTATTGTAAATAGAGTCCCGTTAGTTTGAATTTCCCGTTAATAAGTAACTATTAAAAATTCGCAGTCGTTGTAAAAGAAGCCCCCTAAGACTTTACAAGCAAATATGCTGTATTGTAAGTAATTTTTATTTATAGCTTTAGTTTCTGTTTTATTAAGATGTTTATAACTCAGTTCACAATACGATAAACATTGTTGTCTAGTTTCTTTTCTTTTATAAATTCGTTAATCCAAATATTTCGATAGTTTCATGTGAAGATCAGATTCCATTCACCTCGTATTTTCTGACTCTACTGTATAGGTGAAATTAAATACATTTAAAAAAGTTAAGTAGTACACGCGCATTTTTTAATGAAATTGATTACTGTATCCCATATTTCTATTTTTTACGGCAAAAAAACATTTTCATGCCTGAATGCATTTTCTGAAATTTTGCTCAATATAACTAATTCAAGGTCCAGCATTAGCTTAAGCATTAATAATTCGGGAGATAATTATTAAGCTCTTTAAAATAATAATAATAACTTAGTGATTTTTCATTCAAAAAATAAAATTATTAAGAAATTGACTGTTTATAAACATTACGTTGACAAGCTTCGCAATTTTGAACCTCAGTTCAGGACTTCTTTTTTTAGCAGACACCCAACCTTCCAAACTTCCACACTAAGCCAAATTGTTAATTTTGAACCTTGGTAGATATGAAATGTTTCAGCTCCTCTACACTGTAGATCATCTTTAGAGGCACTAGGACATCTCCCAACGACTCGACAGAAGTATTGTCATCTGCCAAGAGTTCACTAACCAATCAGCTACACCCCACCCCAAACCCAGAAAAAAAGCGGAACTAATTCTTAATTTTACTATTAACAATATTGTCAGGAATTTACTACAAGTAGTTACTATGATTGCAATTAACAATTGAATATAAGTATAAAATATATTATAGGTTCATCTTACGATTACCTACAAAATACATTAAAAATTTTGTTAGATTTTGATGCTTTTGGAAGAATGAGAAATCATAAATATGGTTCAAATAAAAAAAATGAAATTTTTTAACATTTTTTTCTCTATTATGGAAAAATTATTTATAGAAAAAAAAATTACATTTTTGAATGATGTGTCAATGGTATTTTAGAAAGAGAATTATATTTATAATAAAACCAAATAAACATTAAAAAGGGAATTACTTTAAACAGCATCCTGAACTATTTTCTTTTAATTAATGGAATTGATTAACATATATTACCCAACAATTTTAACTACAAGAGCTGAAAAATTATTGTCATCGATTTAATTTATATACCCAGACATTTTTTAAAAAAGAATTGAAGTTCTGCTAAAACAGAAAAGAGAATAAAAAGAATTGTTTAAAATTCTGTGGGGGGAGAAAAAAAGATGAAATCATTAAAATTTTATTTTTTCATGCAAGTATTTGACCATATAAAATTATCTAGATCTTTATGAAGTCAGTTTGCGACGAAAGTCAAAGTCCGAGTTTTATTCAAAAAATTTCTCCGATAGTAGCCAAGGGCAACAACGAACGCTGTCGCTCTAAAGAAAAAGAAGAAAAAACCTACTCTTCTTCCTAATTTGATCACAAATAGCAATCAACCTAAAAATGAAGGACTAACTGTAGTTTCATGCCTTCGGCATCATACCTGTTGCCATTTATCGTACAAGCGTAAGCAGGGAAAAAAGAATAGCCGAGCGATTTTACGCGAGCACTCTTTTTCGTCTGCGCATGAATACAGCGATCACTCGCTATGGAGGCCTGAGCGCGGACTGTTCGTTTTGTTGAGGGTCAGTGAGTGCGCGTAACAGCGGTAAACTTTTTAGAGCATATTTCGGACTAAAAATCACGTGTTCGCTTAGGAAGGGGGGGTTCGCTCCTCTTCCAGAGGGGGGATGAAGATGATGGACAGTTGGATAGTTCTTGTCTGTATTTTACAACTATTTTTCCTGAGTTCGATTGAGGCAGCGGTGAGTTGGGAAAATATACTTTATTATTATTAAATAATTATTAAAAACTTATTTTCTTCACAATATATTTCTTTTTGTCTTTGATCTTCCTTTTAAGAGAAAATTTTTCTAAAAATCTTCCATTTTTAACTGTTGGAAATAAAAAATTTGTTTAAAATTTATTTTGTCTGCATGAAAGATAAATTTTTATGTTGTCAAATTAAAAAAGATGTTGATGTAACGAAAACAAAAAAAAAATAAATAAATAAAATGAAGACTGTGTGTTTCCTCAAAATTTGTAATACTTTTTAAGTAATTTAAGTTTCAATTTGTTTTTAGCCATAATTAAAAAAAATTCTTATTTTATGGTAAAGAATTTCAAAAACACCTTAGTACCTGTCATAAATTTTATTATTATTAAAATGAAATAACCACATTTCCTAAATTTTTTACTAATACAAAAATTACAGACGTCGCTTAAAGTGTTTATACTACGATTTTGCATGCAATTTTAATGAAATTCTCTGCTTTAAAAATGCACCAAAGGGACAGTACTTTAAATGCATCATTTTTTTTACGGCAACGTTTGCTGCATTTTAATTGTTACCTTTTTATCTTAAATTTATTTATCAGTTACGTAATTGAGTAACAATTTATTAAAACTTTAACTAATGAAAACTACACTGATTTTTAAATTGAAAATATTCTATATATGTTGTATATTGCTTGTTAAATTAGTTGATCATACTTTTTTTTCATTATTTTTCTTCCTCCTCCCCTTTTTTGGTTTCGTATCGCATTCAATTTTTCCCAAAACATCAGCATTTATTTAAGTATTTAAATTTCTTTAGTAATAATAATATTGCGGCAAAAATTGAGATGCTTGAATTTTTGGCCTTACAAGAAAATAATCTATTAGCAATTTCAAGAAAATACTGCTATCATTAATCATTTATTTGAATATTATTACAAATGCTACAAAAAAATAAAACGTGACTTTTTATTTGCTTATGGATTTTAAGCTGTTATCAGAACGCTCATTATGAAAAATAAATCAATATATAATGAAGGTCTAATCACATAACTTCAAATTAATCCTTTTGGTATTCTGATCAAAATGAAAAATACTTTAAACATAAAAAGTTGCTTGTGTAACTATGTTAACCAATTGACTCATTATTGCTTTCTGACTGCTTATTTATAAAATCGCTTGAATAATGTTTGTGTAGTTTGACTCCAACAACATTCATTCGAATTTTCTTTTTGAAGTATTAAAAAATAACATTGAATTTTCATTCAATATTATTTTTTAATGTATACTTCAAGGAAAAGATCAGATTGCATTACTTAGATAAATGCGAAGTCTTAAAAATGTTATACTGATATAATACATTTCGTATAAAAGTAATTTTAATTTCAATTTTTTAAGAAAAATAGTGTATTGTTTTTAATTAACATTTAGTTCTTTTTTAATCTTGATTGACAAAAACTTTATGTGTTCTTTTATTCTGTGGTTTCGTTATTTATTTATTTCCAGCAAAAGGAAAATTTTAGGTAGAAATTAAGTAATAAATTGGCACACATGTTGACCATTATTTTACCCATCACCCGAACCGTAATTCCTGTATATTTGACAGAACTATTCATTTAGAAAAACTATATCAATATGTAAAAATACCAATATTTAAACCACACTTTTCCAATATTTTTTTAAAAAATTATAACATGAGAAATTTTAAATCAAATGTACATCCGATCTGACATTTAACATTCATAAAAATTTAATAATTTGAAAAAAATTTCACCTTTTTTAATTAAGGATGATGAAGATTGTTTAAACTCATTTTAAAAGAATAAAACTTTACTAAATATTAATTTTCAAATTATTTCCGTTGCATCTTTTATTTCTCATTTGCAATTTGTAAAATTTCGTATTCATTTCTCTTTCTCTTTGAAACTTTAAATTATGTTTTTATTGTATTACTATGTTTTCGAGTGTCAAAGAAATGTTCGACATCCATTCTTTTCTTTTAAAAATGACATACACGCCCTGTACAGAAATCTTCCCACTCTATTTTAAGCTAATGATAATTATCAGCAGTGCTTTTGTCCTCAGAACATGTTTTAAAAAATACTTAGCAAAAGAAGAATTTCCATACTAAAAATAAGAAGCATTAGAGGAGGAAAGAATCGCATTTGCCCCTAAGTTAGAACTGCTGATAACTCAAAAAACATGTCACAATCATTCATCTGCTTTCACCACAACAGCATTGTCAGTTACTGAGCATGAATCGTGAAAATAACTGAGTAATCATTTTTACGTTAGTAGTGAGATATTGAATAATTTTTCCAAGAGGACAGTCAAATTTTCAAAAGGTACGAAAAATTTTGAAATATTTAAAATTTTCTGTAAAACACATAAAAGATGAAAAATTATAATAAATAAATATATTAAACAAAAGCAAAATTTATAAAAATATGAAATATGATTGTTCAATTTCAATAGTTCCATCATGTTATTCTTGAGCTTAAAAAGAGAATAAAAAAGAAAAGACGACTCTTTCACTATATGATGTTTGGCTTGAAACCATAGCCTCTATCCAGTGTAATCTGTGGCAGGAAGGCAATCTACCTTTATGCTACCTACGAACTTCTTTGATAAGAATTTTATTGTTCTTTATGGAATTGCGTATTTAAATAACGTATTATTTCATTCAGTAATTACATGTTCCAAAAAATTTTTGATGTTTAAATAACATTTTTATTTATTTTCTTTTTATTTTAATATTCATATAGAATGTTCTTGAAGTAATTTTTCCTCAGAAAAACTTGAATTAAGTACTGGAAAAATAAAGGAATAATGAATACCAGTGTGTAAAATGAATATCAGTGTGTGAAATGAATATCAACGTGTTAATATCCTTTTTCAAAAATGAATATCATAAGCAGCCCTTTCCACATAACTAAAATAAATTACATATTTAAATATTCGACTTTATTATTATTAATGTTGCATTAAAAAAAAGTTAAATATGAAAGTAATTTTCCTTACTCAGGGCAAAAACTCCAACGAGACTATGCAAAAGTGTAGAGTATATTACTTACATTGTAACCAAATATTTCAAAGCTAGACACAAAGAGTTATCTTTGTAACTATTTCATCACGCGATCTAAACTATCATCTGTTCTTCTCTTCATAAATAATGCTAAGTCCTTATATAAACAGGAAAGAGGTTTACTTCCGGCAGGCTGTCTGTCATTTGTTATAATCCTGAGTTAAGAGTGAGTATATTTACTTCGTTAAAAGTCCAATTTTTAGTTGTATTTTAATAAAGGATAGATTTCATTACGCAAGGAACGTAAATGTGATGTAACAATATCATATATATAATTGATAATGCTACTTATATTAATTTATTCGGGATAATTTACACTTCATTTTCAAGGTTGCATTCATAAAACCTCTCTTATTTGATAAACAAGTACATTTTAATAAATTACTACAGAGTGTTTTTTTTCCAGGTATAGAAGTTTAAGTTGGCATTACTTTCCAAGATGGCGACCGATTTAACAGCTGTCAAGTGATTTATTCTCAGTTTGGTTTGGCAATTCATCATGAATAGACTCACGCCTGAACAACGCTTTCAAATTGTGCAATTTTATTTCGAAAATAATGGTCGATTTTCATAAGCTAATTTTGTTTAGCGATGAAGCGCACTTCTGGTTGAATGGCTACGTCAACAAACAAAACTGCCGCATTTGGAGTGAAACTAATCCACAAGTGTATGTCGAAACACCGTTACATCCAGAAAAACTGACTGTTTGGTGCGCTTTATGGGCTGGTGGAATCCTTCTTCAAAAACGATGAAGGCCACAACGTTACAGTCAATGGTGATCGGTATAGAGCCATGATTACTAACTTTTTCATTCCTGAATTGAACAATCATGATGTCCAGGAGCTGTGGTTCCAACAAGACGGCGCAACATGTCACACAGCTCGTGCCACAATCGATTTATTGAAAGACACGTTGGGTGACCGCCTAATTTCACGTTTTGGACCTGTGAATTGGCCTCCAAGATTTTGTAATTTAACACCGCTAGACTATTTTCTGTGGGGCTATGTAAAGTCATTGGTCTATGCGGATAAGCCACAAATGCTTGACCATTTGGAAGACAACATTCGCCGTGTTATTGCCGATATACGGCCACAAATGTTGGAAAAAGTCATCGAAAATTGGACGTCCAGATTGGACTACATCCGAGCCAGCCGTGGCAGTCATATGCCAGAAATCATATTTAAAATGTAATGCCACAAGATTACCTTTCGAATAAAAAAAATTCATGTCAATCGAATAATACATCGTTGTTTTATTGCAATTTAAAGTTCTATACCTCTCAAAAAACACCCTTTATATCTTCATAACTTTGATATTGACCTATTAATAATTCATGTGTGTTAAATATATTTAACTCCTGTAATGAGATTTCATTGAAAAATCCGAAAAATTAACTGGAAAAAAAAGTCTAACTATTTGTTATTTCTTTGAATGTCGGAATTTACTTACTTTATATGCGTTAATTTATCGCAAAAACCAAGAACTTTACATTTCATAAAATTCATTTCTTCACTTCACTTTACATTTCATAAAATTCGCTTTTTCACTTCATTTTACTCTCTCTTTTCATAAAATTCATTTCTTTACTTCACTTTCCATTTCATAAAATTCACTTAACAATTCATAAAAGTCACTTTTTTTCATACATACAGTTGTGAAGGTCGGAAATGTTAGAAAATTTGTCTTAATTATTTATAAATGTTAATTCAACACAGTAAATATTAATACACTTAAAAAAATCGTGCACAACAAAATATCAAAAAAGTTTTCAATAAGTTTCTTTCAGTGTATTTTATTCCTTCATTTAAAACAAAATCTTCCTTTCAAATAATTACACGAATAATTTCACCACAAACGATTTCTGAAATACCATTTGCAGGTGAGTTTTTATTTTGTAATCATTCGAAAGTTACCATGTTTGAGCTGTAATTAAAAACTATTTACTTAGTAACAGATTATCGAACATTTATCTTCTTAGTGAATAGAGTTGCTGCGACAGAGTAATTCAAGGATTTTTTTCCTCCATTATTTTGAGTCTTCTGTGATATAGACTTCAATACTCACTCCTACTTCGAAAACCCACACAAATTCTGATATCAAAAGGAAAATGAAAAAAAAAATGTCCTGCTTTCAACTCGAGACTCACTTAAAGTGAAAGATGTGATAAGACTGCGTTATGACGAATCATGCATTCAACATTTACGCAAAATATTAGTATTTGTTTTATAGTGATCTTCAAATATGCAGTTAAATTAAATTAAGTTGAAAAAAGATTCAGTTAAGTTTATCCGGTCGTAAATTTTCATTTGTCACTTTTAATTGCAGTGCATTGGATGCGTGTTTTTTATCAAAGCATTTGCGATGACCTTTCACGCGAAAAACAAAAATTTACGTGGGATAAAAAATTAATTTATGCATATCTGGAGTTGCATCAAGAGCTATAGCAATTAAAAACAAATATTTAGATTTTAAAAAATCATCATCTAAATGCCATTAGTAGGTTTTTAATTGCATTATATTTAGCTTCAGAGAAAATTGAAATTAAAAAAAAAGTTGAAAGAGAGGAATTGTTTTAAATATTCTGGACTCACACTAATTGTTTTTTTATTTAAATCACTTTGAATGAAAAAATTTCATTTCCAAAATGTGGTTAGTCAATTCAAGGAAAAGGAGCTCATAAACTATTTTTAAATACTGATGAGCTTATTGATATTAGTAATAATTTTTTTCTTAACAAATATCAATTTAAATGAAAAAAAGAAAGCATGTATTTGTTTCGTACCAGTTGCAGAAAAACACGTTCAGAAGTAATAAAAATTCTCAGCTGTATCATTTTACATGATCTTGCATAATTTGAATGAAGTTGGCTATTTTTCCGCGTTTTATTTTCATAACTGTTTAATAAAATCTATCTACAATTCCGAAATGCGACTTTTAAAAAATAGATACATCGTCTCTTTGTCAAAATTTTAAAGTAATAAGCAAAATATCAAGTTTAAGTTTTTTTTATTATTTAATGAATCACGACCAAAAGAGGACATTTTATTTCAATACATTAAGTGACAATCTTCCATTTTCACACTTTGTAATACCGACAATTTTTTTTAATTTCTAAATTTTCATTAACACTTGATAAAATGAGTAATTATCAGCAAAACTATGTAGTTTGAGAAATTTTAAAACTATAATATTACTTAGAAGTAAAATATCAGATGATGCTAAATACAATAATATTTGATATAAAACTAAATTATAACGAAATTTAAAATATTTATATTTGATGAAACGACGATATATAAGAAATATTTTATTACACAAAATACCTTATAAATAAGATCAAATGTGGAAAAAAAATTTAACAATCAATAAGTTCCTTCGACAATGTTTAGCTTTAAAATGAAACAGATGATTTTTTTACCATTGATCTTCATACCACATTCTTCTTTATGCATATTTTCTCATTCATCACAGAAATTTTCATGAGAGAGAGAGAGCATACTTTTCAAATTTTTTTCAACACCAATATTTCAAGGATCTCATACCATTGTCATTTATTTACAAGAGCGACACATTTTTCTCTCTATTAAGAATATTTACACTCAATGAACGCAAGAATGCAATTTACACATTTGCTCATTCTATTCTATTCTAAGTGAACTAAGTATTAGCAAGTTGTCGCGTCTTGTATGTCAACAATCAAATCTTAGATTTTCAGAGCTTGAAACTTGTTGAAAACATTCGTGAGGTAAATGACTTAATACACGTGCCGGATTTTAAAGGGACTTCATAGATAGCTTTATATTTTTTTTAAAAAAAGAATATTATTTTTTCTGTTTGATTAGTTGCGTGATTTTTTTTTACGTATACTTGCCGCTGAAAGAAGTCCATTTTTTTTCATGTCATTCTGCGGACATTTTCTTCCCGCCTAAATTCTCTTTGAAGCATTTGAGTGACAAATATGTTGATCGTCATTAATTTATAAAGATCAAGTTACTTTCGTTTCTGGGATGTTTTTTTCCTTCAAATCTTTGATTTAATTCATTGTTTATTCGATGTTTAAATTTCAATATTTTTAAATTTCAGAACATAGTTGAGTCCTGAAAACTCGGCACTCGATAACCGAGCAGCCCAGATAACTCGGCCATACGACTCCTCAGCATTTTGAACAAGGTGCGTCGGTAATGGACTTACTGTTCTTCGCCATCTTCGTGATAAATCAGCAAAACCTAGAGTGCACTACGAAAGACAACAGGACATTGCGCATTTTTTAAAAAAGAAATTAGTCAGTTTTTGTAAATTCGGCTACTTAATTTGCATTATAGATTGCTTAATGTCTTCAAAAAGAAATTTTCTGAGGTGTGTCTGATCATATAAATTACCGCATACTATGTATTTCATTAATTTTCATTTTCATATAGTCAATGTTCTATGCCTTCATAAAGTACGTACTTTTCCTTTGTAAGGGTATTTGGGCATTTTATTTTCTGTTGTATTCTCAAGTAAACAATACATACAAGTAAAGTACAATATTTTCTGAGGAAACATTCTTACTTATTCTTTTTTAATCCTATTCTCGATAACTCGGCATTTTCACTATCTCACCCTCACTTCGGTCCACATTAGGTCGAGTTTTCGGAACTCTACTGAAGTAATAATTAAAAATAGAACAAAAATGGCTACATGTTATTAACATTGCTTGGTTTGCTTACAACACAAGTGAAGAAATAAAGCAAAATGCGTAAAATTATCACTAATATGACTCTAAATTTATTGTCTAGCTGTAGCATTTCTTAAGCTTTTGTTGTAATTAAGGTATACCACAGAAGCTGAGGTCTTATACTAATGGACTTCTTTATATCATTAAATTTCTTTTTTTTACGATCAATTCATTCGGGTTATGACTTGAGTACTATGATACTATCAGTTTACCATCTTTAAAAGACATCTGTTCTTAGTAGAGCTGAAATGTCGAACAAAGATTGTTATATCTCAAGTTTCCTTTCGTCATCGTCCTGCTTAATAACTCATTTGTTCACCTTTTGGGTCATCGTAACTTTTAGTGAAGCTATATTTCATTAAAATATCAGGTTCTATGTAATATAACATTTCTTTTCTATTTTCTTTTTCTTCCCTATAACATTTCCTTTTTAGTTTGTGTTCTGTATAAGTCACATGAATTGTAATATTTCCAATTTCATAATTCAGAAATTTTTTTTAATTTTATTTAAACATTATATCAAGTTTTCGTTTATTAATTACGAGATAACCTGTGTTTTTGTTACTACACGAATATAAAAATATACCGTGAAATTTTTTTATTGTTTGTTCAATATTTTATTCTAGTGCAGAGGTTCTTAAACTGTGGTCCGTGGATCCCTGAGAGCACAGTGGCGTAACGGAGAACGTAAGCCCCCCTCCTCCCAGCAAATTTAAGTTTTGGACAGCAAAAGGTTGCAAAACCATAACATTACATAGGCTTAGGGCCCCCTAGAATCCTGCCACCCCCCTCCCGTAATGTGGGGGTGTACGTTACGCCACTACCTGAGGATCCGCAGCACTTTTCTAGAGGGTCCGCGAATGTCTCATTTAATGTTCCCTCTTTTGCAGACTCTTAGAGGTCTCGTGGAAAAATGAAAAGATATAATAACCCAGAATAGGTCACTGAAAAGGTCTCAAAGAAAAACATCTACGACATGTATTTCAATCAAGAATATTAATTTAGTGTTACATTTTTTGCAACTACACTTTTAGCCATTACTATAATAATTCCCTTTTGCCATGGCTTTTGAAAGTTTAACGTATCCGACTACGTTCGGAACCGTGATTTTAAAAAAGTGCATAAATGGGTAATTTTCATGATATTTAGTGTCACTTAGATTAGAATACATGTATAAAATTGTTTTAAGGACATTTTGACAAAAAAAAAGTATTTAAATACAATATTTCGGAAAAAAAGGAACTTAGAATAACCTTTTTTCAAAATGTTCTCCTTTTGTGTAAAATGCTTCTATTATAAAAATATTTTGCCTGTATATAGCTCAGACCCCTTTACAGAGGCTCAACTATGACTTTTGAAAAATTCACATTATTTTCAGAGTTACAACCCATTAAAATAAATATCGGTGTTTTGTTCTTAAAATTTCTCTCCTCGGTTGTCGTAAAACTTGGATAAACCCACTTCTTCTAAGTTATATATTTCAAAAAAATTCTAGTTGAACCACTGTAATGAGGTCTGAGCGATATACAGGCAAAATATTATTATAATAGAAGCATTTTTCACAAAAGGAGAACATTTTGAAAATTGGTCATTCTATGTTCATTTTTTGTCAAAATATTGTACTTGAATAATTTTTTATTGTAATACTATTCTTAAAACAATTTTATATACATTTTATAATTTAAGTGACACTAAATATCATGAAAACTATCCATTTAAGCGCTTTTTTAAAATCACGTTCCGAGCGTAGTCGGATACCTTAAGAACCACTGTTCCAATGAAATATATTTGATGCAAAAGAGTTGTTAAAACTATAATACGAATTGATTGATTTATAAGAGAAACCACAGTATTACACAATTCGTTTGATTCACAATTTTTTTTTTTGTAATTACAAAGTAATATTTTGCAAGTGATTTTTTTATCCTTCTACGTTTGTTACATACCTTAAAATTTTTAATTCAAAATAAATTATATTTTTTTAATTACTCTAAAAAGTAAGCAAGAATTATTGAGTAATTTTTAAGTGTTCAGTTTCATGACATATACATTAGAATTATTTTTAAAAACTTCCATAGCAATTACTGAGATGTGTTTTTAAACCATATTATTTCTAAACTATTGATTTAAAATAATGTTGGCAAGACCCTTTAGAAATTACACGTAAATATTACAATTTTAAATTGTATATCATATATAATTTAAAGCTCCTGTTTTAAAATATCTGGATTCTGATTGTTGAGAATATTAAACCTTAAATAAATACCGACTGATTAATGTAAATTTCTAATCCAATGACAATTTATGCAAAACAATTTATGAATATCTGAGTATTTCTGTGGTATCATCTTCATAGCTAAATTTTTAATCGCATGATAATGGAACTAATATGAATAGTGTGAGAAGTTAATATATTTTTATCTTGATTAAATTTAATTTAAAACCACTTTTTTAAGAAATGGAGAAATATTGCGGTTACATTGCTACTACATTCAGTTTTTTCAACATAATTTGAGTATAATTCAGTCATTCTATGTGAAACAACATTTGATTCCTTGAATACCTAACAATTGTTTAATTCAAAAGGAAGTACTTTCCCCCTCTTTAAATATCCATGCTTGTTATCGAGTTACCTTAGCATAAAATTCAGAATAGATTTAAACTGTTCACTGTATAAAGTTGAATGGTAGGTTATAACATGCTATATATTTACGATTTCAATTGATTTTCCTATCTAAATGATGTGCATTTTTTGAATGCTTTATTAATTACTCAAAATCGAAAAAATAAGCAAATATATATTTATAATAATTCTTTGTAATTTTTCTGTAAACTTAGGGAGAATAAGTTTTTTTTAAAAAAGTACTGTGGTCCGTTATATATTATTTCAGCATCTCACAGAGAAATAAAACTTAATCATAAGTCTTAAAATTAAAAAAAAATTTAATTAACATCGCACTAGAGTTACCAAGTATTGTTCAGATAGGTATCTAATAATTTCAAACTGCGTTTGAACAAAGGCGATTCATATGGATCAGGGGTACTCAACCTTTTTTTCCTGCAGGGCCGCAAACATGTTAGCTATTTCACACGGACCGCAGCATGAGGATTAATGGAGAGGGGGGACTTTAAGACCAAGATAACATAAAAAAACTTACAATGTGGAAAATTGATAAAAATATTAAAACTCCTATATTTTACTTTTTTTAATTATTTTTTCTATTTTTTTTTATTTTTGTCACTGAATTTTTCTATAAATTGGAAGTATTTATAAGAATCACTCCTTCACAATTTCTGCATCAGTAAACTTTTTCATAGAATTAACAACAATACAACAAATTTCATAGGGTGCTTTTGTTACCGCTGTGACATTACCACTGACGAATAACTTTTTTTTTGCTGTTGTAAAGATTATTCAAAAACGCCTATCACCTCTTGAAAGAGATCTTCGAGGAAAAGTGTCACTGAACACGATTCCTGTTTATTGGTATTTTTTAAATACAACACACACACACACTTTCATGGTAAAAATCAAACAATTACTGAGATCCATGCTTATTTTTCACTACAAAATGGTCAAGTTGCCAATCGTCTTGAAACAACCTATTTTCTTCGAATATCTTTCGCTTGTAAGATATGAAAGATAGTTAAAAATTAGTTTCATTCATAAAATGTTCGCTACACCACTGTTGTCTATTATCACTTATCAGAAAAAATATCAATTCGCACCTTACGACATCGACTGCAAAAAGCAAAATTCATATATTTGATTTTTTAACAAAGAATTTCCCTCCAAACTTTCATAAATAAATTAATTTCAAAGAACAATGGGTTATGAGACCGGGCCATTTAAAAAGGCTCGGTGGGCCGTAGGTAGAGTATCGCTGATATGGATAGTAAGACCTCATTCTCCAAACTTCCACACTAACTCTACTTTTGGACTCGGAAGACCAGTTGATTTAACTTCCAATGGTCCTCTTTTGAGGGTCACTGTCCTTTAGAAAAGAACTCACTTCTCATCATTGAGCTTGTGGCCTAAGACCTAACGCAGATCACCACTCCTCACAAAAAATGATGCCAAAACAAAACAATAACTTAACTTTCAATTAATTATTCTTAAAACTAATATGTAAATTTTCAGCAAAAAAAAAATATTAATGTTTTTTTTTTCTAAAATGATGTTGGATTTACATTGTTATTTGAACAAAAAAATTCAAACTGGTCCTGTTTTGTTTTTGGCTTTCAAAGATAATTTTTCGTGTTACAAAAAAAAAATATTTTAATAATAAAACTGAAATGAGATTATAGCAGTGGCTCACACACAAGAAAGGGGGGAGGGTTCCTGAGGTTCCGAACCCCCTCCCCAAAGCCCTTGATTTTTTCCGATTGATTATAATTATAAGTATATAGTATGTAAAATTTAATTAATTACTTGTTATTAATGATTAATTTTATTAATTAATGCTAATTATTTATTCAATAATTAGTTTTTTTACTGTGTTTTGTTCCCGAAAATCGACAAAATCAAAAGGAGCATGATACAAGAACGGTGAACTTTCGACCCCGGACCCTCCCCCCTTGAAATATTCCTGTGTGCGCTACTGGATTATAGTCATAAGTAAATGGAATAAAAATAGCCAATGTGATTTTCGTTCATGTAGATTTATTATAAACTAACAACACCAAATAGTATAAGTTAATTATTAGAAAATTTTTACCCTTGAACTTTTTATTTCTTTCTTAAGCTATTATGTACTATAATATTTTATGTAAATGTTTCCCATGTCTTAAAAATTAATTTCTAAGTTGAAATCTAGTTCAGAGGATTTTCATTAATTGTTCTCTGAATTAGAAACAAGCAATTTTCATTTAAATAATATTTATTTGATGGATATACTCTTCTTTGAAGATTATTTTTAGATGTAATAATTCTTTTCAGTAATAATTCCTTTTAATTTCATCCCAAAAAACCATTTTAATTTGTAATGGTCCTGGCCTTCAGGACTCGCACGTAAATAATTAACTAGCTTTCCCGCATGGTGGGGTAATTGTGACCGTACCTCTTGAAAATTAACAGCTTGCGTTTTTAAAGTAAGATTACATCAGAATCTCTCTCTATCGAACGATATCTTTCTGCCAATCATAGTCTCTATCCACAAGCAAGCGGATTCCAAGACTTCCTGTTGCAGCTTTATATAAAAGCCCCAAGATACTGGTAAAACTCTCTTTTGTCATCGGCAGTATGTAAAACACGCGATTGTTTTATATGTGCTATATATTGTCTATTTCTATGTTTTTAATGTACAATAAACCAGATTACCATCCAACATGGCATCCATATTACATCAACCATCTAAATCAGGGGACCTCAACCTTTTTTTTCTACCGGGCCGCACACATATGTTAGCTATTTCACGCAGGCCGCAACATGAAGATTATTGGAGATGGGGTGGGGGAGGGGACCAAGAAAACATAGAAAATTTAAAATATGGAAAATTGATCAAAATATTAAAATTTTAATTATTTTTTTCTTTTTTTATTTTTGTCACTGATTTTTTTTTAAAAATTGGAAGCGTTTAAGAATCTCCTTCACAATTTCTACATCAGTAAGCGGTTTCATACAATTTCCAATAATATAATAGATTCTACAGAGTGCCTTTGTTACCGCTGTGACATTTTCAATAACAAACCACTTTTTTTTTTTGGTGTTGAAAATATTATTCAAGAAATCCTGTTTATCATCTCTTGAAAGAGATTTTCGAGGAAAAGTGTCATTGAGAAACGATTCCTGTTTATTGAGATATTTTTTAAACACAACTTTTCATCACAAATCAAACAATTACTGATCCATGCTTGTTTTTCACTACAAAATAGTCAACTTGCCAATCGTCTTGAAACAACCTATTTTCTTTGAATATTTTTCGCTTCCAAGATATGAAAGATAGTTAAACATTAGTTTCATTCATAAAATAGTCTCTACTCTACAGTTGTCTATTATCACTAATCAGAAAAAAATATCAATTCGCAGCCATACGTCATTGACAGCAAAAAGCAAAATTAATATATTTGATTTCTTAACAACGAGAATTTCCAACCAAATTTTCATAAATAAATTAATTTATCAGAGCAATTGGCCATGACTGGGCCTCTTAAAAAGGCCCGGTGGGCCACATGCGGCCCGCGGGCCGCAGGTTGAGTACCGCTGATCTAAATGATCCAGATAAAGAAATTCCTTACACTTACCACGCCCTGTCATATATGTGTATTTTTTTAAAAAATTAATACAAATGAACACGTGTGTGTGTTTGTATCCACATTGCTAATAAAAAGTCAAAAGCCATTAATTTTGTCGATGTAAAACAATCTATATTAGCATCTTACTCATTAAGTACTAACTCACATTAGCATGTTCACTTAGCTCAGACATGTTCCCAGACCTCTCAACTCAACTCTCAGCATTTACGACATAAATTACATACAGCATTACTCTCACTACTACGTCAAATAACAAATTTCTCCCTTCTTTGTTCACTTCTTTTTTTCTTTAGATAGTATTTTCTTTCATTTGTCGGCAAAATCCCACACCTTCCACTCTACACTTGTATAAACGGGGAAAAAAAGAGAATAACTTTCCCCCCCCCCTTCAATCATCATTGCGAGCTTCCATTTGTAAAAGTGATGGAATTACAAGAGCCACTTAAAAATGCTCTTTTGACCCCTCTCCGTTTTTTTAGACCGGCTTTCTTGTCGGCGGATGAAATGAAAAACTATTTTTCTGTGATAATTTATTCGTTTTTACTGAAATGTGACACGCACTGCAGGTGGCATATATTTTAGATAAAATAACGAATGCATTGATTTTAATTTTTTAAAATTTTAATCAAATTGTCCTTGCTTTTTTTGTGAAGCATTGTGATTGCTTAAATTGTCATTTGAAAATCTTTTGTAGTGATTATGTTTTCCTCTATATATATATATATATATATATATATATATATATATATATATATATATATATACTTAGTTTTTAAAAGGTTTTAGAATTAAATAATTTAAATTGCCAAGCAATTTTTGTGTTTTAATATTCAGTTTGATTCCTCTGATCTAATAAGTGATATCACTTTTTTTTATAAAATGATACTTAACTTTTAAAATCTGGAGCTTAAAAAGTCAAGTTTCAATTCCATTTTGAATTAATTCCTTTAATTTTTGTTTGTTTTCTGTGTGTGTTTAAATTTATAAAAATTACGTAATGAAAAATATTTCTTGTTAAATTCTGTACAAGTATTGTTTATATATGCCCATGTCACTAAAAGATACAGAAAAGACCAATGTGATTTATGATTCCGTATCTTTCTTAAAATGAATTTAAAATTTAAAAGTAGTTGTTTTAAATTTTAACCGAATATGCCCCTTACTTATTCTCTACGTTTAAAATATTGAGTATTTTTAGAACAACTTCGAGTGCCATGAATCATGTTTGTTAAAGAGTTTCTCCTTTTTCTTAATCAACTTTTTCAGTCTACTTACCAGTTGCTCCCCTTGATATTTTCTCTTTATTATTGGATTTCTTTAAGAAAATTATCGTTAAGATTTCTAATAAATTCTTTAAATGTACACTTAGAATATGTCTAAGCAATTTCATTAAACGTAAAATAACGCGCACGCTTTTAACACAAAATATAAGGCTGAAATTTACGGGAGCGCGTTATACCGCCGGCATAAAAGGAGAGCTTTAAAAATAAAAATAAAAAATGATGAGCACAGAAAGTAGTTAGACTTCTAGATATATTGAAATACTGTTATCTAAAAGAAATGACATTCTTACGAACTTAAAAAAAGCATTGTAGAGTTCTAAAAATGTACTATTTTTTTCTAAAGCTTCACAAATAATACCACGAACAAAGGACTTCAAAACATAAAAACATTTCAAGATTACATTTCAAGTTTCTTCGTATAAAAAAGGGGGCGTTTTATACATCCCCCCTCCAATATACTTAAAATTGAAAAATACAGCTTGAAAATATAGGGTCACGTTATGCGGCGGTACGCATTATATGCCATATTTTACAGTGTATCAGACCTCTGAACACTATGTTTTAGTCCATCAACACATTAACTTATCTAAATTGGATACAGTTATACAGTATCAATAAAGATTTCAACTGTGAATTTTAGAGCTTTCCTCCCACACATCATTAACCAGACGCGTATCAAATCTGACAAGGAGAACCCCAAAGGTATCCCGCATCTTTTAAGGCAATTTAAGATACCTAAAGAGCAGTACATTTTTAGCCATCCCTTCTAAAAGAAACTCTTTGTTCCTACAGAGGCATAGTGTGGTGTTTGTCTGTCCTCAACATACTGCTATGTTTACATTTCAACTCTTGCAGCTCTTACCTCACCAGATGCTGCTTCCTGTAATGTAGTAACCGAAGTCTCTTTAAATATTTATGATCTGGCCAAGAATATGGCTATCTTGCTTCAAGAAAGGATTGCCAGACTTTCCTTGCCGAATTAATAACGAAATATTACGTTTCATTGACTGCGTAATCTGTCGTGTTATTAAGTGGATGTTTAGTTTTCATACTTTCTATTTTTAACACAAGTCTTTTTTTAATTTTCTACAAGGATATTAAATTTGAGACTGTTTAATTCTGAATATTTGAATGCGTCGTTAAAATTATAACTTTTTGAGAGAGGAAAAAATAAATCGTTGACTTGAAATTGTGTAATTGTTTAACGAATAGTTTTTTTTTCATTGTTTTCTGGATGTTTATAAGTAACCATCAATGAAAGAAGTAACTAATAAAACAATATTATCAATCATGTATTACTTACAACGATTATTGAAAATAATGTTCGATAAAAGTATTTTTAAACAAAATCTATATAAATATATAATCGATAAAAATAGAATCCGTTTTAAAACAATAATACTACCTGAAACGCTGCCAGGCTTGAACACAAACACATTTTCAAAAACCAGTGTTTTTCTAAGAATTTAATGCAACTAAATTTTAAAATTGACTGTTTGTTTTGGCGGACAACAGTGGCAAACCGATTCGGCTTAGCTTTTAAGCATTTAATTCAATGCTATTTACTGCATATAATTGAAATTATAGAAAAGCTGAAAACATTTTTAAAAAAATTAAGTACTTTTTATGATAAACTTAATTTCCCAGTTAATTTCATTTATTAGCTTTTCTTTTGGAAAAGCAACCAGAGATTTTTTTTAAATCGAAAATTTACCTAAAAGAATTAATTTTATTAGTGTTTTTACGAAATATTTGTCTACATATTCCTTTATTATAATTTTACATTTTTCCTTTACTCCTCCTTCCTTTCCTTTTCCTCCATTTTTCCTTGTTTTTTCGTAGCTTAGAATCTTAACGAAGACCTGTTTTAAAGACCATGATTTCTCAGATCATGACTACATCGCTTTAATTTCAGATTTAAAAGAACATCAATTTTCATAAAATATCCAAAAATATTTTTCTAAATTTTAATCACGTCCCTTGACTTTAAAAATAGAATGTTTTAATAAAGAAGTGATGCATTTTATTACATCCGTTAAAAGAACATCGTTCAGAGTTCTTTCCCATTCATTTTCTTGCGAATAAGCAGACAATGTTTTGGGTGGTATTCATAAAAGCTGCAAAGAAAATAATTTCGACTCTGACAAACCTACAAAGAACTTTTTTACAGGAAAAAAGTGGACCATTGCTAAAGCCTAGGAAAAGAAAACAAACCAAAAACGGAAACGAAACGCAGCTGTAGAAGTGAAAGGGTTTCTTCGGCATCATTTAGTGCACAGACTAAACATTTACTACTCAAAAAATTGTTGACATCATCGCGATCATATCACCCTATTCTTTCATCGAAACTAATTAAAGTGAACATTGTTCCGGTAGCAGACCTCAAACGTTGCTAATAGAGTCTAATTAAAGGTTATCGCAAAAGGGATTTGATATGTCGTTAATATCCTCAAATGTAAAAACTCATAATATATAAAATCACAAAAAGAAATTTATTTTCCACCAAATTTGGGAAAGAAAGCGAACGAAGAAAAAAACAGGTGTTAAGATATAATATTTTTTGGTGTGGATTAATTTTTATAACTCGTTTGTAGTGGTTATAATTATGTAATTGTAACATTTGATTTGTCTGAAATTATAAATGGGTTGCTGTAAGTTCATTGTATAACTGTTTATAAACTGATGAAAAATACATTAAAAAAATATAATTTCTAATATTGGAAAAAAAATTCAACAGTTCAATCTTTGTCTTATTGTTAATAGTATAAATGTTTGATTCACATACTGTTGATTCCATTGCATTCTCTAACAATGTTGAATAAATTAATGTTGCGACTTTTATTTTTATAGAGAATATTTTAAATATATTTAATTTATATTTTATTTTTTGGTATGAAACACCAAAGAAGTATGGCTAATATTTATTTATTTAATTTTGGTATCAGTGGTGGGATATAATATATTTGAATTTTAATTTGGACAAGTTTCTAAACTATCATTTAATGACAGATTTTGTTTAGATTTCAAATTATATATAAAGGGAATTTTAAATAGAAGTCTATATTAGCTGTCGTAATTATCTGAAATCCAGAAGAATAAGAGGAATTTTCAGTCTTCGTCTGAATTGTTAGCCTTAAGATGCAATATAATAGTATTATCCTCGAAAATAGAAATTTCCATGCTTATTTCTCTTTTTGGAATTAAAATATAAGTTTTTTAAAATTTTTAAATGATGTACTTTTAAATTTAATTATATATTTTATTATAAATTTTATTGGTTTCCACTGCAAACATTAATACAGAATTCAAATATAGTTTTTACTGATTTATGCTGTATTATTAACGTATTGTTTACATTTTTACTTGATACTTGAATTGATTTAAAGTATATTTATATTTATGAAAGATATTTATGAATATATATGTAACGTTTGAAAGAATAACGGTAGCGTATTCTTGGTGAATTAAAATATGGAATTTATTACGTCACAACTATTGAAAATTATTTACAAAATGATACATTAAAGTTATTAAAATTAATTAGATTGTTAGAGTCCACTATTTTGTGAGAGGAGGTTTCGTTGGTTACCGCTCCCGTGCAAGTTCAAAGCATCTCTCCTCTCTCATCTTCCGGTCGGGTCGCTAGATTCCTCGGGGGTCAAACAGGGGTTGCGCTGGATCGGAAATTGCACGTGTGGGCGTCGAATCTACAAAGAAACCGACACCAGATGTTGTTGTTGTTTTTCGAGACGTGACGTTACAGCTCGCCCTCTCTTATGGAACTTTTCCGTTGAGAAAAGTTTAATGGGATGACGATGAGACAACTGACAGATTACCGACACATCCCTTCATCAAGCACCACTATATTTCTGAGCTGCAATTTTAATTACTAAAGAAAACGCTGAACTAAATTTGGAATTACTTATTTCTAGTGAGTGAGTGTTCTTGCTAGGGAACTTACACAAATCTATATCACGAAATAGCAATGTAATCAATGTAAGAAAACATACTATACATTAAATAAAAATACAAACACTCTATCACAATGCCTAGTATCAATTATACTAACATGTTATATCAAATGCTAGTGTAAGACCTTGCACATAAAATATTCTTCGCCACAATACTTAAATAAAATTATACTAACGACATGTTGATATGATATGCGAAGTGTACAACCTTACACACAAAATATTTTCACAATATGTCTCTTGCGTAACCTAAATACTCATGTATATTTTAAAACCCTGTACACAAAATTAAGCATATTAATACATTTGCTTTTCATGGCTTTATCTTTTGACACGCATCGCCATTCGATATGATATACAGTACTAGTAAATAAATAAAATTTAATACAATTATTAACCTTTAACTAAAAAAACATAAGCAACAATTATTATTCATGAGCAAGAGAACATTATTAACAATCCCTAATTATCTATCACCGATCTGCTGAGACTATCTGCATTTTTGTGACTTTTACCCGACCGATGTACAATTCTAAAATTATATGGTTGCAAAGCCAAAGCCCATCGCATCAATCTAGGGTTAGAACTAACATTTCTATTCAACCACACCAACGGGTTGTGATCGGTCATAACTAAAAATGAATTTCCATCTAAGTAATAATGTAACCTTTTAATTGCGAAAACAATACTAGCACATTCCTTCTCCGTCGTACAATAACGCTTCTCTACCTCTGAAAATTTCTTACTCAGGTAAAGGATTGGATGCTCCTCACCTTGTTCAGTTAATTGGGTTAAAACTGCTCCCATACCTGCGTTCGAAGCGTCCGTTTGAACAATGAATTCTCGTTCAAAATTTGGCGCGTACAAGACGGGCTTATCAATTAGTTTCCCTTTTAGTTCTCGAAATGCGTTTTCACACTCGGTCGTCCACTTAATTTCTCCCTTCTTTGCTCTTCCCTTCAACGCATCCGTCAACGGAGCAGCAATTACCGAGAACAGATTTATATATTTTTGGTAATAACCCGCTATACCTAAGAAAGCACGTATTTGGGTTTTCGTGCGAGGGGTAGGGAACTCTAGAACAGCCTGAACTTTGATCTCGGAAGGAGTGCGAAAACCCTGACCCACAATGTGACCCAAAAATTTGACATTTTGTTGCGCAAACTTACACTTTGAAGGTTTTATCGTTAACTTAGCTCTCTTTATTCTCTGCAGAACCGTTTCCATATGTTTAATATGCGACTCCCAAGTATCTGAGAAAATTGCGATATCGTCTAGATACGGGACAACGAAATCCTCTAGTCCGTTAAGTAATTCAGCCATGAGTTTACTAAAGAAATATGGAGCATTCTTTAATCCGAAACTCATCCTTAGGGGTCGGTATGTACCAAAGCTAGTACAGAAGGCTGCGTATCGCTGTGCTGTTTTACTCAAAGGTATTTGCCAATATCCTTTAGATAAGTCAAAGACGGTAATAAATTTAGCCGCCGATACTTTTTCTACGCGTTCTTCGATATTCGGAAGAGGAAAATATTCCGTTCTAATGATCCCGTTTAATTTCCTATAATCTATACATGGACGAGGTTCTTTCCCAGCTATCTCAACTAAAATCATAGGAGACATGTAATCCGATTCTCCTACCTCAATGATTCTAATTTTAACATTCGGTTAATTTCGTTTTTTTAAGATTTCATTTTGTCGGTGCGACATTCGATAGGGCTTCGTCCTAACTGGTTGATCGCTAACTAACTGGATTTCGTGTTCAACCAGATTAGTTAAACCGGGATTGTTTGAAAAACATTTAGAGTATTTATTTAATAATTCGCGCAGTCGATCCATTTGTTTGTCGTGAAGGTGTTTATTCAACTCGCTAGCCTGGATTACGTCCTCGAAATCATAAATGAGAGAATTGTTTTCTAAGTATGGGATTTCTAACTCCTGGTCTGCGAGAGAGTTTTTTGTTTCATCATTAATAATTACGTTAACGTGTTCTGGCCTTTTGTAATATGGTTTTAGCATATTTATATGATAGATTTGAGATGTTTCGCGTCTGCCGGGGATTTCGACTAAATAGTTCGTTTCCGAAATTTTATTTAAAATTGTCCCAGGACCAATCCACTGCACTGCTAATTTATTTGCTCTGGATGTAGCTAACACTAGGACTAAATCTCCATCCTTAAATTCACGTTTTACTGCGTTTTTGTCATACCAAGTTTTCCGCTTAACTTGCATTTCCTCCATTTTATTTATAGCTACTTCTTGACATCTTTTAATCTATTTATTAACTTAAACATATATTCAGTGACGAGATCACCCTCTTCTTCCGGTTCCATCCAATGTTCCATTACTAACGTCTCTGGGGTTCGCAAATTTTCCCATACACCAACTCTGACGGTGTATACCCTGTACTTTCGTGCGATACAGTTCGTAACGCTAAAAGAATTGACTTCACCACGTTACCTAACTTATCTTCACGATTTTTGACCAATAATTCCTTCTCTAGCGAATAAACCTGATTGGTAACCTGCACTTGACTGGCTGCCTGTTCGTATAAGGGTTTAATCTCCTCGCTATTTTTTTGAGCATTGATTAAATTTTCTCGCGTAACCCTTAGCAGCGCTAATTCCGGAACATATTCCTGGAGTGCAGGTATTAAAATTTCGTCCTCTGCATCCGAAGAAACAATTATAACCTCATCTTCCCCTTTTTAGCATCACCACTATCTACTCCCCTTTCTTCTCTAGCCGCTTTGACTTGAGACCTTGTTTGGACAGCATTCAATATTTCGACTGGCAGGAAATTATAGCCTAAATTTCCTTTTATTAGCTCGGCCGTTTTATTTCCAAGCAAATATCGACCGTGTTGATTTAAGTGATTTCCACAAACCGCTGCCTTAGTCTGCACCGTTCCAAAGTTTCCGGAAATTTCCACGACCGCCAAAGGTAAACAAACTAATTCTGGGCTTAACGGTTGTTTTACCCAAACATTTTCACCAGAGAAAGAAGAAGGATTTATGTATTTTGCACATACTAAATCTATTGTCGCTCCGTATCTCTAAGAATGTCTATCTCGTGACCATTCACAGAGCCCTTTGTTGTATATGAATTAAGAAAATCCGGGTTTTCATTTCCTTCAATATTATTGAGAGTTTCCGTCGTTTTGTTTTTTATTAATTTAGGGCAACCGGCTTTTATATGTCCAGGCATATTGCAATGATAACATCTTTGTATCACGCGTTTTTCAAAAGTTCTCTCTCTAGTACTCTCCGAAACAGAAGCTCCTTCTGGGGGAAGTTTTCCCAAATCTATTTTCTTTTTTCCTTGATCCCTGAGTATGTCAAAATTTTATCATTTCTGCCCCACCTATCCATGGGTTTCGAATTTACCTTTCGGACGTCCTCATAATTATCAAAGAGTTCTGCTATTTGAGTAGCTGATTTAAGGTTTGCCCAATTATCTAAAAAATGATCTTTCATACTAGCATTGGCGCGTTTTTTTAATTGATCTACCACCATTAGATCTTTAAGATCTTGAAAGGTATTTATTTCTAAGCCAATCAGCCACTCATCTAGATAATTCGTAATTTCAAAAGTGAAATCCTTCCAGGTGCTATCGGATTTTTCTGGTGTTGGACGAATTTTTGCCGAAAGACCTCCGGACTTAACTTGAATCTTTTAAGTAATAATTTCTTTACATAATCGTAATTTTCGGCTTGTTCCTCCGGTTCGCGAGCAATAAATTGCACGATCTCTAGGGGTAACAAACCCAATAATTGCCCCACCCACTCTTTCTTTTCTATTGACGCCCTTTTAGCCTGGCGTTCAAAGATCACTAGATATAAACTAATATCTGACTGCTTAGGATCGAAATCTGGGATCAATTTTTTAAGTTTAAATTAGAGGTTACAGAACATGCATTTGTAGAATCGTTTGATTCATCGTTTACCCTAAATCCGGATTCTATTTTAAACCTTTCTAAATCAAATTTCAGCTGTAATTCTTTTCTCTTTTAATGCCTGCTCCTTTACTAACTCCTCCAATCTCATTTTTTCAGCCCTTTCTAACTCCTCTAATCTCATTTTTTCAGCCCTTTCTAACTCCCTCTAATCTCATTTTTTCAGCCCTTTCTAACTCCTCTAATCTCATTTTTTCAGCCCTTTCTAACTCTTCCAATCTTTTTCCGTTTGCAATGATAGTCTCATACAGATTTTTAACAAATTCCTCTTCATAACCTTCACTGTTAGTGATTGCAATTTTATGCTAGGGACAGTCATATTTAAAGTGGCATTTATTCCTAATTCCTCAGCAAGTTGCAACATGTCTTGCTTTTTCCCTTTACCAAGGAAAGCCATTTTTTAAACAATATCAAATAAATGTCACGCTAAATTTTGCACTATTGTTACTATTCTCTATTAATACAATAACACTGGTCCCATGCATACACAGAAATACACAAAGAAAAACTTAACACTAAAAATAATCAAAATCATTCAAGAGACTTAAAACACAATAAATCTTAAGCTAAAATTGCACACAATGCTTGAAATACAATTACAATTCTCTAGAAACAAAATAACACTGTTCCCATGCAAGAAAAAAAACACTAAGCATTTCAAAATTTCTAAAGAATACTTTAACCAAAATTCCTAATACAATATGCAGTTTGCAACTCAAAAATATAACAGTACTCACCCATTTGAAGTACTCAGCTTGCTGTCAGAAGCAAATTATGTGCACTAGTGGTACGGCTTCCGAAAATCGCTTTTCCTTCGGACACTCTCGCCGTTAACACTGTAGATCAGTTTGATCTTTGAGCAGGACGCTCCCTTTCTCCGAAGCTGAATTTACTTGCAGCACGGCTTCCGATAATCGCTTTCCTTCGGACACTCTCGCCGTTAACACTATAGATCAGTTTGATCTTTGAGCAGGACGCTCTTTTTCTCCGAAGCTGAATTTACTTGCAGCACGGCTTCCGAAAATCGCTTTCCCTTCGGACACTAGCCGTTAACACTATAGATCAGTTTGATCTTTGAGCAGGACGCTCTTTTTCTCCGAAGCTGAATTTACTTGCAGCACGGCTTCCGAAAATCGCTTTCACTTCGGACACTAGCCGGGAACACTATAGATCAGTTTGATCTTCTATAAGCAGGAGGCTCTCTTTCTCCGAAGCTGAATTTACTTGCAGCACGGCTTCCGAAGATCTCTTTTTCTCCCTGCGTTGCGGTCCGTCCGTAAAAATCCAAAAATTTTCCTCCTCTCACGGGTCCTGAATGCTAACTTTTTATCCCACCGCTGCCACCAAAACTCTAAGCTGTAACGTTTGAAAGAATAACGGTAGCGTATTCTTGGTGAATTAAAATATGGAATTTATTACGTCACAACTATTGAAAATTATTTACAAAATGATACATTAAAGTTATTAAAATTAATTAGATTGTTAGAGTCCACTATTTTGTGAGAGGAGGTTTCGTTGGTTACCGCTCCCGTGCAAGTTCAAAGCATCTCTCCTCTCTCATCTTCCGGTCGGGTCGCTAGATTCCTCGGGGGGTCAAACAGGGGTTGCGCTGGATCGGAAATTGCACGTGTGGGCGTCGAATCTACAAAGAAACCGACACCAGATGTTGTTGTTGTTTTTCGAGACGTGACGTTACAATATAAATTTAGAATATTAATGAAATATGCACATAAATGTAAAATAAAGTGGGTTTTAAAATGTTCTACAGTGGTACGTATACATTGATAAATATATAGTTCCTATTTTGCTGTATTTCAAAAATTTAATGTGCATGTTACTTATTACATTGTTACAAAATGGTTTTAAAAAAACCTGATGCATTAAATATTATTTTGTTGCCTATAAAAAGTTGAATTTTTTTTCTACCTTTGAATTTTAAGCAGCTCTATTTTCTCTTATTCCTTGTAAGAGTGATTGAGAAATTTTTCTAGTTCTTTTTCATTAAACCTTACAAGAAACTTATGTTTTACATTCAAATTTTGATGATAAAAAAGAAGAAAGGAAGGAATTTTTGTGATTTAATTAATAATATGAAGTAAAATTTGTTACTATAGTTAAAACAATAGGAATAAAATTGAATAATTGAATGCAATATTTTAAATTACAATAATCGAAAGCTGGTGTCATGAACATTTTTATAGGTTTTAGCATTTTTATTGCACTACGTTTACGTCAATTTTTATAACAATTCTCTCGCATAATCAATTTGAAATGGTTTAATTTTGATTTAAAAAAGAATTTAGTTTCATTTTGTGCTTGATTTGGCTTGACATTTTTCAAAAGCATTTTAATGAATGACATATATAAAACACCTTCGATCATGCTCCGTATACCGCTTTTTCATCATTTAAGGGGACACGGAACGATTCAATTGACAAAAATCGGTCAAAAAAATCAAATCTAATTTTTTTAACTTAAATTATTTTTTATATACTTTTCTGTAACCTCACAAAATTTGAAAACTCTAAACTTAAAAAATGTAGAATTATGATAGCTTTTACGTTCGTTTTTATTCACATCCCTATGGCAAATCAAAACTTTAAACTGCCTTATATAGGAAAGATTAAACAGCTAGTTTGTCTTCATTTAAAATCCTAAGGCGTATTTTACAATTGTGCCTAATGCTTTGAATTTTTTATTTATTGCTAATAGTACATGTAACAAAAGTTGGTGTGCATTTTTGAATCAAAACAATACTTATTTTTAAAAAATACTTGAACTCAGAATTTATACATTTTTTAAGGAATTTTCAATAAGCATTCATAAAAAGAAGTATTTTACGAATATTAATCGTGTTATCGCAAAACCTATACCAACTTTTGTTATACATAGTATGACGTACATGTAAATCAAATTTCATGCGTGTGCGTAAATTTTTGTAGGGGAGGAGTAGCATTTTAAAATCACTTCACAAATTTTAAGTTTTTTCCTTAAAAAATTAAATGGCTAGCTTTTTAAGACATTTTGAGCACAAAATTTGTTTTACATAGTATGCACACATAGGAGGCAACCAAAACCATTTTGAAAGTCCTTAAATTAAAACTTTTTTGCGTAAATCGTATCATGTCCCCTTCAAAATCACAGAAAAAAAATTTAACGAAACGTAAACAATTTAAAATGCGAAGAATAAAACAATTGCATATTTAAATTGCATTGAAATTTTTTAAAATTCCCAGTATTTTGAAACCTAAAAATAAAATAAATTTTGAAACCAAATTCTTGAATAAAAACTTAAAAATCTTTTTTGAAAGAGAAAATGTGCTTTGACTTTTCTTTATCTCATTGAAGTATTCTAGTAACCGGTGATAGTTATAATTTGTTTTTTAAAATCTTGAAATGTTATAAGAGAGCTGCTACAAGTCATTGAAAATCATCGTTGGAAATGCAAGAGTTGCGTGTCATGTAGACTGGATACGGTTGTTTACAAATTATCTTCTCCCGCCACAGTGTTAACAGATCAAAGGCAGATAATGGGCTATCTTAGAAGATCATGATAAAAATAAAAAGATAATTTTCTCTAACTAGCATCATGGTCATTAATACGTGAGGGTTAACCAAACAGTTATCTATTATTTTCTCAATGTAAAGAAAATATAAATCACATGATGCAAGACCATCACTAATGTAAACATCTAAGTGATGTTAAATTAACAACCTAATTACGTTTTAGTTCATTCGAACTAGAAAAAAAATATTGGATCGAATTCATTTTATAGTTTGGGTTAAAAATGTTATTAATGAATTATTTTTACAATTTTTATAAAAACAGAATACTAAAGTTTTTTTTTAAACACTCCATTCTTACATTATTAATAATCAAAAAAGATATATTTGATTTTTTTAAAAAAGGGCACTTATATGCAAAGTGAATGATAATGAAAAAATTCATATTCTTTATACTTGTTTATATGTTATTCTTTGTTTTAAAAAATATTTAATGTTATTAGTTTTTGTTACTTATCATAGCAAAATTTTGAACATTTATTATATTTTCTTATTTAAATTTTAATTAAACATTAATTTTTTCTCATAGGCTTGTAAAGGATGTACCGTGCAACCCTGTATTTGTGTAGGAGATAAAGGTCCAACTGTAAGTTTTTTGTAATTCCATTTATATACGCCCCCTAATTTGATAGAGATAAATATGAAAATAATTGATGAGACCTGAAATTAAATAAGAAAAGTCAAATTAGAGAAAGGGCATTTACTATCAAATAGTTCTAATATAAATCAAATATTTCGTTCTATAATATTTTAAGTTTACTTCTAATAGTCTTGAAAGCGCTAGTGAAAATTATTCACGCAATTGAAATGTTATTCACTCTTAACAACGCTTTTATATAGCGAATGTAGTAAAGGTAAGAATTTGAATAACATTTTATGTGAGAGTAATAATAGAAAAATAATTATTAATAATTCTTATAAATTAGTGATTTTTTTATAACTTTTATTTTGCTCTGTAATTAAAATTTTATGATTTATTGTTTGTCTCATGAATAATAAGCATTGTTATGAAATCAAAATATTGAATTTTTTAGAAACTTGTACAAAATGGAATTAAAAAAATTATTTTTTGAGAAATTTATTAATTAATTTTTGAAAATTTCTTTTTCTATGAAAATAACATTTTGCGAGTCTTCTGTTGGAGAACCATCTTAAATATTAATATTCAGATAAATTAGCACCAGATGATTAACTTTTTTATAACTTTTTTTTATTAAACTATTATTTTTTTTCTTGTAATTTTTTATATTTTTCCAAATAACCTTACTTATAATTTTGTCACTTTATGTGTTGGTTCACTTTTTAAATTTTCTAATATTCAAATACATAATAAAGATTTTCACCTGTAATGTTTAATTAATCAAATCTTTTACGCAAGTAAAGGATCTGGCTTATTAAGGAAAAACGTTTGATGTTTTTGTTTTCCTACTGTCAGTAATAAAATACCCTGTATTTTAAAAATATTACGTAATTAATAAATTAATGTTCTAAATCCTAACTATTAAAATTTAAATATTTTAATAATTAAATATTTTGCGGACTTATTTTAAAATTCTTTTATTATCTTTCAAACAATTACATTAATCAGAATTTTAAGATTAAAAAAAAGCAATATTTTCTCAAATTCAATAAATTCATTTATAAGAATTTTGGAAGAATGATTCGAATAGGGTCCCCCAGGAATAACAGGCTTACCCGGATCAGCTGGTCATCCCGGACCTATAGGTCCAGAAGGTCCACCTGGAAGACGAGGACTACCTGGTGACATCGGATATCCTGGTGCAGATGGGCCCAAAGGAATTAGAGTGAGTTGAGTTTTTTATGTTTAACATATCGGAATATATAACCAAGCTTTGAAAATATTAGTAAATAAATTATTTTATTCTTCAACCCTAAAAAATTATTTTTTGGATCATTAATCATCATTGGACTTTTTTGTGAGACAGTTAATTGTAACCACTACAAAGGTTTTCCGAAATGGTCAAACATCCTTCTAGCTGAAGAAGCGAAAATTAAAATTTCTTTTTATATACATATGTCCTTTATTTCTTAAAAAAACTTCTTCCGTTTACTTTCTGTGAAAATTTATTCAATCAGTTAATTTTTAACGTAAATTAATATTTAGTGTGTGAGGGGTGCATTAGTTCATATTATGTATTCCATATCAGACGATGCTCTCAATGGACTATTAACGATGTGTGTGGATCTCTTTAAATACCCGAATTGGACGGATAATACTTACTTTTTCTCAACTGGCCACACCTTGTCTCTTGAAGACAATGAGACTTTATTCGATTAACATGAAAAAACTGTTATTCTATATGACGTTCCTCAACGAAATTAGGCATGGGACTCAAAATTCATTTGATTCTCATAAGAAACACAGGCTTCCTCTAATCCATATTTGATTTTAAAATATTAGTTAAATGAAAAAATCAACCTAAAGAATGGGATATGTAAAACGCATTAAAATACTTCTCATTTGCATTTTTAATTAATTGAAAATTACGACGTTCCATTTTTTTCGCACCATTTTTTTAACTCGTACTATTCTTTGCTATTGACCTTATTTTAATGCTCATGCAAAAATTTCAGTGACTCAAAATAAATTATAAATGCTTTTATCTCGTTTGAGTAAATTAAATAATTCAATTTCATTGATTTAATTGTGTTTAGAAATTATGTTTCGCGTAGATACTAATTATATATATGCATGGCAAATAATATTTGTATTTGTTTCTAAATAAACATAAATAAAAAGTTGCTTGGAAACAAATCATTATTATTGTTGTAATATTTTAAAGAAGGTATTCGAAATATCTGAGAATGAAATCATTATTATTGTTGTAATATTTTAAAGGAAGGTATTCGAAATATCTGAGATTGAAAATAGTAGTCTTCTGCTTTTCAAGTTAAAAATCTCCAGTACTGAAATAACTGCTTTGGCTTAGCATCCCACTGTAGCCAAGTAATCATGTGGTCAGGTTCTCGTAGGCGGCGTTGCTGTGTCGTGAGTTCGAGCTTCAGAGTTATTTAAGACCCACCGTGTAGAGAAGCTGATGTGCGTTGAATCTGTCGAGGCTCAAAGTCCTCGCGTTGACTTTGTGGGGGAATTTGAAGAGGGAAGAGGTGTTGTCCAGCTCAGGTATCATCCTCGCCACTTGACCGTAGCTCAAAATTACGAGGCCCTTCGCAAGTAGCCCTCGTGTTTCTTCATAGTATGGGTGGGGGAATTTGAAGAGGGAAGAGGGGTTGTCCAGCTCAGGTATCATCCTCGCCACTTGACCGTAGTTCAAAATTACGAGGCCCTTCGCAAGTAGCCCTCGTGTTTCTTTATAGTATGATATAAATAAAAACCAGTCATTCAATCAGTATAATATAAATGCTTTTAAATGTAGAATAAATGTTCCTTTTTTTTTCAAAACTAATCACTACGTTATAGTAACTTTTAATGCATTGCTCGTTTCAATTTAAGGTATATCCATTATTTCTCAATATATTCTGGTGTTTTTTGCCTGCACTCTATATTTGTATCATATTTATACAAAAGATAAACTAGATATTCTTACATAATTTATAATTTATAAAACGTATATTTTTGTGCATAAAAATTTAAGAACTTGTTTGTATTTTGAATATTTTCTCTGTATAAAGACATTTAATATTAAAAGTTATAAATCTATCCATACGAGTATATTACAAGTCATGAATCGAAATGAACAATAAATGCAAAGAGTTTCAGCTTTCAAAAATTTAATGAAGATTTAATGCGAATAATTTAATGGACAGTATCATAAAATGATACAGATTCAAAAAAAGTTCATCAATATTTATGGTTATAGTGGTTATATATTGCGTTGATACAGATGCCATATTAGATATGGCTCTTCTCGAAGTTGATAATTCAATTATTTTTGAAAAATTGATTTTTCTTACTTCTTTTTATTTGTAGGGGGATGAGGGTATGCCTGGCTTCGAAGGTGCCCCAGGAATTCATGTATGTATCTTCTCAAATCTATTTTTTAATATTTTGTCTTTTTATAAGGTTTGATTTCCATATTTAATGCTTAGAAAGTCATATTATAGGGTTTGCCCGGATCTGATGGTGGTGTTGGAGAACCTGGATACCCGGGATGTAATGGAACCGATGTGAGTAAAATAAATCTTTAGAAATTTATTATTTTTTATCGCATTAATCATTTGCATAATTTCGTTTTGTAGTATAAAGGAATATGTATGTGGACAAAATTCTATATTTGCTGCGATTTATATTTGAATTGATTTAGAGTTCAATACTATTCAAGTATTACTTTTTCTGAAAAATAAAATCCTTAAAATGGTTTATCATGATACATGATGTGTAAAATGCCTTATTTTATGTTATTAACTGTGAAAAACTGTGATTTCGATATTATTTATTTTCTAAATTTCCTGTTATTTTGATATAAACCATCTTTCTTCTTAGGGTCGGCCTGGAGGACAAGGAATACCAGGAAAACAAGGACCCCCAGGACGAGACGGACCAAGTGGCAGGGATGGACCAAAGGTGAGGTACAATATATTTGATTATGCGTAGATCATACCATATTATAGTATGAATCAAATTTTCGCAGTGATTGAATTTTCGAATAATTATCGTGTTCTCACCTTGATATAAAACTGGTTACTGCTACCAATGTTAAACACCTAACTTGAGAATTAAATTTTCTATTAATATTAGGCTCAATTTTTAAGATATATTTATGTATCCTAATGCAATTATCAAAGCAAAAGAACCATTATGTTATGACTACTTTTTGATATGAAGAAGGACTACCTTTCACCCTCAAAACCATCAATATTAAGCAAATGATTGACATGACAAGGTGCTGACAGATAATTTGAGATTTATAGTACCAGAAACTCATCAATTGGTCTGGCAGTTCCCGCACATTGAGAGGTGGTCAAGTGACAGCTCAAATTCAGTTTTCCAAATGCAACCATGAAAGCTCTATTGGATTCGTGTCTGGGGAATTCGAAGGTTAAAATATGATTTGAATTTCATCAAAATGTTCCTCGAATCACTCCTGACGATTCGGCTCTTATGACATGATGCGTTTTATCGTTAGTAAACGCCATCACCTGCACGCAGCACTGTTAGCATAAAGGAGTGCACCTGGTCTGCAATGATGTTCACATAACCCACGGAAGTCGTGGATTGTTCTATAGAAATGAATGGATTCTAATGAGCTCCACGAAAACATCGTCTGATCCATAATACCACCGCCTTGTATCTGGCCTGCTGTTCATTCCGAGTACCTCGATATCTGTTGAAAATCAGCGTATTCGCACTCACCCTTCAATGTGATTTATTAGAAAACGGGATTTGTCAAAACAGATGACTTTCTTCTATTTTTTGTAGTCTAGTGTTGATATTCTAGCGCCCCTGCAGGCGCTTTTGGCAATGACATGCTGCTGGTACGGGAACGCAATTCGGGCACCATATTCGTAAGCTCTTGTGCCAAGATGCACGTTGCACTATGCGTTGAGACACCTGTCTGAGTCGCCACTGATGATGTCGGCCGTTACAGACCTTTGGCCTTAACGAACATTGTATAATAACATTCTCCGCTCTCCTCTGGAATAAATGCACTGTGGACGCGACAAAACGCTGGGGTGGTACTTGTCATTTCATTATCCATACACCGCTTTCGATAAATATACACAACGGCTACACGTGATCAGCCCACTAAACTCGTCGTTTTTGTTGCTAGGTGCAGAGCCATAACGTTTGACTTTTATCGAAATCTGATAAATCAGCTGCTTCTCCCATGTTGTTAAATACTTATATATAGAAAGAGAGTGGAGGAGTACTTTATATACTCTATCATCAGCCGAACGAGCACTGTGGTTTTGTATTCGGACGAGGGCATTGGTCTACGTGAGGGGAGGTCTTTGTGTAATAGCTTTTCAGTGTGTAAGTGTTTGTGTATATATAATGGCAATGTTCTCTTTAATCATGATTTTCGTACACTTGCATTTGTTACAATTATATCTCCAATAAACATTTGTTATAAAATCATAAAAAAATATTTATATGCCTACAAGTTTTATTGTTATAACCAAATTATTGGTAACACTTGTGTGATTCTATTGTAGAAATGAATTTTAAAAAATGACATTCATTGAGATTAAATGAGTTTTAAAAAGTAAAGAATATTTTCTTTTTCGGCCTTGTTTTATTAGTTATAATTGTTTAATAATAGAGAAAAGGTTTAAACCACACACACACACATCTAATGAGAAATCCATAGAATTAACCTGTAGAATCTAAAAATAATGAAAACATACTATAATATTTTTTAAGTTTGGAATAGTTACTCACATTTTTATTTAAACAAATATTTAAATAAATATGAATATAAAAATAGCATGTAGGAAAAGTGAGAGTTCAAAATTCTTTTTAAAAAATAAAATCTACATAATAAAATATTTAACAGTTTTGGGTTAATTTATCCACCTTTATTGTTGCATTACTATTCTAACCTTAACATAAGAGCTTGAAAATAAAAATAAATTAACTGAAAGGATCTCAATTATTAATGTGAAGGGGTTTGTAGCTTGAGAATAAATTATATAATGGGCTAACCATTAAAGAAGCATTGAATTTTCGAAAACTTATCTTTTTTTTATCGGATATATTTTTGAAATCTCTGAACATGGTTGTTTGTCTACAAAATATATTTCTTAGGGGTTTTGTCACACCTCTGAAAATGTACAACATTTGTTGATAGGCTTATAATTGCAGTTAACTTTAATTACTGGGTCCCTATCATTCGATCATTTCGAAATAAATTTTGAAATAATGCATTTATTTTTTATAGGGAGATCCTGGTGATGGAGGTGTTAATTCCCTTGGAATCAGAGGTGAACCTGGGGAGCCCGGATTGCCTGGATATCCAGTATTATGTTTTTATTTTTCAGTTTTAATTCTTTTTCATCCACAAATTTGGATAGCAATAAAAATATTTGTATTTAAATTAGGGCTTGCCTGGTTATGGTGGAATACCTGGCCCAAGAGGACGGATGGGAGATCCTGGAACGCCAGTAAGATTTTATTTATTTACTATAATCCCTCGAAACATTTTAATTTGATTTACACATATTTTAGTTTGAAGCATTCGGTAACAAAAGAACTATTAAAAGTACTTAAAGTGTTATTTTAGACATTGCACAATGTTTGCATTATTTTGTAAATGATTATAACTTATGTAAAAACTTAAAGTCTAACAGGTAAATTAAAAAACCAAAATTTTCTCTTTTTTTTATGATTTATCGAAAAACGCTTCAAATTATAAAATTTTAAACATTTAGATAAATACTATTATATTTTGTGTGCGTTAAATTTAATTCGATGCAGAAAGTAATACTGGCCATTGAATTTATTTTTAAGAAATCAGTACTTCTAGTCAGAATTTAGCTTATAAAATTATATTGTACTTTTTCAGTTAAATTCAGAAAAATATTGCTTTCTTATTTCATAAGTGTCATACTTGTAATTTAAATACTTGCAATAGATTTCGTCATGCTATAAGTTATTGTACAGCACATTTTGATGAAAATACCTAATTTTAAGAAATATGAAATGCCGATTTTTTTAAACTTAGAAATATCTTTCTAATTTTGTATAGGGTTTCCCTGGTTATTCCGGAGACATAGGATTCCCAGGACCTCCTGGAGAAGGAGTTAGAGGTCAAAAAGGTCAAAAAGTGAGTTTCTTAAAGCTTTTAGTGCAATTATGATGAATATATTATTATAGCTTAAAAGTTCAAGGATTTTTAAAGATTTTTGAAATAATTTTGTTTTTAATTCATATAAAATTATGGTGGTATTATAATTTAAAAAATCCATTGCATTTTTCTTTTTCATCTAGGGAGAACTAGGACCAATTGGTGATATTGGAAGACCAGGACCGGATCCTGAACAAAGAAGACCAGATGATGAAACTACTTATCCAGTTCCAGGACCTCCTGGAGAAAAGGTGCATTAAGATATTTTAATTTAGTCCTGTTATTATAGTTTTATAAAATGAGGAAGCGGACAATATTAACAAAAATATTTTTCTCTCATTGAATATTTAATCAGTACTATTAATTTTATACTATGGTTGATATTTTGATCAATATATAAAATTAGAAATTCATATCCCTCCCCCAAATTTAATGGCTGTAGATTTCAAATCATATATAAATATTGGAGGCTAAGTATATATAGTTTCTTTAGAATTAATATGAAATATCTTGTTCTGCAATTGTTTTCACTGCATAAATTTTGAATTAGGGAAAATTTCTATCATCATAAGATCAGAGAAAATAAATTATATTTGTGATTTTGGGTAACAAAATCAGAACATTTAGATTAAGTTTTTTACACATATTTTATTTAAAAGAATATAGATTATGAATATATTTCTTTTCTTATAAAAGGGTGAAAAAGGAGCAGATGGATTAAGAGGATTTGATGGAAGACCAGGAAATTTGGTAAGTATTTTGACTTCTTGTCTAATTTTGATATGTTTACAGCCAGCGGCGTGCGTAGACTACTTTTTATGGGAAAGGTTATATTTTTTGTAAAAAAACGTAGGAAAAAGCCATGAGATGCAAGTTTTATGCTAAAAATTAAATGTCTGTCTATGGGAGTAGTTTGAGACCCTAAACCCCCACCCTTCTGTAAACTACTGTTTACAACATTTCTTCTTTTTAAGGACAGCCCTTAGAGTTTTTCTTTAATTTTAATTTTTTTAAAGCTAGCCATACATTCGTTTGACCAGAGAAAATTAATACTTGTATTTATTTCTGTAGAAATATATTATTTGTTAGGCTACTTTGAATGATGAATCTCAGAGAGTAATTTTTTGAGGTTGTGTGTGTGTGTGGTTAGTTAGTTAGAGTTAAAGACATTAAAATCTGTATTCACAGTAAACAAAAATACATTTGCTCCTAAAACACACTGACTTATAAAGTTAAAATACAACGAACATTTTTTAAGTAAATGGACATAAAAACTGGATATTTTTGGAAAAGTATGCTTTAAACACTTATTTTTATGTATTGAATTAATACATGATTTTAATATAAAAAATTATTTTAAAAAATAAAGAAATTAAAGTTTTTTTACAAATCCACTCCCCCCAAAAAAATATATATATAATAAAGCTCAATAGTTTTGTGATCTAAATTAAAGAAATGCTTTTTTAAGTAAAAAATGTGATCGATTTTCCATGTTGTCAATTAAGTTCTCGGACTCTGGAAGGGAAAGCTCATAAGCAAGCAGACTCATCTATAAAAAGAATAAGATCCCTTTGCTGTTTCGTTCATGATACGTGTGCCCTTACCGTAAACTCGTTCGGACCAAAAATCGTTAAAAAGACCCACAGAAAGGAGTGAAATAAGTTAGGAAAAATAAGTTAGTTACCTTCTGAAATAAGTTAGGGGACCTTCCTCCTTTCTGGCGGAAAACATTTGAAATCAAATCGATCCTTTAAAAAGTCTTAGGACCTCACATACACACATTAAAGACGTCTAAAAGCATCAAGGCAATTTTTTTGTGGAGACTCCGTTTTCATCTGTTCAATATCCCTTTCTTTCTAATGAGGCTGCGGATTGCTAGCTACCATTGCAGATCTTGTACATTCCCCGGGAGGTGGTATCACTTTTTAGTGTGGCACCATGTAGGAAGATATCAACTGCCACAATATAATTTTGACGCAAAGTCCTCCCCCCAGAAGGAGAATCCTGAGCTCTGACAGTTTGAAATTGTACCAGGAATTTAATTTTGCCGAGAGCACACAAGCCAAACAGGCACTCTAGAGATTGTTAACATGCCGCATAATCATACTTACTTTGTCGATATTTTGCATTGTGAAAATCCACCAACATGGTCTTAGCTTTGTCCGCAAGTTTGTATGTGTGTACAAGGCCAACGCCAAACTGACTACGCCACCCAATCGGCCATCTGTTCAATATTTCATGCGAGTGAACGTCATCTCCTGGACAAAGTCCCCAACATGTTCGCTCAAACATTTAAAAATCAACAATTTCTAAAACTCACTTGAATTACAAAAAAAGGGGTTAAAAAACTAGGGACTGTATAAAATAACAATTGCGTTTCTGTCTGACTGAAACATTAATAAACAATCAATCAATCAACGATTTAGACAAATATGTCCGATTCTTTAAGAAAAAATGCTAGTTGATGTAATTGTTTCATAAGATTTTTTATTGAATCACAATGACCATTCATATAAGCCATATTTTTTAAACTTTTATTTTCGTTCTTTTAATAATGATTCTCGAAGTACTAATAATATCTTATATTTTGGAGGCCAGTGTATTAATTCACTTCTTACAAGAATTCATCATTGATAAATAGGTGAATAGCAATACTTTAATTCTTTTATCAAATATATGCAATTATAAGGAACTTCCCGAAATTATGGGTCCTACTTTGTGATCCTTAACTGTGTTTAAATTCACTGCATCAAATCATTTATTTCCGACTTAAAGTGTCGCATTCGTTTTGTGTAATTCATTCTAAGCAAATCATCCTTTTTTATATCGTAGCTATGACACCTCTTACTGTTGTTTACTTCTTATTTTACGACACATATCGTCATACTTTTGTGATAGTAAAACATTTCAATATTAGAAAAAAAAACCCGAAAAAATACGTATAAAATTAGATACTTTTTTCCCATTTGTATAAAATGATCGAAAACTACTCATTTATGCTAATAACACATTTTAATACAAGCACAAAGAAGCTTAAAGTAGGGCCTAATGATAGGTGGTACCTGATAAATTAGTCGGAAAATTGTATAATTCTACCATAATTGATAAATAATGCATTTTGGATGGCACTTAATAGTCATGCGACTCTCAATTGTTCTGAATTCGTCTTTGTAAATTGAATATTAAATAACAATCTGTTGTTTTTACAACCTACAATTTTACATGGTGTTGTAAAGAGAATATTAGATTGAAGCCAATATAAGAAAAATTCAAATTAGGTCTTACTAAATCATAACTATTCATGTTATTTAAATTGAAATTTAGGACCGTTTGTAAAAAGCAAAGAAATTTTTAAAAATTATTTTAACAATAAAACTTACTAAAATTACGTTGCTTTTTTTATTATGAATTTTTTTACTTTCTTAAATGCTCTTATATAATGTGTTTTAGAGAACCGTAAAACTTTTCAAGTAATCTCTTTTTATAAACCTGCATTTTTCACGAATTATCAAAACTAGTAAACGTTCATTATATTTTTATAGTTGTATAAATTTCAATAAATGACTGTTAATCGAAAATATTTTTTTATTGAGGAAATATGTCTTCTATTTTTCGCATATAGAAAATGATTTAAAAAAAATTGAAATGAATGGCTGTACAATAATGATGTGAATTTCTATACATCAGCAATGCTTTCATATATATATATATATATATATATATATATATATATATATATATAATTCTATACAAACTGCTAAACAAAAGAAAATGATCTTTAAAAAAAACTTAGCATAGAAATTTTATTATATTTACATTAATTGCTTACATAAACAGGGGGTATTCAAAATGCGATAAGAAATTAGTAGGTAAATATTCTCGACTCTTTTCCTATGTTTTGAAAATTTACACTTGTTTTAATAAAAGCAATACTGGTTTACACCTTTAAGATGTTTTTCAATAAAAAAAGTGATTTTTTTTTCAATAAAGAAATAACTCTTAATATATACCTCTAGTTTTTAAAGACCGAATTTCATACAGAATTAAAATTCTTCTGACAAATATATTTCCAGAAGTATATCTTTTTTTCTATAAAATAATAAAAACTTATTATAAGTTTAATAACTTTATTCTGTCATGGACGATTTACTCTAATCCGAAGAAGTTAAAAGCATTTTAATACAATTTCCATAACGTATTAGGCTCATATATATAGCACGCAATAATAATCAAAATCCAATGCTTTATTTCTATTTAACAAATTATATAAAATCTTCTTAATTAAATGAAATTATTATAAATTAATTTTACGTTATACATTAACATGCGCTGTGTGTAAAAAAGAAAACATTAATGAGTTAAAATAAATCAATGATTGAATATATGAAATTAATTCATGCAAAGTTATAATAGTTATGTTAGTTTTTATCATGAACTCTATTTGAACACCCCTAAAATATTTTTAAATGTTCATGTCCATATATGTATAGTTTATTTTCTTTTTTACCCTCCTTTAGGGACCTAAGGGTCAAAAAGGTCCAGATGGAGATAAAGGAGAAAGAGGCGATCTTGGACCACCAGTAAGTGATAAATAGCTTCCTGTTGTTGCTTGAAAGTTAAATCTAAATTCATTACGTTTTAGTTAAATTCAATATTCAGCTTTAGAGATTTAATAAAATTCCATATATCAGGGGTGTCCAACCCAAATGACCTTGCGGCCACTTCAGATAAACATTATAATCTCGCGGGGCGCACATAGAAATATGTACCTTTATATCAGATTTGGAAACAAAAAAACATTAATTGGAGTGAAAATTTAAAATAGAATGAATTATTGTTATTGTCTTCATTATTTTTCATGTATACAGACAAACATAATATAATAATAAAATGATCAAATAATGTTTAAAATATTACAGTTGGGATTTTCTTGAAAATTGCGGTGTTCCTATTGAATTGATCTTTCGTTACTCATTGTTGAAATTTGATAGTGCTGTCATTCGCAAACGATTAATTATACATTGTTCTTTATCTTTACCGTTCTGAATATTTTTTTAATCTTTAAAAACCTCTGACTGCCATTTGCTTTTTGGGTACTCCAAACAGAAAAAGAGGAGGAAAAATGAAAGTCGCACACACAGAGAATCATTACCATCCATAGTAAGGGATATGCGTAATGCAATTCGAAATTTATTAAAAAAAGGTAATTTACTATAAAAAAATCAAATGTAACTGTTTGATAAAATATAAATCTATTTCAATCTAAAGGACGTTTCTATTATCAAAAAGGATTTATTTTAAAACAAGGACAGGTAACAGACAAATACATTGTAGATAGATATATACTCGTATGTATAAATTTCCCCTCAAATAAATTTCAAAATGAAAAAACTTTAAAAATCTGATATTTAAAATTTTTTAAATCAGTCGGCGGGCCGCATGCGGCCCACGGGCCTCGTGTTGGATAACCCTACATACATTGTAGTTAGTTAAAAAAAACTCTCAAAGCACAAATATTTAATTAAATTTCTGAATAGTGACTTAAATACATAGAAATTTTTTTAAAATTCTGTTATCCTTAACCAATGATACTTTTATGTACATTTAAAAAATAATAAATATTTGCTTTTTATAATTAATAGTGGAACAGAACTTAAGTGTATAATATAAAAGCCATTTTGATTCATCTAATTCGTTTTATTTATTTTTTCAAAGGGCAAAAGAGGTAGAACTGGATTCCCTGGACCAATGGGTGAAAAGGGACAAAAAGGAAACCCAGGTCTGTTTGGAGTTAACGGTAGACCTGGAGCTAAGGTATTTTTTATGCACTTATTTTAATTCTATGTAAATATATTATTTGTGTATTTTATTTTGATTGCTAATTGCTAAAAGTATTATTAGTATAAAAATAATCAGCATTACTGAATTAGTAATTTAGGGTGAAACATAAATATTTTGGAAACATAAATATTTTGGAATTTTATGGTGTGGAGTGTTATTTATCAGTGCAATTAAAAATATTTAACTCATTTAATGTCAAATTTTAAATCACATTACGAAGCAAAAAGGTAGAAAGTATAATTAAGTTCTCAAAATATTACGGTGATGAGTTAATTGAATGTGGTTTTAAGGTATCCGACTACGTTCGGAACCGTGATTTTGCAAAGCGCATAAATGGATAATTTTCATGATATTTAGTGTCACTTAGATTAAAATATATGCATAAAGTTGTTTTAAGGACATATTGACAAAAAAAATTTATGTAAATAAATTATTTTGGCAAAAAATTAACTTAGAATAATTTTTTTTCCAAATGTTCTGCTTTTGTGAAAAATGCTTCTATTATAATAATATTTTGCCTGTATATAGCTTAGACCTCTCTACAGAGGCTAAACTAGAATTTTTGAAATATATAACATAGAAGTGGGTTTATTCATAGTTTACGACAACAGAGGGGAGCAATTTCAAGAAAAAAATGCCAATAATTATTTCAATTGGTGGTAACTCTGAAAATAATGTGATTTTTTCAAACATTCTAGTTGACCCTCTGTAAAGAGGTCTGAGCTATATACAGGCAAAATATTATTATAATAGAACCTTTTTTCACAAAAGGAAAACATTTGGAAAAAATATTATTCTAAGTTACTTTTTTGCCAAAATATTATATTTAAATAAGAAAATTTTGTCAAAATCTCCTTAAAACAATTTTATGCATATATTCTAATCTGAGTTACACTAAATATCATGAAAATTATCCATTTATGCGCTTCTTTAAAATCACGGTTCCGAACGTAGTCGGATACCTTAAAAATGCTCACATTTGATTTCTTTTGAAGACAAAATTATAATGTAGTTCATTGCCAAACAATTGAAGAAAGGTTTTGTGTGATATAATTTCTTAAAATGTATGTCTTTCCTTGCGGTTAGTCCAATAAACGATGAGACTAAATGCTCAAATGAAGTATTTGGAGAAAAATAATTAAAGACCCTTATAGTGGCTATTACTATCTATTTAGTTTAAGCTCTAAAAAATTTATAAAATCATAAATTTAACATATCATTGTAAAAACCGCTGTTATAAAAAAAACTTGTAAGTTGTATAGTTTTGAAAAACGCTGCTACGTTCATGTGAATATAGAATACGTTGCAAAAAGACATTCATAATTTTATTTTATAATTATTTTAAAACTGCTATATTTACAGTGCACATTTTGAAAACGGTTTTTAAAATTTGTACAAACTGTGCGTTATATTTTATGAAGAGTTTCTAAACCACATAATCTGATAAAAATTTTATACTTTTATTCATTACACAGGGTATGAAAGGAGATTTTGGAGCACCAGGTCAAGCAGGTGGACAAGGTCCTATGGTAAGTAATTATGAATTTAATAAATAAAACGAAAGTAATTCAGGGAATATAATTTTTTTAATTCGCTGAAATTCTATTTTCTAATTCTTTGTTAAAATGTTTCATAACTCCATGCTTTAGGGTCCCCCTGGACCGATTGTAGAATTTGGAAAACCTATCCCTGGACCTCAAGGATTTCAAGGAGAGGAAGGTGATAGGGGACCACCTGGACGGCCTGGTAAGCCACGTATTATTCCCTCCCCCCCGTATTTTTTTAAAAATCATATTTTGTGTTTAAAACGGAATGAGTAACATATGATTCCTTTCAGAGGCTGCAGTTTGGAGAATAAGCAATAAAAAAATTACATTTTGATTGATGCTCACAATGTGACTTGTGTAATAAATGTTAGAGAGAAAGTATCAGTCCCCCCCTCCCTCATTTTCTTAATGATTTTTCTTCTTAGGTTAGATAATTGAAATATTTTTTTAAATTTCTAATGGGCTGCGGATTGGTATTTTACCATTGCAGACCTAGTACATTGCCTGAAAGCTGGTATCTCTTTTTTAGAGCGGCACCATATAGACTGATAGGCATAATTTTGACGCCCAGTTTTCTCCCTAGAGGAAGCGACCTATGCTCTGACGATGTGAACTTGTACTAGGATTTAATTTCGCCGAGAGCACCCAAGCCAAACAAATATGTAAAAATTAGAGAAAATGAAATATTAAATATCGTAATTTTGTATTGGTACACACTCTTTTTCTAATTATACCTTGTATAATATTTTTTCAAAACTTAAAACTAAACTGTGAGATATCCTAGTGATATTAAAATATTTTTCTAAAATTTGTGAATCAGATCAATATAAATTTACTTCTTAAAAAGCAATTTTATCCAAAAAAACTTATGCTGTGGAATTCACACACACACATTTTCATTATCTTCAAATAAAATAGAAAAATAGTTTTATACTAAAGGGAAGAATTGTAATTCTGTTTGTTTATTTATATTTCTGGATATATATTTATTACATGCTGGCATAACTTTAATCTATTTCAGAAAATACAATTTCTTAAGTAATTTTCTTTTTTAAAAAATAATTACAACAGTAAACCCACACACACTGCTTCACAAAGAAACAATGTGGGTTTTTTTTCCGAAAAAACTCAAATGAAATAAAATAAATAATAATTTAATAGTTTTCTAACTGTTCGATTTTACCATATAAGTACTTATACATATTTTTTATATTTCAGGTAAACCTGGAACACGTGGATCTTTTGGCTTCCGTGGCTTGCCAGGACCACCAGGAGAACCAGGATTGCAAGGAGAAACTGGTCCACTCGGAATGAGCTTCAAAGGAGAACCAGGAGAAGATGGTTAGTCGGAGAGAGAAAACATAATTATTTCGATTTGTTTCCTCTTATTAAGCTGTCACTCGAATCTCCAATTTGATGTCATTTTTAATAGTGGGTAATGGAGCAGAAAAAGGGGGACCGTTGTCACATGTCATGCTACTAATTTGGAAGTAATGTGTAGATATTTTTAGAAGCATATATGCTTGTTTCTTAACATAGATGAAGACTGAATTATATTTGTTCTCATTGGTAAACCAAAAATATGTTAAATGTATTTGCAGCATTTGCTGCTTTAAAAATAACTTCTAAAAACAGAAAAAAAATTTGTTGCTATAATTAATCTTACATTGGTGATTCGATTATGTATTTTGTAATATATGCTAGAATTTAAGAAAAAAGAAAAAGTTGATTGAAAAGTAAATTATTTTGATGCAGAGAGGAAAATAATTTACTGATATTTACCATAAATAATATTTTTGTATTAATATCATTTATACTAACAGTCACATATTTATTAACTTAAGTGTTTTCATTCATATTTAAAGTTTTCAAGTTTTTCATTGCATTTTTGAAAACCAATTTATTTAAAATTAATTTTAATTCCGTTTTCCTTCAATTTCTATCTCTTATTTACTATTTGATATGCATTCTTTAAGCATTTTTACCAGAGAGTCTTACAATTGGCTATTCATGATACAAAAGAATTTTTGATGTAAATGATAATTTTAAATTTATGCGATTCGCTTAGAAATCCCAATTTTAACTAAAGAAATGCAAGTTTTTCAAAATATTGTCCTACAACTTAATCCATTCGACATTTGAATTTTGTTTCTTATAATTTAATTATAAAAACGTTGAAAAATTGAATGTCTCACATTTTATGCGCAATAAATTCAAACATAGTTATATTATATTTTCATACATTTAATTTCCTTTTCGTTTTAGGAATTAATGGATTTCCTGGAAGATCCGGATCACCAGGTTTTCCAGGTTTGCAAGGACCGCCAGGATCAAAAGGAGAGGCTGGAATAAACGCAACTGGTCCATCAGGATTACCGGGAAGACCAGGTTTTGATGGAAATCCAGGATTACCAGGACCAATGGGTGAACAAGGACTAAGAGGTTAAAATCATATTTATTATTTAAATTAAAATTGTGAATTCTGTCTTATACATTAAATTTTAAAAGTCAAAAGTAAGAAGATTATGCATTTCACACGATTTCTTTAAATAAAAAAAAATGCTTCTTACACACAAAAAATCTCTTATTAGTAAAATTAAAAACTTTTGTTGTTTCGAATATAAATTGATTTTATTCTGCTATGCTACTTTTTAATTACGTTATAGAAAAAATAATTTCAGTAATGAAATTACGGTAACTTGCATACAATAAAACAATTTTATATAATGTGGATTTTAGTATGAGTGTGTATTTTTTAAGAGTTTGAATATATTTTTCGTTCCAAAAGAATCGGAATCATAGTGTTGCTTAAATATAAATAAATCCGCTTTTTTTTCTAATAGTGCAGAGGATTTCTGTTTGAAAATTTGATGCTTGGCTGTAATGTAACCCATTTCAAAAGATTGGAAAGAAAAATAAAAGGGGAAAAAACAGAATTTAATCTAATCTTTTGAATTATTGCTTAAATATAACTTGGAAGTAAACTGTCTGAAGAAGTGTGACAAACTTCTGCAACGAAAAAGGAGATATAAGAGAAGTAGCCTTCTTATTACGACTGGAGTAGCATTCTTAATCTTCAAAACTGTTAATCATAATGTTTTAGGTAAAAAAAAATCCTACAGAGCGTAGAAAAGATTTTTTGGTGAATATAGTTTATCAACTCGTAATAGTACACCAATTTTCAATCCGAGAATTAAAAAAATACCAATCGACACATAAAATAACAAAGCAAACAAATAAGCAAATATCTCGTGCAACTGTGTGGGGAAGTTTGAAGATAAATGTCTGTATTTATCATCGAAAACTAAAAGGAAACCACGACTACTGAAAGATCGTAAGGAAGCAAGTCTGAAATCGGCAAAGAATATCAAAGAATTCAGATTTCTGGGCTACAATAACTACAGTATAAATTAATGCAAAAATCTCGTAAATTCTATAGGATAAAAATTAAATTGTATGAGGATACAGAGTTGGATTATTGAAAACTTCATTATTGATTTTGGATATTTTTGATGTTAAATAATTTTTTTTACTCATTTGCTAAATAGCAGCAAGTCTTCCATCTTGTAATTTTGCAACAGACTGTATGTAGTTAATACTTAAAATTATAAAATTTTAACGATATAATAAAATTATCCATAGTATAACTCTAATTTTTTGCACATATTTACTACACATGTCACTAAACCTAAGCGATGCTAAGTTATCACCCTCAAAGGTTTATACACTCCTTCCAAAAGTTAAGCACGAAGATTTAAAATGCAAAAAAATCAACAAATACTGCTTTGATCGACACAAAATTTGGTAGTAAAGTAGCATATATATTTATACATAAAACAAAATCAATAATTATATACAGAAATGAGAACAATATTAAATTTTTGTAAGTTATCAGATAATGTCATACTGGAGACTTAAACAGAATTATATATAAATTGAAAATAAACAGCATAAAAAGAAAAAAAGGACATTAATAGGATATGCGACTCCCTCTCATCTGTATGCAAAGTTTACACCTTCTGACCATGCTTTCAATTAGGTGTTCAACCACCAAAGAATTAAGCAATCGCCATTCTTCTTGTAGGGCAGTTTCCAGCTCAATAAGAGTGGCTGGAGGTGGGAAACGTAAAGATACAGCACGGCCGAGAGCATCCCAAAGATTTTCAATGGGATTAAGGTCGGGCTAATATGCTGTCCACGCCATACGCTCAATCCCTTCATTCTCCAGGTAGTCATCGATTATGTCAGCTCTATGGAGAAGTGCGTTATCGTCCATTAAAACAAAAGTAGATACAATAGCTGCAGCGTACAATCTCACAATGGGCTCTAGGACTTCATCTCGATACCGGACAGCCGTCACAGAACCCCGTTTAAAGATGTGCAGGTCGGTGCGGTATCCTAATGAAATCCTTGCCCACACCATGATGCTTCCGCCTCGGAATGCATGATGTTTGGTGATGTTTTGGGGCTGATCCCGTGTTCCTTGTTTACGCCATATCCTTATACGCTTGCCATATGGCTCCAGAGCAAATCTTGACTCATCAGTAAACATGACGTTGCCCCAGTCAGACACAGTCCAATTGCCATGTTCCCGGCACCACTTCAATCGTGCCCCTCTTGATTGGGCGGATAGAGGAACACAAACTCGAGGTACCCGAGCATACAGTCCATTCATATGTAATCTTAGGCGTACAGTAGCTGCAGATATAGCCTTATCAGTGGACGCTGTGACCATAGATGTCACACGTGTGAAGGTCGCTTTGCGATTCCGCTTGGCCACAATAGCAATATATCGATCTTCCGCGGGGGTTGAAACTCTTGGGCGACCGTCTGTGAACCTTCGGACAACTGTCTGTGTGGTTTGGAAGTATTTCCATAAACGTGAAATTACAGAATGATGAACGCCGAAGAAAAGAGCAACATCTGTGATCGACTGTCCTGCTTCAATGCGCCCTAGAGCACGCCAGCGCTCAGAATTTTCCTTTCGTTTTCTGGAAGTCATAAAAACACGTATGTCTTGAAAACAAATTGTACGAAAGTTTTAAACACCTTCTATCAGCACTTACAATCAACTTCTGTAACCCTTCATAAAGCTGGCTTCTTATAAGACTGCCCTTTTTGCATATTTCTTGACATAAAAGCACGATTGGTTGTTACCTACATATTTGCATACTCCCATCTACCTCTGCAGCAAATTGCATCCTCTTCAATTCTGATTGGCTTCCAGAAATTAGCATTTTCCTCTTCGTGCTTAGCTTTTGGAAGTGAGTGTATTATCTTATGCAATGTGATCATCTTTGTATATTTCTTTGCGTTTAACAGAAATGTGTATATATAGAATGTGATTCATTAGGCAGCGGTTCTTAAACTTTCGATCGCCGCACCCCCCACCCCTTTATGTGTCAGCTTGGCATCGCGGAACCCCAAGATTTTAAACACCCCTTCTGACTCCCAACATGATTTAAGATTTTTCAATAATCCTAAGACTATTTTTACTACTTATACAGGCTTTTTAATACTTTTTTTATTTTCTTTAAGAAAACAATTATCATCTACTTTTAAAATATTACAAAACGCTAATATTTTAAATAAATAAATAATATACTTAACTGTATTGATTAAATTTTTTTTGAAAAGTATGCTGCTTTATTTCTTTTACAAGTGCTGATACATCAAGTGTAATACTTGAAATCTGCAGTCTTTATTCCGGTTCTACGCTTTCCGGACGGTTTCGGTAATGCTTAAGATAAAGTAGTGTTGAAACTGTTCTTTCACATAAGTAGTTTGGAAAGGGACTCAAAATTGATCAAATACATATTCTAGTAAAGTTTTTTTTTCATTGGGGGTAATTTAGTGATATAGTCTAGGAAGGTAAATCTTATACAATTTATCCTCGAGGCCTTTCAGAGTCTGTAAAAGAGGAAAATCTCTCTTAACATTAAAGATTAAACAAAAGACCTCCGCGGATCCCTGGGGCCCATTGACCACAAGTTAAGAACCGCTGCATTAGTGTATTGATTTCTTTATTGTACGGACAAATTTAAAAAATAGCTTATACTACAAACAATAGTTCCTTCTCCTTTAATTCACCTTGTGTTCCCTGTTGAGCAGTATTTTTTCTACTTGCAGAGTGCAGAGTTAAATTTTAGACCAAACATTTCACAGAAACCATTTTGGGCCTTATTGAATCAGCGAATGATTGCTGTGGTGTGAGAGTAACTTAATATTCTGGAAAAAAAAATGTTCGGAAATATATCCTTCAAATAAATCATCAGTAGCATAATTGATTACCATTTTCCGGCATTTGAAAATGTCATGAAGGAAAAATACGATGACCGTCCATCAATGCTGATTAAAATGACGAAATGTTTCCGGCAAATGTCAGACAAATGTTGCAATTTCGTTGGGAAAATTATTTCTCGGCTTCTGTTTTTTTAATACTTGTGTTTTAGTCGTTTAATACTCAATTTTTCGACTACTGTAAATTGTTATTAATGAAATAGATATTTTTCTTTATTTAGAGCATTTAAATTTGGTGCTCTACAGTCACACGCATATTGCAAATAAATGAATAAAACTTTAAAATATTTCTTTCTATGAGAAATTTCATTTGGGTCTTAGTGAAACGAATTTACTTCCATAAGACATAAGTTTATTAGAACATTTATTTAATGCTTAAATATTTCTTTTAGTATTTTCAATATATCATTTCTTACATTTTAAAAAAATTATACCGAACATTGGTACTTAGGAATTATTCAGTATACTCATGTACATCGAAAATTCATCCAATACATCGAATATTTTGGTAATTCACTAGCTACTGTCTTAGAAATTTGTCTTTTCCTCCCTCTTATACAAAGAAAAAGGGAGAGAAAAATAGAAGAGTTTTCTATTTTTTTTTCATTAAAATGTTTAATTTACCCGCTTTGCAAAGTTCTTTAGAATTCATTACACAATGAATAAAATAAATTTAAAAAAATCTTCTTCAAAAGCGTAGGCTTTCTATCTTTTTATTAAAATTCATCAGTATATATTAAATATATTATCACCAAAATTTTTAAGGAAAGGTAAGAAATTTAATATCAATTAAAATGACAAAATATAAAATATTTATGTAAAGAATCGGTTAATTTCCCATATTGTTTTAATTTTAGTGTCTTATCTCTCTTCATCAGTATACCATCACTCATTATGTATTAAATAAGTTAAATATATTCCAGCGTATTATGCGCACATCTATAAAGTAATACCTCGATTTACGCGAACCCGGACTTACACGGTTTTCAAATGTCGTCGAGGGGGTGGGAAATAGTGAAATTGGTAATGTGATTGAAGAAGTTGTCGATCTTGCCAGGCAAATAAATTCAGATGTGGATAGTAATAACGTTCAAAACTGCTGAATTCCTACAGTCAGGAGCTGATGATTCATCAGCTCATAGAAATGCATGAGCAAGAGCAATACATTGAATATCTTGAGTTTGTAGACTCAGTTCAGTCAGAAGATCGAATAGCGGTTGGCAACTTGACAGAAAGCCTCAGTTTAATTGAAATAGTTACAAATTTTAGAAAATATAGACCCTGTAACGTCGTAACTTCCAACGGGGATCGGCGTCTTTGGTGGACCCGACACTCACACGTGCATCTTGCAGCTGCAGATATAAGGTTGCGGCGTGGCTGACCTCGCAATCCCTTTTTGACCCCCGAGGAATCAAACCCCGTCGACCGGAAGATGAAGGAGAGATGCTTTGAACTTACTCGGGAGCGGTGGCCAAACGATTCCTCTTCTCACAAATTATTGGACTCTATCAATCTTTAATTAAGTTTAATAACTTCAATGTATAATTCAGTAAATAATATTCAATAGTTGTGACGTAAATAAATTCAATATTTAAATTAACCAAGAATACACACTACCGTTATTCTTTCAAACGTTACAACACCAATGGTGAGCGTATTTTTTCTACAAAACAAGGAATAAAAAAATTATTAGCATGCTACGAGAAAATTTTGCGGAACAAAAAAAGTTTTTGAGCCGGCAGAGACTACTTTTTGTTAGATTTTATGAAACCTTTTATATCAAAATAACTTCGGTTTGCGATTTTGTATTTGTATTATCTAAGATTTAACTAAACGTTTTCCCCCTAAATTACTCAATTTCGCGTAAGTCGAGTTATGTAAAATCATAACCCTACTTACGCGGTTATCACTCAGTCCTACCTATAGCGTAAATTCGAGGTATTACTGTACGTTCAAACTGCATTTTTAAAAAATTTTAAACTATATAACGCGCACTCTTTTTTTTATATATAGTAAGAAATCTAAAACGTGCATGTGTATTACTCTTAATTTGACAAAAACGTTTCGCATAAAAACAATATCACGAAATATCTCAGTACACACTAGTGCTCTTTTGTTCATTTGTGCGGCGGATAGTTATTTTTAAATGGAAACCAATGCCGAAATCTAATTTCTTAAAAAATATTTTCATTCATCCGCACAAAAAGGATGAATGGATGAAAGCGGTGTAAAATTGTGGATAAGTAATTTTGATTAAGATCCCATCTAAAGGATATTATGAAAAAAATTGCTGGAAGAGTGCATCACATGGCAGTTATTCCAGGTAGATGAACACCATTAGTTCAGCTTTTCCATGTGTGTATCAATAAACCATTCAAACCAAATCAAAACGACAGTGGATGTTAGTGGAGAGGATGAAAAACTTATGCAAAAAAAGGATGCCAAACGCATATGTACGATTATAATTTTTATGTATACAAGGATAAGTATTATTATACTTTCCCAATATCCAGTTTCGTAAATGAGACCATTAGGGCCCCCCTACAAAATCAGGTTTTGGCCCCCAAGCCGGATCATACAAAGGATTGCAAAACCATATGTTCTTGGCGTCAGTCAGGCTTTGGAACCCCTAGAACCTTGCCCATCCCCCCGCGATGCGGGGATGTACGTTACGCCTCTGCCACAATATCCGTATTCAGTATAATATAAGTTTTTCCCAAATGAAAAGTGTACAGTTTCATTAAGAAGAATGATTTTATTGGAAATCGAAATAAATTGCACTGAGGGCTGCAACACAGGTCCCATCGTTTCAGCAGCAGGTTTATGTCTTCACTTTAAAAAGAACGTGGTTGATTGTTGAGAAAGTCCTACCCACCTTCCTTCACTTCATAACCCATATGGAAACGTAATACTCTCTTAAGTGTCCTTAAGACCTAGAAGTCACGGAGTGAGAAATCTGAACTGTACGGTGAGTGTTCTAACATTTCCCATTGGATTTTTTAAAAGTTGCCTTGGTTTGTAAGGAAACGTGTGGACAGACATTGTCTTGGAGATCCGATATCGTTTGTTGCCTTGGTTTCATAGGAGACGTATGTACAGACAGTGTCTTAGAGATCCGATATCGTTTGTTGCCCCCCTCGAAAACTTTTACACCAGCTGTTCCCAGACGTTTGACCTAAACAATGCTCACTATTGACTGCCACCATTCATCGACAGATGTTCACATTAAACTCACCCCCTTCAATCAAAACCCATACTCCCTCATGTTGTTCCGATTCGTTTAATTTTCTCTATCACTAACGTCCATATTCACCGCTAACCTAACCGCCGGTTAGAGGAAGGAAACCGAGGTTTCACCGAAAACGTTATTCACCATTGCAAGTTAATAACTTAACTCCGGTTCAAGTTAAAAAATCCTTACCCAGGGTCACAGCCGGGTTAGTTTTAACCGCACATGCGCAGCAAGCGATTTTTCGAGTGTTTACGTTTTCGTGCAAGTTTTGAAGTAGTTTGAGTTTGGATAGATTTTTAGTTTACGATGAATACCATTCAGAAAGTTTCCACTGTTACTCAATTAGATTTTTTAGAAAAACTGGAAACCAGAAAAGTCAGAAAATTCTATTATATGTAAGGCGGCTTCATCAAAGCCAACACCAACTCTTTTTCGTACTGCGTAAAATAAATTCTGTTGGGATTCATTTTAAACAGATAGCGATACACGAGGTTAAAAACAAGCTGGCACGAGGCGAAGATAGAAATTGAAGCTCCAGCCGCAAGTCACGGGGTTTATTTCGACCAATGGGAATCGATCATTAATCTAAGTTAAGAAACTCAGAGTGAAGTAATTGGAGGTCGAAAAAGAGCTGTGAATTGGAGTTCTAACCTGGGGCTGACTGCAGGTTACTTAACTCCAGGTTTCATCGCTGGGTCAGGTTAGCGGTGAATACGAGCGTAACAGGTTTCACTGTAAAACATCGTATGTGCTTACACTTCCTACCGTCCTAAATTTTTATTGATGCAAAGGGCCTGAACCCATGTAACCACCCAGTATATCATGATAGGAGTTTGGTGGCTCTGCTATGCTATAGCTACATTCATTTTGACGTAATCGCACGTGTCCACTTTTCTCATTTGGGCAACCCTTATACATTTCTCAAACTTTTATTATATAATGCTAAATATAACATTTTGTGTGTATGTGTTTTTTAGGTGAAAAGGGATATCCAGGATATGGGCAACGCATAACGGGCCCACCAGGTGAACCTGGTAGACCTGGATTCCCAGGTGAGCCTGGAGATGCCGGTTTACCAGGGCGTGATGGCTATCCTGGAGCTAGAGGACCAAAGGGAGAGGATTGTGGATATTGTAGACCAGGGTATCCTGGAGGTAAAGGTGACACGGGAGATGAAGGAAGACCAGGTAAAAGACACAGGAGAAAATATTCCCGTCCCTTTTTAATTTAAATCTTTAATAATCCTCTCTTTTTCCTCTTACCCTCAAGTTATTCGATTGGTCTTCGTTTGAATTGTAATAACTAAGAGATTCAAATATACTTTATTTCTTATTAACTATTCATGTTAATTTTAAAACAAGGCTTAGTTAGATCATAAGAATTTTACCATAACAAATTTAGGTGCATACAAGTATAAAAATGTATATACATTTTAAAATATGGAATATTTTTTTATGTTGAGGTCACATATTATACTTTGATAGTAAAAATAATTTATAAATGTAATTACTTTGGGCAAAACACCTTATGTTTTAATTACACTGTTATTTGCATGATGATTTATATAAATTTTATCCCAAATAGGACGATAGTAAAATATATTATGTTCATGATATTAATGAGTAAAACTTACTTATTAAAATTGTTTTAACGGTACAAAGATATTGTTCCCATTAATAAATATGTAAAAGAGAAGTAAGAATACAATTATTCGATGAATGACAAATTATCTATCCACGTAAACTATTTAAATATTAGTTAAATATTGTATTAAAAGGGATCTATATATATATATATATACTCGATCTCATATAATTTATATTACATTTTCGTTTTACTGAGTTTATAAAATAAATGAAGGAATAATATATCCAATTTTGTACTAATTCAATTTTATTGATAAAAAAATATTGTATAATTAATTCATATAAATTATAAATTCTTTTTAGCTAACTTTAAATTTATCAGTTAACATGGTTAAATTTTTCAATATGTAATTTTTTTTTTGAAAAATTTCTTATATAATGAATTTTTATCTTCAGCTATTGAAATCTCCAATGCTGACGTACACATGTGAATTTGTTAAATTAAGGAGGCATAACCATCGTTTTTAAATTCAGATTTCGTTTTTCCTTCAAGGTCAAAGAGGACCCCACGGATATCCAGGATATCGTGGTCTTCCAGGTCCAAAGGGACCTGCTGGTTTTCCTGGAGCACCAGGATTTCAAGGAACGAGAGTAAGTTCAGCTTGAAAAAAAGCCTATGATTATTCTTAAAAAGAAATTCATTTTTAAAGTTAGTTAACATCATATTTGCTACGGTTTTTGTGTCATTATAAAATATTTTCAATGCAAATATATATGTATAAATATATATTGAAGAAAACATCGTATTTTTGTATTATATAATTGTTTATCACATCCTTTAAAGCAAATTTCTATGCAATAAGATATAAAAACTTAAAATAATAGTTTGAAATACAAATATTCTTGCATTTATATGAATACGAACAATGTTAATTTTGAGGAACAGAATTAATAACAGCAGAGATGATTGTGTAACAGTTAATAAAAATAATATTGAGATAAATTATTATTGAGATAAATTTTTTAAACCAATCAAATGATAATAATGAAGCTATTTTCTATTTAATATATACTTCCTTCTCATTTACTTAGAATTAATTTTTAAAATGAGTACAAATTAAACTCACATATTTTATAAAGTACTATTTAGAGCATTGGAATTCTTATATATATATAAATATTTTTGATACATTTACTCTAAATATTTTATAAAATACTTGGTGAAAAATATTTGTTTATGACTTGCCTTTTTAACTGTTATTGTTTCTAAAAACACCGTTTCAACAGGGTCTCAGTGGAGTAGACGGTAGTGAAGGAGCTTCGGGAGCTCCTGGTGAACCCGGAGATTTGATATTGCCTCCAGGAACTAAAGGTCGCAAAGGATTGGTTGGTGACGACGGCTATTCAGGTGCTCCTGGATTTGATGGTGCTCCAGGTCTTCGAGGAGAAGATGGTTTTCCAGGATTTCCTGGAAGAAAAGGAGAACCAGTATGTAATCCGTTGATAAATATGTTATAATGTAGATAAGTAAAACCACCATAGAGTATTTCTGTCTAATTCAGTGATTCTCAACCTTTGTTTTGTTGTTGTTGTTGTGGCCGCGGTAGCCGAGTGGTATAGGTATTGGATCGTGGCTTGCCTTGTCACGAGTTCGAGCACAGTACCACTAAAGACCCGCCGTGTTGGAGAGCGATGCACGTTAAATCTGTCGAGAGCTCAAACGTCCTCCCTTGGTGTGGTGTAGTAGTTAGGAGAGGATGTGCCAGCTCAGGTGTCTTCCACGTCACTTGACCAAAATTACGTGGTCCGTCGCCAAAAGCCTTCGTGTTGCTGAACAGTGCGACGTTAATATGCAATCAATCAATCATTGTTGTTGTTGCGGTACAATTTTAAAATTTGGCGGCACACTTATAACAAAATAAGTTTTAAAAAATATCTGTAATACACACTTCTATCTATACATGAAAGAATAAGTGAAATATACGTAGAATATCCTTAGTTTATTTCTATAAAACGGCCGAATGATTCAGTTTTCGATTGTATTTTTTCTCATAGTATAATTATAATGATTTTAAGAAAAATTGGCAGCGTACAAAATGTCTGTTGCACAGTAGTTGAAATCACTAGTCTAGATGTTTAAGTCTCTATTATTGTGTTTGCTTTTATATAAAAGGCTTTCTTCAAATGTACACAAAGGTCATGATATTTGATGCAACAGACTAATGCTAATTTTTATTAGAATTTTCCACATTTAAAATCTCTCAGAAACTTATCTTTTGAAAATACGGATTTAAAACCCCGTGATACGTAATTAATCGTTGATACGTAAATTTTTCTTTCTCATGGTATTTAATGTTTTTTATAGTCGGAGACGACACACTTCCGGATGCGCTAACTCTCTTTCTCTATCTTCGATGCTTCTTCTAAGCATTCTATCCTCATTCCTTGCATTTGAAGAACTTTTTACTACGTACATCACGGATATATGTTTTTCATAAATTTTTAAATAATTTTGAGGTAAATAATTTTAAACAACTGTGAGAGAGAGATGTTTGCCTGAATATATATAAAACCATAAAACCACCTATAACGTATTTAAATCAAAATATGCTGACATCTGAAATAGAAGAGCTTTCTGCTTTTGTTGCTGTGTTCATTGTTTTGCTTCTTAATAAATCATTTTTCCTTTCCATCGTGATGCTATTATTAGTATTTAAATCAATATCGATGTAAAGAAAACTGTGTGATTTTTTCTAATAAGAGTCTTTCCGAGATTTGCGATTCTTAAAAAATGTCTTATGATTTTACTGTGTTCTATATTGATTAAATTTGTGACTAAAACTAAAACATTATTTTCTTCATTTTCTCTGTCGCAGTTATAAATTATGTAACTTACTTTTGAAGAAATGTTTATGCTTATTCATAATGTATTTTTTCGTGCTTTTTTCCCAGATAATTTTCTTTAATTGGAATAAGATTAGTGCTTTTTTTCACAAAGGTAGAAATCCTTCTAAGGGCGCAACATAGCTTTGATTCTATACATTTTTACTTAATTTAATAAAATTAGATTTTCATTTTTTTATCTGATTGTTATTATTTATTTAATCATTGTTTTAAAAAAATGACCTCTAAATTATGATTATTTTTATTTAATTGATTCCAGTAAATTCCTTTCTAAAGGGTGTTTTTTTAGAGGTATAGAACTTTAAATTGCAATAAAACAACGATGTATTATTCGATTGACATGAATTTGTTTTATTCGAAAGATAATCTTGTGGCATTACATTTTAAATATGATTTCTGGCATAGGAGTGCCACGGCTGGCTCGGATGTAGTCCAATCTGGACGTCCAATTTTCGATGACTTTTTCCAACATTTGTGGCCGTATATCGGCAATAACACGGCGAATGTTGTCTTCCAAATGGTCAAGCGTTTGTGGCTTATCCGCATAGACCAATGACTTTACATAGCCCCACAGAAAATAGTCTATCGGTGTTAAATCACAAGATCTTGGAGGCCAATTCACAGGTCCAAAACGTGAAATTAGGCGGTCACCAAACGTGTCTTTCAATAAATCGATTGTGGCACGAGCTGTGTGACATGTTGCGCCGTCTTGTTGGAACCACAGCTCCTGGATATCATGATTGTTCAATTCAGGAATGAAAAAGTTTGTACTCATGGCTCTATACCGATCACCATTGACTGTAACGTTGTGGCCTTCATCGTTTTTGAAGAAGGATTCCACCAGCCCATAAAGCGCACCAAACAGTCAGTTTTTCTGGATGTAACGGTGTTTCGACATACACTTGTGGATTAGCTTCACTCCAAATGCGATAGTTTTGTTTGTTGACGTAGCCATTCAACCAGAAGTGCGCTTCATCGCTAAACAAAATTCGCTTATGAAAATCGGGAACAACGGCAATCTCGTTTTGGGCCCATTCGACGAATCTACGCCTTGCTTGATGATCGTTTTGATGAATTGCCAAACCAAACTGACAATAAATCACTTGACAGCTGTTAAATCGGTCGCCATCTTGGAAATTAATGCCAACTTAAACTTCTATACCTGAAAAAAAAACACTCTTTATTGAAAACAGCCTCAAAAACTAAGGATTCAAAGCCATACAGTCAAATCCAATATTTTTATCGTTATCCTCTGTAATTTTATGTATCGAATGCGATTCACTGTCTTAAATGTTATTTTTTTTTACCTTTTTAAATAAGTATACAACTTTAAAAAATATATAGCAGGGGAACTCATGTATAATCCTGAAACTCAGTTGTAAAACTCTTTGTTATAAAATATTCCTTTTCTTCTGCTTTATATTCTTTCTTTGAAATCATAAACATAAGATAAGATACAGTTTTTAATGTTCCCTATTTTAAATTAATAATTGACAAATGCATTTATTGTGCCTTATGTGTTAATGTATAATTTCATAAATCCAATGCTGTTTTGCTTTGTAAAAAAGGAAATTCGATTACATTATAGGGAGATGACGGGGACCCTGGGTATTCCCGTTTCGACGGAGAACCCGGACGTCCTGGACCCGGAGGTCCTAAAGGAGAACCTGGTGATGCATCTTATGGCTTTAACGGACGAAAGGGGGAAAAAGGATATCCTGGAAGACCAGGATTCTCTGGACCAAGAGGCCGAAAAGGTTACAAGCTTGAAAAAATATGCTAGCTTATGTTTATGCACAAATGCATTGCCATGATTGTAAAACTTATTTTTATCTGTTATATCAAAAGCATTTTTCGGCATTTAATAAACTGCTTAATCAATAGGTGACCCTGGAGACCCTTTTGATGCACGGAATATTACATGGGTGAAAGGGTACATTGGACCACCTGGAGAACGAGGATTAGCTGGAATACCTGGAAGGCCAGGAAAAGAAGGTTTGTTTTTATTAAACTAACCTTCTATGGATTTTTTTATGTACTTGATATTTTTGTATATATAACTTGGATTGTATTTGATATTGTTCTAATTAAATTAAAATTAGTGTTCAGTAAAGATTGATATGCATTCTTACTAAAAATGCTTGGAAAATAATTGTTTCTGTATTTTTGTGCATTTGTTTTCTATAGTGCATATTCGAGACAAATTTGTCTTAAAAAAAGTCTTCATTCAATGATATTAAGAGATAAATAGTCATCTGTATTTCTCAATGAGTCCTAGTTAATTAATTTAATCGTATAATCTTTTTATACCCAACTTTAAAGAAAATAGGACATCGAAAGCGCTAATGACTTGCTGGCTATATCTTTCATATATAGACAGCCACCACCTCTTTGATCCAAAAATACCTTATATGTGAAAAAGGATAATTTTCATGTAAAACGAAATATTATTTTCTTTCTGGAATTTGTATTGAAAATTAGAATACTAAATTTAAAATTTAAAAATACATTAGCGCACTGTGAAGTTTCATCAAAAATATCCCCCCCCCTCCTCTTTTTTTGTCTTTAATGCAAACTTTACATTTTTTAAAAAAATACTGTTGCATATTGTTGTTTCAATAGCTAAGGATAATAATAACTATCTTTTCCTTTGCTACCTTTAAGTACTATTTTTTACTTCTGAATTGGAATACCTTCTGCTCTATTGTTTTAAATTCTCTCGCATTCTGTGGATTGTAGGACCTCCAGGAATTGATGGTAGACCAGGATTTCCAGGAGCAAAAGGCATGAAAGGAGAATCAGGTTATCCAGGAGTAAGCGTAAGAGGTGAAGAAGGTCAGAAAGGATATCCTGGAATACCAGGGGCAGCTGGAATTGATGGACCTCCAGGGCCTAAAGGACCACGAGGAGAGAATGGTCAGCTTGGATTACCTGGTATAAAAGTGAGATTCAAATATTTTTCCTGTCTTTTATTACCTTGTTCCAATACATTAAAACAAATATGATTTTACTATAAAATTGTTGAATTGGACTATATTATTTTTAGGCAACTGAGCATTAACCAAATAATATCAGATGATAAAACATTTACTGTACAAAAAAATTCTTTTTGAATGTATTACTTATATATATAGTGTTCCTGATGTTTTCACCAATTTTCCACTAAAAACGTTCCTTTTTTCAATAAAAAAATTGTTGAACTGAGAAAATTATAAACCTTGGCAACTGATTTTTTAAAAAGGAAAAAAACTATAATTTTATTTTTAATGTTACTGGCGAATATGTTTTTATTTGATAGACTTTCAACAATTAGAAAACTTTTTTGACAACCAGAGACACTACAGTAATAAATATTCGCGCGCGTACCCTTCTTTTATTAAAGTTATCTTTTAGTTTCACTGCTGCATAGCTTCATGAATTGTTTATATGTGAGATAAATTGAGTTAAGTTTAAATGCATCTATATTCAGAGTAACGATGTCTCGTGTTTTACTTCTGTAGAATGTAATGATAACATAAAATCGCATATAGATAAGATCCAAAGCTTTAAATTATTTTATTCGATATATTCTCGTAAAATTTTTATTTTCTTCTAGCCGTCCTGTAATTTATTATGCTTCTTAGGAATTCTAATAGTATTCCTTTAGAATACAGAAGGTGCAGCGCTCTTCTTAATTATGTACGCATTGTCACAATAAGCATACGTGTTTAAGTGTCTGTGAAGTTTTCTGAAAGAGTTTTTAAAATTTGTCTCAAAAGTTTTAAAAGTTGATAATAATGAAGTATTCTCTCTAAAATATTTCACTACTTTCGGTATGATAAAATGTCATTAAATTTTGTTAGAAACGAAGGTAATACGATGGACATATAATAATAAAAAAATTATTTGGGGGGAAAAGATTGTAACAAATTTGTTTCTCTTTCTTTTACAGGGTGAAAGAGGTGAACCTGGATTTGATGAATTCGGTGGTTTCCCTGGATATCCTGGTCCTATAGGAGCAAAGGGAGAGAGGGGAAATCCAGGCTTTCCTGGACGTCCGGGATTCGCAGGAGAGGTAGGATCACCAGGGGACCAAGGTTTAAAAGGTGAGGAATTTTTTCATTTTTATCAAAGTTTAATGAATGTTAAGACTGAGCATGGTGAATACGGAACAAAAGATGCTGAAATTTCTAATTTTTATTTGTCACGAAATTCAGTATGAATTTATCTCTCTCTATATATATACCGTAAAATGCGGCGCATAAAGCGCACCGCCGTATAACGCACACCTATATTTCCAAGCTGCAATTTTTAATTTTCAGGCATATTCGCCGTATAACGCGCATCTCCTTTTTTTTATGAAGGTACCTGAAATGTACGTGCGCAATGCTCTTATGTTTTGGAGTCATTTATTCGAGGTAATATTCCAAGCTTTAAAAAAAAGTAGTATATTTTTAGAATATTACAACTCCTTAAGTTCATAAGGAATGTCATTTCTTTTAAATAAGCACTGTGTCGATTTGTGTAGAAGTCGGTTTTTTTCTATATTCATCTTATTTTTTTATTTTTAAAGGTCTCATTTTTATAACCGGTGTATTATGCGCACCTGTAAATTACGAACTTAATTTTTGCGTTAAAAGTGCGCGTTATACACCAGATTTTACGGTATATGTGTTAAAATGATACGCACACATTTTTGTAAAAAAAAATTATTTATAACTTTTTTGAGATAATTTTTTTAAATGATTAGAGTTGCAATTTCAATTTTAAAATAATTATTTCGTTAAAATTTTAACCGTGTTTAAACATAAAATAAAGATGTTTTGTCTTGAATGTTTTTAATCATTACATTACTACAAGAAAAATAAATTTTAAACTTTGCAGTGCAATTTTTTCTCCTAAAAAGTTTTTGAAATAATTTTCACTTTTAAAACTAACAAATTTTAAAAAAATAATTTGAAACCTGCTTGTATTTTACTTTTTGCAATTAAATTAAAATAACGTTTTAAAATATTGTGGGTTTTAAATAAAATTTAACTTGCTAGGAACCTTTTGCATTAAAAAAAATCATTTTAAGAAAAATGACAAAATGATTGCTAACAGAACGGAAAACATTTGAAAAATCAGCCTTAATGCAAAATGACATTAAATGATTGAAACACTTCCCATTTAGAGTAATATTTATTGTTGTTGATAGGCAATTGCTTGTAACATGTTGTTATCTATATTTTTCTGTGTTCACATCCTTCAATATAAAAGAGTAAAAAAGGTACTTACGTATTATTGCAACCGTATTGGCGACATTACATGAAACGAAGCACCTGGTTGCCAATCCAGTGCGTACGACACATAAGAAATTGGTGCTGCGAACTTGGCGAGTAATTAATAGAGTTGGTGATTGCTTCGATAATACGTAGTACCAAAAAAACATGTAACATCAATAATGTGCCAGGAATGTTTCTCTCTCTTAAATAGTATTTAAAAATTATTTAAGCGTACATTTTTTGAGAAAATGTGATTATTTAGCACTTTCATCTAAATAAATGCCAAATAAACTAAAACTATTCATTTCCTTCATGATTACATCTAAATATAACTTTTATATCAATCTTTTTTCTACATTTTTTATTGACTCTGAAAATTAAAACGCAAACGATAAGAACTTCTCCTGACGATGTTGTTGCCGTAATTGTACTTTGAATTTACTAAAATAATTATTTCCGTATTTTTCTACCACAATAAATCTAATGAAATTATTTGGAATATTTTTACAGGACTTCCGGGTCTTCCTGGATTTTATGGTGCTGACGGTCCAAAAGGAGAGCCTGGCGATACAGGTCCTGGAACTAAAGGTGAACCTGGATTCCCTGGACCTCCTGGATTTCAAGGTAAACATTTATGATTAATATGTTAAGAAGGTGGTAAAGGAAAATTCTAAATTTATAAATATACTTATCATAAAAATGGAAATCACACAGTTTTACGTTATGAGCTTTTTTCACTATTTCAAATTAAATGTTGAAATAATTGTTAAGTCAATCAGATGTTAAACGCAAAATTATTTAGTTTATTATTTTTATACTGTGTTTCTATGTATGATTGATGCAAATAAGAAAGATGATAAATTATAGTTTCTCAGCATTTTCTGAGAGACATTGTCGAGATACTTTTTATTCATGTTGGTTGAAGTGAAGATCTCGTTCTTTATTAAAACTCCTAGGGGAGGAAGAATCCAAAAACACAGCATTTTGGTGTAGAAGACATTGAATCTAACTCCAAATGATTATAAGTAAAAAAATGACAATAATTTAATATCTTATTAAATAAAACACTACAAATGACTATGCGATATGCAGACAAGACAAAATAAAGGGTAAGAATCAATTTTGTAATCAGAATGAGATGCAACCATCCGGCCTTGACAACATAAAAACCTTCGCAACTTTGAATATAAAAAAATACGACAATGGTGCTTTGGCATGAATCAATATTTAGCAAAATCTTACACAATCGTCAACCATCTTCTTTACATCATCTATCTCGTTAATTATTTATAAACTAGTCTTCAGTTACATGCTCTTGTATCGAGGCATTGCTCTAGTTTAAAGTACAAATTTCGCTGGACACAAATATGCCCATGTTAGAAAAGATAGACCTATTGTGTATAGCCTATTGGGACCAGTGAGAAAATTAAAATATCCGACCACTTTCGGGACCGTGATTTTAAACCATCTGAAATAATTATCGGCGTCTTTCTTAAAATTTCTCCCCTCTGTTGTAAAACATTGATAAACCCACATCTAAGTTATATATTTCAAAAATTCTAGTTGAGCCTCTGTACATAGGTCTGAGCTATATACAGGCAAACTATTATAGTAATAGAAGCATTTTTCACAAAAGGAGGATATTTTGAAAATGGGTCATTCTATGTTCATTTTTTGTCAAAATATTGTACTTGAATAATTTTTTTTATTGTAATAATAAATTAATTTTATATCCATTTCCTAATCTAAGTGACGCTAAATATCATAAATATTATCCATTTATACGTTTTTGCAAAATCACCGTTCCGAACGTAGTCGGATACCTTAATGGTAGCGTGAGAGTTTGGAAATTAAATATTTGGTTTATTTACATCACAGCTATTAATTACAGTATATCAGCGTTTCTCAATCTGTGATGCATGGCCCCCAAGGGGGGGCGTGATAACTCTACAAGGGGGGCGCGAGCATGTTGAAAAGTCGAAAACAAAAGTTTGTTTTAAAAAATTGTTAATTGACTGGAAATAAACAACAACATACATTCTTTCATAATAAAAAATAAATACACATTTACGCTGATATAATACACCTATAAATATATCAGTGTACTACATATTATATTTTTAAATTATTTTACCAATGACCCATGGGCTTGTCATATATAAAATTATATACAAAAATTAACTCTTATCTTGATAATTTATACGGTTTATAATGAATCCCGTAACTGCGGATTACGCGATTCTCTCCCCAATGCCACCGTTTTCCACGCAGGTGCGCGCATGCGATGTATTAGGGGGAGAAAAGGGATAAATAACATCCCCAAGGTCCTTTATTGCATTCCAAAGCCTTTGAAATAATTTTATGGATAGTAGTGCACAGAAAACATCGTTCTTCGGAGAGACGTATATATACGTCCGGGGTAATTATTGCTTTGGGTGAGCGAGACGTTTATATACTCCAGTGGCACTTAAGAGGTATAATTCGTATTGTAGCTTTCCCATCGAAGTACATTATTATTGAATTAAATACATTGTTACTGCATGGAGGGGGGCGTGATGAAAATTATGATTGAATATTGGGTCGCAGATATTGAAACTTTGAGAAGCTCTGCAGTATATACATGAACATTGACGTTATTCATAATATTGAGTATCTCATTAGTGTTCAGAATATGTTGTTTGTGAGGGAGGCAACACAACCGTTTTCTTCGTTGTTTTCCACGGAATCCTCTGCCCACTTCATGGTCTTGGGATAGGAATGGTTTCTTTTTTACACCTCGAATTACACTCGGAAGTTTCCGGCTCACAAATGTCCAGCCGTTGGGTTTTCTCACGGTCATAGGTGGGGCCGTGGTAGCCTAGTGGTCAAGGTAATGGACTTGTGGCCACGGTGTATCATGTGTTCGAACCTAACACCGCTGAAGACCCGCCGTGTACGGGGAGCGATGCACGTTAAATTTGTCGAGAGTTCAAACGTCCTCCCATTGCTGTGGTGTGAAAATTAGGAGAGGGGGTGCCATCTCAGGTGTCGCCCTCGTCACTTGACCGTTGTTCAAAATTACGAGGTCCGTCGCCAAAAGCCCTGTAGTAGCTGTATACAGGGTAGGCCCTGTAGTAGCTGTACACACGTTGATATTCACTGACTCACTCACGGTCGTAGGTTGCTGGAGCGATGTCGGATAACAAGACCCCGCAATATTTAGGAATGCACGTGTGTATAGGAACAGTGTTATCCTATCCACACACAAAAAAGCCGATTTTTCAGCTGTGTGACGCGAAAACGTCACACCATTTTTGCAACCCGACCATAATTTATTGTGAAAAATCTTTATATCGAAAATGCTGTACGTAAGAATTTTGAATAAAAAAAATCCACTAAGAAAAGAACAGTTATTTAATTTTTTTCTAAGCTAAAAAAAAAATTTAAGCTAAATAGTTTATTTTTCAAGCATTAAAGCCTTTATGATGTTTTAAAAAAAATTTAAATGGCGTTATTTAATACTACCACATTCATTGAAATATATAGGTTTACCTGGTGACAAAGGAGAAAGAGGACGTGATGGAGGTTATGGATTTTCTGGCATCAAAGGTGAAAGGGGAGAACCTGGTGTTGAAGGATTGATTGGCCCACCAGGAACTGAAGGACTGCCCGGACCTCAAGGAAGACCAGGAAAATATGGATTGGATGGATTACCTGGTAAGGGGATGTTCGTAATCTTAGTTCTAGAAAAGAAACTAAAATTAATATGAATATAAACATTGATCTGTATATTGTATAGTTATATATATATATATATATATATATATATATATATATATATATATATATATATATATATATATATATAGATAGATAGATATAGATATAGATATAAATATAAAGAGAGAACATCTTTTTTACTCAAAATGGGTAATGGATTTATTGCCGATTTTTACAAAGGAAAAAAAATCAACTTCCTTAGTGTATAAGTAAATACATTATAATATATTAAGTGAAAATTATTTTTTAAGAACTATGTGTCATTTTTTGTTGTTTTATACATGCATAGTCATCAACCTATGTAAAAGCTCATTGTAAAAAGAAATTTCAGATTTTACACAATTTATTGCTTCTGTATCGTATCAATCAAAAATTTACTAATTATTCTATTATTTTTAGTATAAATAAAAAAAAAATTATTCAACTAATAAAACAAATTTTGAAGTCTGCTCTAGCAAGTTATTTTGATACATATCAAACATGATCAGTAATACCTTACTTTCTTTGAAATCGTTTTTTGCTGAACTTATGAAAAGAATAAGTTACATCAAATAAAAAAAAATATTTGTTACATATTGATTTAAATTTTTGATCAATTTTTTTATGAAACTTGTTTTAATTTAATAAATAAAACCATTTTCTAAAAGAATTAAGGCTTTATTAGTGAATTAAGGATTTATTAATCTTACTATTAAATTATATGATTTTGTTTGAAGGGAAACTAAGAATTTTTTTTTTAAAAAAAAAAGATTTTCAATTTAAAAAAAAATGCAGTAAACAATCTAGTAAATCTTAGTCCTTTATAAAAAAATAAAACAATGCATTAGCTTCATTATCTTAATATTATGGTCCTTGCTATTGCTGAAATTTTTTCTTCATAGTAATGATAATGCGCACCATTTTTCATATTAATTTAAAAGTAAAGATATGGGAGTGAATTAATGAAGTGATGTTTTTCACCACGTAACAAAATTTTCAATTGAAATTCAGAATAGCGCATATTATAAATATATTTTCCTCTTTTGAAAATAATAAATAAACAGATATTTAAAATGTACAGTTTAGTTAGCATTTCATAGGAAATATTATTTAAATAACTTTAATTTGGTTTTTAAGGTGCATCCTAAAACTGTATAGTATAATATTTGTGTCCATATTATGTGCGTCACTTATGCGTTATTGCAATTTTAGGACCGAAAGGTGAGCATGGCAATCCAGGATTCCCCGGGGCACCTGGTCTTCCCGGTTTCCCAGGTCGAAAAGGACAACTAGGCCCAAAAGGTGCGTTAATCTTTATAATATTATTACGAATTTTATGTAAATAGTGTAAATAATTTGTATTTGAATGTGTAAAGCATTTATATTACTCTATGTTATGTTTATTTTATGTTAAAATTGTAATATTCACAAGCAAACTCCGTCCCTTACGCTATAGTGGCGATTCAATGAGAACTTCGTGAAATCTTGGCGATAAAGCCAAGTTGGCATCATTTTTGGCGACCGAGTTGGCGCCAAATTCGGCGACCATTTTAGTATCATTGGCGATCATGTTGGCGTGTTTGGGACCCTCTGGATTCTTCTAGAAATTTATCCACTAGTTTCACGCTGTATGACAATTGCGGATTTTTCTGGAAGTTTCCGCCGGGTTTATAAATAAAGTGATGCTAGCCGCAAGAATCTGTCTTGATTCAACCAGCGAGTAGTGAGCACTGTTTTGATTAGCTCAGTTGTGCTTGTGAATAATCTTTTACATACGTTTGTTTTAAACACTGATAATTGTGTTTGATTGCTGTTGAAAGTGTGAAGCCCTTCGAAGATTTACTCTGTGAATATTGCTGCGGAATCCTGTATTTAAAGAATTGCACATGTCCGATAGTAAATTCGCATCGCCTTTAAAGAACTGTTATTTTTCTTTCTGACTGATTTGCATAAAATCCTTGAACCCGTATCTACGTAACAATATTAAGTAAAATTTTACAAAATTTTCTATTCTTTGTAACTATTTTTTTTTCCTTTTACCAAAATATTCAACATCATTAACCATTACTAAGCTTCATTCTTTTGAACGAAATTATTTTTTTTGGCCGGAATTACTAATTTGTAAGTGTATATTGTTAATTTCAGGTCTAAGACTTTTAGGCTTGTCACCAATAGTCCTCGCGTTGCTTCAAAAACTGCGTCGTTAATAAATCAATCAATATTATTTTTAACAATATAGGAATTGAAGGTGAAATAGGAGTTCGTGGCTTGCCAGGACGACCAGGAATAGCTGGATTTCCAGGTGAAATAGGAGACCCTGGATATCCTGGAACCCCAGGACCGAAGGGAGAACCATCATTTTTTAGCCAAAAGGGAGAACCAGGAGACTCTGGATTACCAGGTATTTTTTCAACTTTTGAACAAAATTTGCGAGTTATTATGAAAATGATCATTTCTTTGTAGTTCTGTTGAAAGCGTTGCAAACAACAGTTTAAGCCATTTAAGAAGAACTTTTTTTACCATTTAAATCGAAACGTTGTGTATATTTTTGAATTTAAAATTCTCTTTCATCAACAAGAAATAAACTAGCGCTTTACGGTTATAAACTCCAAGTTAGAACTTCTACTGTAAAATTATTTCATTTCACAAATTCTATTTTATGAATGAGTTACGGAAGTTATCAATTAGACAGCAAAAGCAAGCGGTTTAACTAAATACATATAATTATATACGAGGGCTGTTCAATAAGTAATAAGACTAAAATTATATTAAAAAAGAATACCTTTAATTATCATCATTTATTCGGTCTTTTTCAAAATAACTTCCGCGGCACGTAATGCATTTATCCCAACGTTCTGTCGACTTCTTAAAAACATGAAAAAGTCAGTTTTGGGAGAGCTTTATCAAAATCGCCTCCGCAGTCTTTACACTTGCTGTGTTGCTTACAAAACGTTTGCCTTGTAATTGTTTCTTAAGTTGAGGAAACAGCCAGAAATCGCATGGAGTTTTATCAGGACTGTATGAAGGGTGTGGTGCAATCTCTGCGTTGTTCTGCTGCGAAACATCCAGTACGCAACGAGCAAAATGTGGTCGGGCATTGTCATGGTGCAATAGGAATCCATTTAAGAACAATGGACGTTTCCTTTTAACGTGCTGTATCATTCGCAGGACATTCGCGTAGTACGAGCCGTTTACGGTAGTACTGGGTTCGACAGCGTGTTGTTACACAATTCCTTCATAATAAAAAGAATTATGGTCATAATTTTACCAGCCAATTTCACAGTTTTTGCTTTATTGGGAGTAAGTGAAGATGGATGTTTCTATTCACTGCTTTGTTGTTTTATGGTTGGATCATAGTAATACAACCAAGTTTCGTCTGCTGCTATAAAGCGTCTTAAGATATTGCTGCCTTCTTGTTCTAGTCTTTAATCATATCGTATCATATCAAAGGTCTCCGATGCTGATTTTTGCTTCCATTTCGACAACTGGGCGCGTCTCGTAGGCGCCCACAAACACGCTTCAGTTCGATCACGTGATACTCAAGAATACGAGTCAGTACACGCCATTTGTCGGTAGCTTTTGTTAATACAGACAACAAACTTTTCTTATGCCACAGAAATTAACATCCCGATGAATGGTTTCGCGGCAGAAAAATTAATCTTATTACTTATTGTACATAACTACCAAACGATTTGTTAAAAACATATCAAGTTAATCTGCTAAAAACTACTTTTGGAGCTATTTTGAATCATTTAATAATGAGTTAATACATTACCAACAAGAATAGCTTTTTAAATAATATATGAAAGCAAAAATGTTTGTTTGAGATTTATCTAAAATTATGCATTTTCTCGGCATAGTTATTGTTTAGGCTTAATAAAATTCTTCACGTTATTTTTTGTTTATTTTTATTTTATAACTTATTCTTCTCAATGGAAAGGGAATAGTTTTTATTTTCTTTGTTGCTTTTTTTTATCATATTTTAATGGGTTTAGTTATTGATGAAGACAGATAATAAAAATTAAAGAACCTCTAGTAGTTGATTAAGAAATTTCCATTTAAGTGAAAAATACAAAACTAATGCCTAATTTATTATAGAAGGAATTAAAACTTTAAAAAACATTATTGTAACATTTTCCCTTAAACCATAAAATAAAATTATATTAATATTAATTTTGTCATATTGACTGTCGTAGTGACACACACACACAATTTTCTCACGCTGCAATTAGCAATGTAGATGAAATAATAAATAGTTTTAAATTATATATATATATATTTGGTGCTTCGTAACACATATAAAAAAATCTGCTAAATTTTTTTGACTTCTAATAAAAAAATGTCTTATATTTTATTACGAGTAATATTTTAGTATTTATTATTATGAAAAAACAATAAAAAATCGTACTTTAATAATGTTTCGTTGAAAAACTTTGAATAAAACATGAATCAGAAATTAAAGTAAAATTATTACAATTGTTTATTTAGTAATGTGAAAACCAGAATACCTTTGCATGTGTTTGTAAGAAATTGCATAATGATTTCACGTCTAAGCATGTTAAACCGTTTAAACCGTTATTCAATGTTTTTGTCTCTAACTGTTAATTTATTAAGTGATAAAAAAGGAGAAAAATTCCGCAACTCTACAATATTAAAAAAAGTGAAATTTTAGGTTGAACAAATTTAAAAATTCACCCTAGATGATTTTTTGTGTTTAATGAAATACCTTATAACAAATAAAAATGATAGCTTGCATTTTTGATTACATTAATACGTGGAATTTTTTTAGGCTTCAGAGGAGCACCCGGATTGCCAGGATTGTCTGGTTTGCCAGGACCCAAGGGAGAACGTGGAAGACCTGGATTCGTATATCCCAGTCTTGAAGCTGCTAAAGGAGAAAGAGGACCTCCTGGATACCCAGGCCCTTCAGGATTACCTGGACCGAAGGGAGAATCTGGATCACCTGGAAGACCAGGTAAAACCTTTAAAATTTAAAAAAATGAATCTGAAGTAACTAGGTTAATCAAATCATATAATTTCTTTAAAAAGTTATTGGCTTGTGAAAGTTATTTCAAATCGATTAACAAATAATTTTGAAGCAAATATACTGTGACAATCCAAAAATATATTTATTGAGTTTAAAGTTCGTTTTCTTTATGATACAAAATAGGGCACATACAATCTATCTCGAATGCATTATTATTATGTGTATAGCTTTCGCATTTCGTGAAGGTATTTTGGAATAGACATCACTAGTGAACGGATATTACATGTGTACGCACGCCCTAATTGTAAATTTAGATATTCTTTGACACACGTTGAGTCCTTCTTTTTCAACAAAGAAACTGCTGAATCATTTCTTAAACGTGTGCTCTGAATTTATTTTCATCTTTTTATTAGAATCAGGTTACGTAAACGTTTGTTGCTATTACGCAACTCTCAATTTCCATACGTTTTAACGCGTGTAAATAGTTACATAAAAGTATACTCATATTTAATCAAATTTCATGAAAAATATTGAATAAAGAGGGAAAAAAGTGCTTCCAAAATTTTGTTGTCTATTACTTAAGCATAACTCAACCTCCGTGACTTTCATGTTGTTTTTAGCTACACGTGGTGAAATTTAAAAACAAACCGTTAAAATGAATAATCAACATTTGAATAATTAAATTAAGTGGTAAAAAAAAATGCGGGGAAACTTTAGATAAGACAATCTCAAGTACTAATTTCTAGAGATTTTCGCAGAGAGACCTTGACAAAGTCGTCCAAGAGCCAAGAAAACCTGCGAAGAGAAATATTTGATCATTACAGAAAGCCATGAGCTCCATGATCATTGGAGCAGCTTTTTAACTGTCTCGTGAACTTCATGGGGCCACAGAAACCTGAATTTCGAGGGTAACTGTTTCCAGAAAACTACTTGAAAAAAACCGTCTTTTGCATCCCGCTCACTTCTAGGCACAGAAAAGCCCGTTTTGTGCTACGCAGAAAATATTTGCATTGGAGGTGAGATCATTGGAGAAGGTTCTATTTACTAATGATCCCATATTCAACATAACCGCTTATTCTCGGCGTGTTTTCATTTGAAGGAAACCAAGGACTTGTGCTGCATATCCCCTAACTTCCTAGAAAGAGATAGGTATAGTAGTGGAAGTTGGATGGTCTAGACAAGCATCTAGACGAGTACACATTTATGTCTTTGACATAGACTCTGCGACTGCTATGAAATATTGAGATAAGATCTTGGAGTCCTGTGGTCACTCTTTTCCACTGCAATTAGTCTTGATTTCGTTTTTATGGATGACAACATTCGTCGATGTGGGAAGGCTCATATGAGTAACGGAATTTCTAGAAAGTGAGGATATTCTCCGAAAAAATCAACCATCCAGATCTACTAACTTAAACCGTATCGTGAATATTTTGGATGCTCTTGTGAGGGCATTTGCAGCTCCCTTAACCTCTCCCAGGAACATCCAGTGCCTGGAAAGAGGCTGGTCGGTTAACTGTCTCATTTCCAGCTTGAACTCATGCTGTGAAAGCTGTATGTATAACTGTAAGAGGGACCTATTTCCTGTAATTAATTACATGATCATGTGAGCATGCTATAACTGTCTAACGTTTCTGAGGATTATTTCAACCTATGTGTTTACTTAATTTTATCACATCTGTCAATTACTTCTAAGAATAATGAATTCAAAGTGAAAAGATGCCGCGGTAGCTTAGTGTTCAAGGTAATGGACTCGTGACCGGCGTGGTTCGAGCCTTGTACCGCTGAAGAGCCACCATGCAGAATTGACCGATGCGCGTTAGATACGTTGAGGCTCAAACATCCTCCCGTTGGTGTGGAAGTTAGGAGAGGGGAGTGGTGTCGCCCTCGTCTCTTGACCATGATTCAAAATTACAAGGTCAGTGTCCAAAAAGTTCTCAAATAACTGAATAGTGCGACATTAATATTCACCCACCTACCCTCCCCCAAGTGAAAATTCTCTTAATTTTGAGAACCAGAATAAGTATTAAAAACTATCTTTGTAAAAAAATTTTACAAATTTGGGTTTTGTTTTGGAATATGACTCAAAGGATTTTGAAATTATAACTAGGTTTACAGAATCGTTGCTCACGAATTTTGGTAGCGTTGTGTAAAATAAAATTTTTCCATAGAGGTTTTTTTTTACTAAAATATTTATTTTACAGTTAAGATGACCTTCACCAGATGCTAAAGAATAAGATCTAAATTATGTAAACTTATTAAAAAAAATGATACAAAGTTATATCATATTCTGATTTAATTATTGTAAAGTGAGAAATGTATATGGTAGCTCATGTAATACTAACTTTGTTTGAAACAATCATTTCCTCTCCCCCATCCTCTTTTTTTTGTTCGTAAAATATGCTTTATGATTTGTTTCCAATACTTTAATTCTAACTGGCCTTTCATTTTCATGTGTTTCAATGTTTAAAAATTATATGTATTAAACATTTTTAAGTATTAAAAATTGAATAGTATGAACATGCATTAATTATCATAACACATGAACTCATTATTCATGTTATATTCTACTCTCTAGAACAGTTTCCCTTGTTTGACATATATTATTGAACGAAGATAAGATATTTAAGTAACATTAAGGGAGGGGGGGGGGTATCCGACTATGTTCGGAAACGTGATTTTAAAAAAAGCACATAAATGGATAATTAATTTTCATGATATTTAGTGTCACTTAGATTAGAATAAATGTATAAAATTGTTTTAAGGACATTATGACAAAAAAAATTATTTAAATACAATATTTTGGTAAAAAATTAACTTAGAATAATTTTTTTTCAAAACGTTCCCCTTTTATAAAAAATGCTTCTATAATAATAATATTTTGCTAAGAAAAGTAAAGACTTCTCCAGAGAGTGTGAACAAGGATTTTTGAAAAATTCACATTATTTTCAGAGTTACTACCAATTAAAATAATTATCAGTGTTGTTTTGTTAAAATTTCTCCCCTCTGTTTTAGTAAAATATGGATAAACCCACTTCTAAATGGTATATTTCAAAAATTCTACTTCAGCCTCTGTACAGAGGTCTGAGCTATATACAGGCAAAATATTATTATAATAGAAGTATTTTTCGTAAAAGGAGAATGTTTTGAAAATTGGTCATTCTATGTTCATTTTTTGTCAAATTATTGTAATTAAATAGTTTTTATTGTAATAATATTCTTTAAACAATTTTATATACATTTTCTAATTTTAGTGACTCTACATGTCATAAATATTATCCATTTACAGGCTTTTGCAAAATCACGGTTCCGAGCGTAGTCGGATACCTTAAAATATATTTCTTTTAAAATTTCATTTTAATTTTTAAAAATGAATTACAAATAAAATACGTATATAAGATATCATACACTTTAAAAAAATTCCGTAGAAGAATATGTGATTAGTAAATTTCCCTCTCTCTCTCTCAATGAAACAAACATTTTTATTTAGTAATTTTGGTTAATAAAATAGGGGGTGAGTGAATTTTCACACACACACACACACACACACACATATATATATATATATATATATATATATATATATATATATAAATATAAAGAATTTACACAAACTCCATGATGAATAATTAAAAGCAACAATAGATACCATTGAATAACTTTTTTAAGAATAGCTCACTGTTTACTTGGACTATATTCATTTGCTTTTTAATTTAGTCGTTGTTCTTTTGTAACTTGTAATTTAATAAAAAATGAAAAATTCTTTTAAATTATGCATATTTTATAAGAATGTAGTGGAAATACAAGTTTTATAGATATTTCATTATTTTAAAAAGAAATCCTAGCTTTTAGAAAATAAAATTTCATGGGCATTTAACACTTTTTAAGCTAAAATTATTATTTTTACTCCCATAGAGCTCATTGCAAATCAAAAGAAATATATTAAGATTGAAATTTCATCTTTGTTTACCTGATTAATTAAAATGCCCACTTGCAATGTAATTTTATACATACGAATTTAATATTTTAATGGATTTAAATATTTCTTTCCCATTTTTAGTATAAATAAATAGTTTTTAAGATACTTAAATTAACGATTCAGTTTTTGTGTACATTCAGTAGTGATAATTGGTTGTTGACTAATACAAAAGATTAAAAAATTAAATTGTTTATCACAGGCTTTGCAGGACTCAAAGGAGATGCAGGACGTCCAGGTCCCAATGGTTTGGATGGTCCACGAGGAATTCCAGGTTTTCCTGGAGTAAAAGGGGAAGATGGGGACACGGGATTATCTGGTCCACAAGGAGCGAAGGTCAGAATTGACTGATTTTAAAACTGTATATTTAATCACTCATTAGCTACATTCTTTTGGTATAAATTATTATTGCAACGAAACAGTATTTTTCGTCTTATTTAAAATATTATTTAAAGAATATTATGGGGTTAAAAAATTTTTCTCACTTACTGCTCATTTTTCCCAAAACAGAGCAAGACGTGTTTTTTACTATTTGAATCACTTTTCTGTATTTGATTTTTAAAAATTTTGGGGAAAGCATAGGTTATTATCAGAAAGATATGATATTATCAGAAAGATATGAAATACTAATCATAAATGTAAATCTTTTGGTAATCAGTCCATTTAAATTGTTTTTTCAAAAATAAACTGTTCTTAAAATTAATTTTTTTTTATTTATAATTATAGTGGAGGGAATACTCTGAACTGGTGACTAACAAGTTATGACTCGAAGAAGTTGTCCTAATAAGTAGAATAAACTAAACCAGTGGTTCCCTAGTTCCTATGGACTCTTAAGGGGTCCTGGGTATTATTTAGGGGGTCCATGGAAAATTAAAATTGTTTTGGTGGTCCCTGAACAATAACGGGTCCGCGCAAGGTATAATATAAAATAAAAAATTTTGATCCATTTTTATTTTTATGTAAATTTAAATTAATAACAATAATTCACTTTGATATTCCCGACTGGGTGTTTAACCCTTTTGCGCGTGAGCTATAATTAAATCCCAAACACCAATAAATCCATACTAATACAGGAGCATCTTATTGAAATATCCACAAATGAGGATTTTGTTGTCCACAATGTTGGAACAAGGATACCACAAATTCTGGTTAGAAAAACAGGTCTAATTTTATATCATGCAATATGTGGGTTATTGTACAGAGAAGTTGTTGACTACTTTCCCGTCTGTATTGATTGATTGAATATTAACGTCGCACTGTTCAGCTACACGAGGGCTTTTGGCGACGGACCACGTAATTTTGAACCATGGTCAAGTGACGTGGACGACACCTGAGCTGGCACCCCCTCTCCTAACTACCACACCACACCAACGGGAGGACGTTTCAGCTCTCGACAGATTTAACGTGCATCGCTGCCCTACACGGCGGGTCTTTAGTGGTACTGGGCTCGATCCTGTGACAAAGCAAGCCACAGTCCGATACCTATACCACTCGGCTACCGCGGCCACTTTCCCGTCTGTAAATTTGGTAGAACGTGGATTAAGTGCAGTAAAAAACCTCATCACTAAAAAAAAAGAAGCCGACTAAAAACTAGTGCTCGCGGTGACTTGATGTGGCTACTCACAAACTTTGAGACGGACTTAAATATACTCATAACATCTCATCAAGTTCATCCAAGTCATTAATTTACTTAATTTTATTTTAAACAAAAGTTATAATTTCAATAACTAATTATTTAACAATTTTTTTTTAATTTGTAATTTTTATACTATGCATTTATGTAGCTTTTTTCACTTGGGAAAGTTTTGACTTTAAATGGGGGTCCATGGGCGTTTGGACTATTAAAAAAAAGTCCGTGGCCAAGTTTTGATTATAAAAAAAGCGTCTATGGATTAAAAAAATTTGGGAGCCACTGAGCTAAGCTAATGCTTTACCTTACTAAAACAACCTTATTACATTACGTTTTCAAAAGGAACATTTGCTTTGACCCGGACGTGATTTGAACACGCAACCTTTTGATCTGGAGTCAGACGCGCTACCGTTGCGCCACCGAGCCATGTACATTTCAGAGACCAAAATAATCTCATTCCAATTTCCTGTAGCAATATTCAGCATCACTTTGGGAACTTGTTCTTTTATCTCATTTTTTTATCTTTCTTTTACTTTTATTTTTCATCTGAAGTGAATTACACTATCTAACGCTTGCTCTGTTGCCAAGATATATATTGCTAAAACGAGTTTCGAAAATTTATTGGCTAAGCCCGTTATATTTAAGATAAGAATTTTTTTTTATTTGCTTCCACGTAATGTATACGTCCAATGTAGCCAAATATTTTCAGTGTGCGATATCATCACGTTATTATGACCAAAAAAGATACTACGACATTAACTTTTGATGTTAAAAGAATGAAAAATAATATAAAGGAAGCGACGGAAGTATTTTTTAAATAAATTTATTCTCAGTAGTGTACACAAACAACTTGTATGGGAGGGTCTTACGTTTGATTTATTCTTGAAAGTTCCCTGCTTTAAATTTAAATTAAATTAAATGTTTATTAAATTTTATGTTTTTGGATTTAGCACTCCTTTCTCAAATTCAGCTACACTTGAAACTTGTTACAAAGTTTTGTACTTATAAATCTGTAAATGTTAGGCTTTCAGTATATTTTTAGCTTTGATGTTCAAGATATATTCTCATTAAAATTAAAAGGAATATTAGTTTATCAGCTATAAATATTTATTTTATTTTCAATACATAAAAATGTTACGCCCATTTTTGTTTTAAATACTAATAATGTTTCATTTGTTATAGTCCCTGATTGGTAACTATTTGGTTACAGGGTCAAGAATCAAATGTAATTAATGCTTCATACGACGACTATTTTTTGTCAGAGACAGGTTAAAACTTCCAAACTCTCATTTTGATATCAAAAGTTCGGTGAAGGGGTTAGGAGAAGGGAGGGGGATAATGTTGGACATCTCTAAGTTTCTCCTGTATTATAAAATGTTTTACTGCTTAAATGGATCAGATTATATTCCACAAAAAACTTCAATGTTCTATAAAGCCACCTCTTAAAACACATTCTTCTGAAATAAAATTTTAATTCAATTTTTTTTACACATTTAAAATAAAAAATTCTTTTTTTTCTACACATTGTACAGTTATTACATTTTTATCATTTTTACTTGTGGAGGGTTATATCGACAAGAAAAAAAATGTACAAAGAGAGAGAATTACTTTTGTTTTCACAAATAATTTTTTTTATTAGGTAAAGCTATTTTTGAGAAATTTCTTAAAAAGTACAAATTAGTTACCTTCAAACTAAATATATAGGGATAAAAACTCTTTCTCCCTTAATTTGAATTATTTTATTGCAGAAGTCTTCTTTTACCTGCATATATATTTTTCTTTTTCTTCTTTCTCTCCTTTCTTTCATTGAATTTTAATTTTATATTAAGTCGAGGTTAAAGTTTAACTTTTTTGGCTACGGCTTTATTTTATATTTAAACTGCTTGGAGCTAATGATATCTTCTTTAATCTATTTTGAAAGGAAAGGAAGCTCTTAGTATGATTCTATAACATTATAAACTGTTCATTATTGAATGCTTCTGGAAAAATTTTAACATTTCTTATTATATATCTTCTATTTAAATAATAAGAAGTATAATAGATAGGTTTCGATATAAATAATGGCTTTATTTCTACCTCATTACCTTCTACAATTTTTTTACATATTAGAATGCTTTTGGGACTACAATACCTTTCACTCTCGTTGCCTAAATATTATCATTTCCTTCATTTTAACTTTTTCTACAAATTCTTTCATATTATTTTCCTTTCACCTCTAGCATAATTTACCCATATTGTTCTGTAAAATAAAAGAGTTTCGTCAGAATATAATTCTTATCAATCTTAAACTGTTTCTGATACAACCTAATTATCATGGAATGAAACATCGGCTTTCAAATATGAACATAAAAGCTTATATATTAGAAAAACTTTAGGAGATTCATAACCTTTTTAATAACATAATTTATAAGAAAATAAATGTTGTTTTCAACAATAAACCAAAAAGTATATCTTACATTCATTCTCAAGCAATTTAACTCACAATCAGAAATTATTATGTTTTGTGTCGATAGTTAAGAAAGCCACGTTTAGAATGTGTGTTTATTAGTTTTATGGGTTTCAGGGAGAAAGAGGTAGAGAAGGTTTCAATGGACTTCCTGGACTCAAAGGCGATGTAGGATATCCAGGATTACCAGGACTTTCCGGACTTCCAGGACCAAAAGGACAAAGGGGCGACATTGGACCTAAAGGTTTATTATCTGGTTTTAAATATAATTCATATCTCCCTATTAAGTATCTTCTTATTCAACTTGGTTTTTAATTAAAATTCTTTTTTCATCAATAATTTTATTTTGACTGATATTTATCGAAATATTTAACTATAAAATTTTCTTTGGACGCATGTTAATTACAAAAACACTAGAGCAATGTCACTTTTGTGGTATTTACGTATTATAACGTCGACTAATTTCGACAAATCAAAAAACGTCATCTAGGTTTCTGTAGAAAACTTTTCCTGTACGTGTTTGAACATATTAATAATAATAATAACTATGACAGCATTTGACGATATTTTTTGAATTGGCGACATCTTTTGATTTGGGGAAATTGGTCGATGGTATAACAATAAGTAACCCTGAAATTTGTAGATAATATACAATAGCGTCGCCCATCCTGTATAGTGGTTAGTGACGCTGACTGCGGTACTGTAGGGTCTGGGTTCGAATCCCAGGTAAGACTTGGATGTCTGTAATCCTTCTCTTCTTTGTGATGAGTGCTTCACGCTTACTTCTATGTAAGCCCCCGTGTGATACTTTGTGGTGCACGGGGTTATGAATGTTCTCAATAAAAGAAAAATATATACAATATCAAATTAAGTTTTACTTGCCAAATTTTAAGATTAATGTCCATCTTGCGAAAACTGATTGTTAGCTTAATTATCTATCTTTTTCGATTTTTTTTTTACCTTTGCTACATTGATAAATTGTTGATTTATGAATAAATTTCAGCCACATCTTTAGTTTCTTTAAAAATATTTTTTTAATTTGTAGATGCATTAAAAATTAAATAATTTTACTGTGTCAAAAGATTAACTTTTCCCGATACTCAATATTAAAAGGCACTTGTTTCTGATTTATTGCACATAATTTATTGTTTAGGAATTCCGTCATTTGAATTAAACAAAGGACCACCCGGTGAACCTGGTTACTTCGGACAACGAGGTCTCCCAGGTCCTAAAGGAGATGACGGTTTTCCTGGTTTCCCAGGATTAAAAGGAGAGAGAGGAGAATCTGGTATACCTGGCAGGCGAGGTGGTCCTGGACCATTTGGACCAAAAGGTATAATTTCCAATTGATTTAATTTGCTTAATATTTTTTTCTATTACTCAAAACTTGATAATGCACTTTTTAAATAATGAAATCCTCTTATTCTTCAAATTAAAGCAAAAAAAAAAAAAAATGTGTATTTATTTTTCTGATTTGTCTGGTTCAAAAAAGAACTCTGATTTAAAAAAGTGTAAATATATTTTTCATGATAAAAAAAAAATAGCATGAAGAAATCTGAAGTATTATAATGTTTTAATGATTAATATATTAGAATTATTTATTTTTGTTTGTTATTTCATTTATTATTATTATTATCTTTCTAGGCTTAAGAGGAAGAGATGGACTACCTGGCGAAGAAGGTTTACCTGGCTTCTCAGGTAAGAGTACGCACTTTTTAGTTGAGAATTTGTTTACATTTGATCAGTATTATTGTTTATTTTTCGATTCCTACACTATTAGGTCACATTCTCTATATATTTATTTATTTATCTTGGTAGAATTTTCAATGGTTAATAAAATACATTTTAAAGCGCTCAGTTGAGCTGAAATTTTATATACATGATTATTTTGGATGACAATACATTAATTTTTAATTATAATTAATAAAAATTAATTGATTAAAACTAATTATTTAAAGAATTTCAAAAACAGCCACGTTGGCATCATTTTGGGCGACTTAGCGACCCTCTTGGCAATTTGTGTCAAAACTTGAAAAGGTTTTTTATTTTTTCTCACGTTTCAAAGCATTCAGCTGAACTGAAATTTTATAGACACGATTGTTTTGGATGACAATACGATACTTTAATGATAATTAATAAAAATGAATTACCACTTAATGTTGCGATTCTGTCATATATGTATACATATTTATATTAATTGTAACTATTTAATAAAAAGTAGCTAACATAAAAATTTTCTATGTTGATCTAAGTAGGAATTGACTTGAAAAAATGTTTTTTATATTACTTGTTTGAATTATAATTCATTCTTGCAGGTTATCCAACATCATTGTACCTTTACTTTAAACATTTTAAATTTTTTCTTTGTGGGAATTAGTTAAACATATCATATTTAATGAGTAATATCTCAAACTACATAATTTTGTGTCTATATATTCAAATGTTTTAACTACCATTTGTATGGAAATTATAACTAAATTTTAGCACGAATTTATTGAATAAGCTTGCCATCTGTGCTTTAAAATAAATACGTTAAAAGACCAAAATTTATTTGCTTACTTTAAATTCATGAATAATATAATAAATTAATGTGATAAATGTGAGCCTGCAATTCCTTTTCCCCCCTTAAAATCGTATGCATCAACTTATAATTTGTGCAGAAATCTATTCTATGAAAAGAAATGTAAAAACGGGTTAGTGCTCTTTTAAATAACGTTCTTGTTAGAAAGATCATAACTTTTCTTTGTACGAATTTGATAATAACAATGTATCGAATATTCATTTATCGCTTTAGGCAACACGTTTCTGTCATTCAAAAATTTTATAATGCGCTCTCAAAGAAGATTCTCATTTTGAATTCCTCTCTACTTAATGCTTAAAAATAATGTTATTATTGCTCAATTACTTTAACCAATGTCTGTGACTCTATGCACAAATATAGGTTGAACATATTCAATACTAAGAGAGGTGCAGATAAATCACGAAAAATCAAGTAAGTTTTTGTTGTCTCGGAATGCCATAAAATTCGTTATTATGCCAGATATGTGTCGGTATCACGAAATAAATAATATATTATTTGTCTAGCACTTAAAAAGTCAAAATTGTGAGTTTCAAAGTGGCTAACTTGCTTGAAAATTTTATAGTACAGTTCAATTAGCCATGCACAGACGAAAATCGACTGTAGACGAAAGATTGCCAATTGCGAAAAGTTCCAATGCAGGGACATCTTAAGACATGGCTTCGGCCTCTTTGGGGTCCTCGTTTAATTCCCGACTTAACCTCAATGAGATCATGATAGGAATAACTTTAATGGTCGAATGTTATTCCCGGACATATTCCCCGAAAGACTGAGAAGTTCAAACTACAAGTCGACTGGAAACGGTGGCAAGACTTCACTATTAGGTGATGACCGTTGTCCATGTCTAGCAAAGGCCTACCACCGTAAACCATCGTTACTCATTTAATCAAAATGCGGGAGCTGGTCGAGACGATTTGTGCCTAGGTTTGTAAGATGTTGTCTACCATAATCATTTATTTGTTTTAGATAGCCGTTTGTACGAGTATTTTACAATGTATGTCATAAGTGCCTGTTTTTAAGGGTCACAGGTAGGGCCTACTTTTGCATAGAGGCCCCAGGGCCATAAAAAGTTGCAAGATGTCTCTGGGCCCAGGGCCTCAAGAATTTTTAAGACATCCCTGTTCCAGCGTGCGATTCCCAGTAGTATTTTGGTAAAATTAGGAGCAACTAATATTGAGTAGCTTTTATTTGGGCATATTTTGTGTCTTGTCGGTGAATAATTTGTGACTTGTCGCTTGGTGAGATTTATTGGCCAAGATTAATTGGGCAAATCTAATTAAACTTGGAACGCCTCAACATAGTTTACATGCTTTTAATGTTCTTCTTTTCATTTTCAAATAAATCTGATATTGCTAGACATGGCTTACAAGGGGAGATTTTAAATACAGTTAGTTTGAATAAGAATATTTAGTTATTAAAAGTAAATAAGTTTCGAATGAAATTGCAAAACAACACTCGTGTATGGGCGCTAGATGCAAGATATTCACTCATACGCTCATATGAATTCTTTGTTGCATTCATAGTTAAGACATCTCGCGCGCGCGCGCGCGCGATCCTATTACAGGTAATTTGTGAACTCTTTTTATATTTAAAAAAATATATTCAATAAAAAACATTGATGCGTCTAATCTTTTAGTCTCTTCAGTTGACCTACTTTAGTAGAGGTAAAATGACTAACCACATCTGAATATGCATAGTTCTAAAAATAAACGATTTTCTAATCTTCACTCAAAAACATTTATGAGTAAATAATCTGAAATATCAATATTAAATTATTTCTTCGTGCATTACTATTGTCCTCGAAATTTTTTTAGTATGAACCATTGGTGTTTTCCACTTTGTTCTTGCGAAGAATACACAGTTAATGGAAGAATCTATTCCCACTTCAATAATAAGGATTATCAAAAACCAGCTTCCAATAACTTTTGCTGCTTTAAGAAATTGTTTTCAAGTGATTTTTCTCACGTCGAGCGCCATATAAACAAAGGACTGTGTCACTTTATTAGGACCAAAAGGAGAATTTGGCGATGAAGGTGAAACTGGATTACCTGGCAGACCTGGATTTGCAGGATTGAAAGGGGCTCGTGGTGAACCAGGAAGAGATGGAAGCATCGGTAGAAAAGGAGAAACTGGTTATTCCTTCCCTGGAAGACCTGGAGAAAAAGGAGAGAGAGGACCACCTGGACCTCCAGGTCAGATTTCTTTTTAAGAAATATTGATTCTTTTTGAGTATGATTTCGCTCTTAATATAATGTTAATAAATGTTAAACTTTTTGAAAAGTATAGACTATAGACTTTATTTGCCTTAAATTAGACATCCCAAATTGAATATGCTTACTTAAGAATTAGGCATATTTAAATATATATAGGACGTGCCAAATTAAAGTGACGAAATATGTCATAGTTTCATCTACCATTGCTATGAAAAAATTACATATTTAAATATGTGATTCCGCTTTATTTTATAAAGCTTACATTTTTGTATATTTTATTCAAATTGAAATAAAGTTCCGTTATCTATATGAATTCCAATGAATTAAACTGCTAAGATTTCTAACATGTTCTTAAAATTTAGAAGCATTCCATTACACGAATTTCTATTTTAACACATGAAATTAAATATCCATTTGGCATTGCCGTGAAGGAGATAAAACAAGGTATAAACTTTACGCATACGGAATTCAAGTAATCCTATATCGAAATCTAGATTTTGAGTAGAATTTTACAATTATTCGAATAATATATATGCATTTACGTTGAATAAACTAGTATTTCAATATTTTTTGTGGAAATTATCGTGTTAAAATAAGTAATGACATCGTTATTTTTATTAACGAATAAAAATCCTCTCTCGTTATTTTAGAACTTCAAAATTAAAAATAACACCCCCATTATTTAAGAATTCAAATTGATAAATAATTATATTTATCGAGTATTACTGTTTTTAAAAATATTAGATATTAAAAATTATAAGGTTATTATATATATATTTAGTAAGCTTAACATAATACTTCTATGCATATAATATTTATGTAGTTTGCGACTGGAAACGTGCGCATTTTACCTAACAAATCACTGGAGTTGCTGTATTACAATGTTTGTATGCGAATTACGCCTTGTAAAACAATGTGATATATCACAAATGAGTATTACTTAACTACAAGTGTAGTTAATTAAAGAAAAGAAAAATATGCAACGGAATAAGTGTTATAAGAGATCAAGATTAGAAAAACTTTACAGCAAGTTTCAAAAAGAGTTTGCTTTAATCGAATCTTATTACTTACACGAAATCAACATTAGCAAGATACATCATTAGAGTCAGGTTAAATTAAACCATGACATATTTTTAATTTATTTTTATATTTATTATTCAAGGGTTTGAATAAACCGGTTAAAGATATAAGGCTGATTTTTATAGCATAAATACGTCTCTCACCATCAATGAAGCACAAATTCGTTATGAATTAACTCATTTATTTAACATTAGGAATCGGTGGTCTTCAAGGTGCAAGAGGAGAACCAGGAGAAAGTGGTTATCCTGGTCAACCGGGATTACCTGGAGAGAGAGGAAGACCAGGATTCGCAACTCCAGGATTTCCGGGACCAGATGGCTTACCAGTAAGCATAATTCATTCTATGAAACTTGTATCAGTCGATCACTAGCATCAACTTTTACTAAACATTTAAATTTTATTTTAATTCCCATACTTCACGAGGTCAGTCCACAATAGACCTTGTGTAACTTCGTACCGTGAATAAGCAATGGGCTAAATTCTTGTGACGTCATAGTCACATGATAAGTTCCAGCTGGTCACTTCGTGTGTTTCACTGTTGCCAACTTTTACTTTTTACAGAAACTCTTTTTAAAGAATAAAACACAAGTTTTGTCAACAATAACGCACATAGTTAAACAAATAAAAATTGATTTAAAAGTATACATGCAATAGTGGCGGGTGGTGGTTTAATTTTTATTGAAAATATATTATTCAAAGAAACATCTTCTGAATTAACATCCAGCCTTTATTCACGCACACATCTAAAAACTACTGCACAACATTTAGCGTTTCGACATCATAGAAAGCAGGTAAGAGACAAAAACGGGCTACAACTATTTAAATGTTACGAAGGCAAATAGAAAAGGACAAAAGAATTCTCGCTGTTTATACGAGGCTGTGAATGTCGCGTGACTTTTTCAAACGGAATCTATGATTAGTCAGAAACTACCACTCGATAGTTTCTGACGCAATCTTACTATTCGATTACAATTAAATCCCAATTATGCGGGTGAGCCAGTTAAATAATTAAACGCGGGTCCTGAAAAAATGGAGGATCAATAATTAAAAAGTTACTAAAAATTATATTATTACATACATATAATATAAGGTTTGTTTTTAATTTTGGTTTTAAAAAAAACTTTTTGAAGAATCTACTTGAACATCTTTACACAAGTATCAAATTTCGAGAGTATATCTTAATTCTACAATTTTAAAAATAAGTACAAGTCTAATAACAGTTTTGAATTCAGTGGAGAACACGTGATTACATTTGTCATGTGACTGCCATGAATTTAACCCAATAATCAACCGTCTTTTACGTTAATTATCAAATTTTATGTGTGATAATTTTTTTTATTTAATATTATAAAATACTTTTAATATTTTTTATTGTTCTCATTTTATTAATATTGAAAAATAGACCGCTAATGGGAAACTATTTTTATCTTCAATTCCCTGTCTTTATATAGGATGTGGAGCATATTTATTAAATCAATCAATTTCATCATGAATACATCTGATTTTATATTTTGATTTAAATGTAAGTTAAAAATCTAAAACTAACTGAAATATAAAACTCTAAAGTGTTGCGAAAAATGGTGTATTTATTTAATATCAAATTTTAAAACTACACTACAGCAGGGGTGAGCAAATAGAAGCCTGCAAAGAGTTTTTTACGGCCCTCCAAGACAGTCAGAAAACCAAATAGACAGACAAAATTCTCTATGTTTGGTCAACATATATTTGTAAACAGTTTTTCAAAAACAAGAGTAAACATAAATTCAAGCTGACTGACATTAATTTGCAGGCTGTGATTAAAATTTCAACAAGCTATCTCAATCCTATCAAAAAATTACAAAAAAGTGTGATAAGAGAGATACATTTGTCTCATTAATCTAATTCCAAAATTAAATGTGCCTGTGCAGTTATAGATTATATGAAATTAGCGCAATAAATAAATTGAATAAAATTGCCACCATTTTATTTAACTTATATTTATATTTAAGGGATGCAATCAGTGGCGTAACGGAGAATATTAGCCCTCCCCCCTGCAAAATCAGGTTTTGGTCCCAACCCGGATCTTACAAAGGATTGCAAAACCATACTTACTGGGTGTCAGTCAAGCTTTGGACCTCCTGGAATTCTGCCCTCCCCCCCGCCGCCGCCGCGATGTGGAAGTTGCGGGGGTGGGCGTTACGCCACTGGGTGCAATTTGTACCTTTTCTGAGATGCAATTGAATGGGATCATTTTAAAAAGGTGCAACCCTCCGGTATCCTCCCCTAACACAATGTGGTCCTCAACCCAAAATAATACCGGTCCGTGGATAAAATGGTGCCGGGCCGCCTAAAGAACATTTAACTATTGCCATTTCATTTAAAGGGGTGCATTTCTCTCGGATTTGCGCAACTTTCCACGGAAATCAGTTTTATTCATTTTTGGTGTAACTATATTTTATTCTGAAGGCATATTTAAATGTAACTAAATTAAAATTGTTGAATCAAAACTGTCTAAAATATAAACAATCAACGTATCCCACCCTCAGCGGGTCGCGGTAAAATTATCAAACGTTGACCGTTCCCCAGCGATAAAAAGGTTGCGGAGCACTGTGGTATACACTACTTAAAGATATTTTGAATTAACAGGAAATATACATTAGAACATTTTGTTGCACTTTAAAAAGTTTCTTAAGTTTTGTTAATGTACTGAAATCTTAAGCAAAGTTGATCTTAAAGTGACAAAACGTAAATCTTAAGCAAAGTCGATCTTAAAGTGAAAAAACGTGGTAAATTTACTATCGGAGAGCTTACTAAAAATTCAAAGACTTGAAACTTGATTCTTTTAAGGGAGCAGATGGAGCTCCTGGTCGAACAGGAGAGAAAGGTGACAGAGGAAATCCAGGATTTCCAGGGAGCTTTGGACCGAAAGGAGCTCAAGGAGATAGTGGGAGACCAGGAGGGAGAGGACCTATGGGTCCGAAAGGATTCCCAGGTTAGATTATGCAAATAAGTGAATAATTTCATTAAAATACTGTCTGGTTTGTATTGATTATCCGTAATCCAAATTAATATTGTTTTAATTAACGAATTTAACAAATTGTTAGTGTTTTTCCATTGTTTTTGTTTCTCTAATTACCATGAACTTAATTCGAATTTGTGCTTGTAATATTAATAAATGAACCCGTAAAAGTGTTTATGTTTCCTCGCTAAAAAGTTAAATCCGTTATTTCACAAAATAACCAAATATTTCATGAAATAATTAACAAAATCATAGTTAACAGATAAAATTATTGAATTCTACATTTTAACTAGTTATTTGCGATTGCTTTGTTAAAGTATTGACAATGGTATATGTTTTGCGTTTTGGATAATATTTTTAACAGCAGGACATAGTAGCCTAATAATTTATTAAATCATAAATTATAAAAATTCAATTATATAATTTTTGTTCTCTCTTCTGTGTAGCTGTATTGTTATTTTTTTAAAAATTTCTAGTAAAAACTGATTACACATTCTGTTTTTTTTTATTGTATAAACTAAACTATCCATAGCAGGAAATTTATTTTTAAAGATATTTTTATAACTATTTATCATCAATTAATTTGTAAAGCATAGGACTTGAATTAATAACAATTTGTTTATTTTTCACCTTAACGGTCTATCATTAGTTAATTTATACAATACGAAGTTATTTTATAGAATAACTAGCAAAGTGTGATGTTTTAATCTATTGGAAACTTTGATTGACTTGGTCAGTTATTTCATAATATACCTAGATATTCTATGAAATAACTAAATTATACGCTTTAATGGTAACATCTACATAGTAATAGTCAAATAATTAGGTAAATTAATTCTTCATAGATAAATTATCTATTTTGTTTTTATTGTCTGGATATTTAAAATACCTACAAAGAAAAGATATAAATAACGTTACATTTCATACTATCGGACAGAAATTTTAATTTATGCTGTATATAATTTTGATTATAAAAAACATATTTTATAAATATATTTTACGAATTAAAATAATAATTTAAAAAATCAATTAGCTGAAGTGATATTTTGTGTAAATAATGAAGCATAAAAGCTTTTTTTTCTCCACATTATCCTTTAAAGAATATCTTTTTTCTAAGGTTTATGAGTTTGTTGTCTATTAATTCAACGTTTATTTATAAAGGTTGGAAAGGAGAACCAGGAGACCCAGTTCCATTTGACTCTGTACTTCCTATTCCTGGAATACCTGGAGATAACGGATTACCAGGACTTCCGGGGACACCAGGTCTCCCAGGACAAATGGGAGATCCAGGATTAAACGGACTTCCAGGACCTAAAGGTACTCCAGGGTATCCCGGAGGAGATGGATATCCAGGCCCACAAGGACCGAAAGGAATTTTTGGAGACAGAGGAACAGACGGTATATAAGTGTATTTTTTACTTGTAAAAAATCCATTTATTTGTTCAATAGTGTTTGTTTCTAATTCCACGTAATTAAAAATTATTTCCACCATGAAAATTTACAACATATTTTTAAGGAAATCGGTCATATTGCTCTTTAGCTTCCATAAAAAACACAAGAAGCTGAAGAATTATAACATCATTATATGTGAAAGGTATAATTACACATTATGCTACTCCAAGTAAACAAAATCTTTAAGCGTATCTTCTTAAAATAAAAATTTTAGATAAAAATAATAATTCTCTCTCTATTGCAAGTTATTATAAAAATATTTAAAAATGTAATACTTTGAAAAATGAGTGAACTTGATTCTATAAAAATTGCTAAAAATTTAAGTGATTAATACAGAATGATTAATCATAAAAAAAAAATTGGTGTGTTTTAAGTTTTTTTACTGTACAGTCATTGCATCTACCAGTATTTTGATTTTTAGTCTTACTATCCAATAACCGTGAGAATGCATTTTCTATTTCAAAATCTGGTATCAATTTTGATCATTATATAATCCCAAAAAATCGTTGCATGACAGTTTTCTTAATAGCGAATTTAAAGCTTTGCAATCACAAAATATTTTTAAGAAATCAACAGCAAATATCATACAATTTTCTATTCATTATCAGTGTTATAACTTGATTAGCACATTTGCTATAAGTTACTTGTTAGTCAAGAGAATGATTAACTTTACATATTCTTGACCAAAATAATAAAAGTTTACTAATTTGTTCTAAACTAAATCAAATTGCTGCCAAATATGGCATCTTTCAAAGTGAAACTCGATTTGATTTAAAAACTTCTCCATTATCATATACGTTACTACACAGCTAGTGATTAAAATTGCATCACCAGAAAGAAAAGCAAATAACAAAACTTTACTTTTTGTACGCATACAGTATATTAACAAGAAAACATGTTTAAATTTGTTGGCAATTCGGGGGACAAAATTAGTAGAGCTGTCATCTCAGGCAAATAAAACGACTCTTATCTGGTTAGCCATTGAGTCAAACTGATTTGGCTGAGCGAAATTCATTCCATTCTGTTTCAATCTTAGTGCCTGGAGAGCAGTGACGTCTTTGTCTCTCAATCATCCATGATATTTTCATTGGCTAGAGATTTGGAGAACAGTCTGACAAGGGAAATACAGTCGAAACATCTACCTAAGGTCGATCAGTACTCGACAGGCCACATGCTGTCCTGCGTTATCTTGTTGAAGAAATGACGTCTCCGATGCCTCGAAAATAGGGCACAACCATTGTCCTTAACATCTTGTGACGGCTCTATCCACGTCCTTTCATTACCAAAGTCCTCTTGGAAAATTTTTAGTCTTTAAAAACTCCTTTATTCACAACGAACCCTCTGAAGAAGAGAATGTGATTATTTAAATTAGGTCTGCTATACATAGTTTAGGCTTTCAAGCTAGAAGGGGGTGAGAGAAAGTGAGGAGATAGGATTGATTGCTACTGATCAGGTATTATTCATATTTATAGTGTAAATTCAGATATTTAATAACTGAAGGAATTAAAGTGACGGTTGGTCACAAGAGTTTAATTAGTGCTTAGATAACTAGGAAAGTAGATTCGATCCTGAAATAAGTGTGTCGATATTTTAAGTTTTATCATAGTTCGCGTACCTCGTTATTTATCTACATATTGCTTACTTAGGGTGCATCTCTAATTTAAGATTACTTAGATTTGTGCTGTTAATTGTGTGTCATCAATAAATGGATTGTTTTTGGATATGGCTAGTCTTCCTTCCAATCCTCCCACATCCCTAGGCTCTGACCAAAGGTCCTTACAATCTGAGAAGCGTACAGCTGGCAGTTCCAGATTACAGATGGCGCAAACACACAAGAGGTATTCGTGTTGTATTATCTATGGCTGTCCATACCAACACACCAGGTACAGGGTACGTATTACGATCTTGAATGAAACACGTTCACCTTGGTGTCTTCAGGCTCAGATATGTCCATGATTCTGATCTCAGAACCAGGACTCGTCTTTATTATTTTTGGATATGGCTAGTTTTCCTTCGAATTATCCCACGTCCCTAGGCTCGGACCAAAGGTCCTTACAATCGAAGAAACATAGAGTTGGCAGCTCCAGATTACAGATGGCGCAAACACATCAGAGGTATTCACGTTGTATTCTCTATGGCTGTTCATACCAACACACAAGGTACAGGGTCCGTATTACGATCTAGAATGAAAACACGTTCGCCTTGGTGTCTTCAGGTTTAGATATGTCCATGATTCTGATCGCAGAACCAGGACTCGTCTTTATTATTTTTCGATATGGCTAGTCTTCCTTCGAATTCTCCCACATCCCTAAGCAGAACGTTTTTAGATTCTACGTTTCTTAGTTACAATCTGAGAACCGTAGAGTTGGCAGTTCTAGATTATAGATGGTGCAAACATACAAGAGGTATTCGTGTTGTATTCTCTATGGCTGTCTATACCAACACACCAGGTACAGGGTCCATATTACGATCTCGAATGAAAACACGTTCTCCTCGGTGTCCTCAGGCTCAGAAATGTTCATTATTCTGATCGTAGAGCCAGTACTCGTCCTAAAATTCGACGTGGTGCCACTCCTGTATCCAGTTTTGTTGCCCAGCTCACTACCATCGCCGGGCATCTCTTCACTACTGTGTCAAGGGAAGCCGCAAATATGATCGCCTTACAGACAGTTCGTGCTGCTTCAAACGTTGTTACACTGGTCCGTACTAATACTTGTGGTGCTGCAAACAAGCCTACTTCATGATTCAATGCTGCCATGATGTGGGTGTACGATCCTGCATCCTAATAACTAATGCGACCTAATAACATGTCTGTCCTCTTGGGCGTTAGTGATGGGAGACCGTTGAAATCTTGTATGGGATTCAGTATGATCCTTCTGAACCAATAAGTAACAAATTCTCATTTGATTCCAAACAATACGAGTAGCAATATCACGGAACGATAAACTGCACTCTCAATAGGCCGCAATCCTTCCGTTATCGAATTCCAACACGTGCGGGAGCAGTTTCTGCTTTTTATGCGAAACTTAACCCGATTTTCTCACAAACAACCTACATTCAAATGCGATTTCCGGATGAGAAACTCACTCCGTATTTTTCCTTTTATACAGAGTCTCAAATGACATTTCTTCCTCCTGCTTCGTTCGATTGTGCTTAAATGCTAATTATTTGCATATTCTAGCATCTTCTTTCTTTCATGCGAATTCGACGTGTGTATTATCCCTTCTTGGTGGTGTTGCAATTTTGATGCCGAGAAGTGTAGTTAAATCTTTGAAAATATTGATTGTAGATGACATTATTGTTTAATTCATTTTAATTTTAATTTAGTGCTTGCAATACTTGTGTGTAGACAGAATGTAATATAATAAAGTAAACTTTTTATATTAGTAATATTATACTATAAATTCTTCAGAAAATAATTTAGGTGACCAATCGATAAATTCAAAATACACATTTTATTCATGTGAATACTAAGCGAATCCGTTTCAACTTTTTGTTCACAAATACTTTCAATTCGAATTTCTAATACTACATAAAACATATACAGAACCATTAACATAAGCTAATAGCAGATAATTGATATTTGCATGACTTTTCTGGTTTATTTTAGGATACCGAGGCTTTCCAGGAGTGACCGGCAGTCCTGGAGTTCCAGGTGAGCCTGGATATCCCGGATCCCCTGCACCATCCAGAGGATTTTTCTATACTCGTCACAGTCAAACAACGATTGTTCCTGAATGTCCTGGAGGTACCGCTCTCATGTGGAGTGGATATTCCTTGCTCTATATCCAAGGCAATGAAAGAGCTCACGGTCAAGATCTAGGTATGATTTTGGAGATATTATGCTAAACTTTTCTGTGTTATATATTTCTAATTTATTATGTACAGAAATTCTCAGTGATGTATCTTTTTCTGAAAGCGATACTATTCTATTTACGAGAGACGTTCCGAAAATAAATCTCCTCATTTGTTTTTAAAGAGAAGATGGTACTCCAAGTGAAATGTAATCGCCAAAATAAACCCCATCCGCTGCTGGTTCAACGATGGAAGGAGCGTCAGTGTAAGATTAATGATGCATGAGCAAAATACCAAAGAAGAGAAAACAGCAGCAGGCCGGCGTGGCCAAGGTTATTCGAGTAAAAATCCCAATGGCAGGCAGAGATGTGCTGACAACATAGTCGTCAATGAAAGGGAGTGTTGTTATCCGATATTGATAGACACGCGGGAAAAGTTTGTCCATCATTCCTGAACACTTACAGACCGTGTAAGGTGGACAAGTCAAATCTCGTCAAATCATTGGTCGCTGCAGTGCCGCTTTATCCATTGGGCACCCAGGGGCCGGGATAAGCTGGACTTAACCAGATTTTCTGGTTATAAATTTCAATCCTCCAGTGCCAAGGGGGCATGTAGATCTTCTGCGCCTAGAGCCTGTAGGTCTTCTGCACCTAGGGCCTGTAGATCTTCTGCGCCCAGGGCCCAAAATGAGCTTAAATCGGCGCTGGATAGTTGGTGTTGCATGTTCAGTATAGAAAGACAGAAAGTGGAAAATGATGGTCAAAGTGGGCGTTCCTACACGAATCCACGTACAATGTTGTTTCATTCACGAATGAAAAAACATTACACACTATGTGACAATTTCTTTTATCGCAGAGCACTGAGTTTTAGTGAAGTAGTATCTTCAAACTGATCGCGTGTTACGACAAATGTCTCAACGTCGGTAACGACTGTGTCGAAAAATAATGCTACATGTATGCTATGGTGTAATTTTTTTTCTTTTGGTGTTTAAGTTTTCGTGTGAAAAAAATGATGAAACTTCCGGAACATCTCTCGTAGTTGATTGTAATAAAATAAATTAATAAAAGAGCAATTCGTAAAAAGAAAATGATAACTATATTGATATTTTGTCTTCGAAAGAATGCTGTTAAATATTTTCTAAGACGTTAAATTTCATAATCGAATAATAATAAAGTACACTTTTAAACATTAGTGGTTAAAGTAAGAAAACTGAACTATTCCCAGAACCTATGAGAAAATTTACTCCTTGATTTTTAATTTTTCACAATTAAATAAATGTATGTCATTTTCTTTACAGGAAGTCCAGGAAGCTGCCTGAGAAAATTCAGCACCATGCCTTTCATGTTCTGTAACTTAAATAACGTGTGTCATCTTGCATCTCGTAGTGATTTTAGTTATTGGTTAAGTACACCTGAAAGTATGCCTATGGATATGGCACCTATTACAGGAAGAAACATAAAGAGATATGTAAGCAGATGCTCCGTGTGTGAATCATCTACTCAAGTGAGAGAGACTTTCATTTTTGATTTAATATTAGGTTGGGGGAAAAGAAATCCATTATTTTTGCATGAAATTCAAGACTTTAATTAACATTTTTCCGATTGTCCGATTTGGGTCAAATATGCATCGTTCCGTTGTATAATTTGTTGCCATTTTAAAGGTAGCTTCATAATGCCTCTCTCATAGAAGTCTTGGTCCTTATTGGCGAAAAAATCTGGTAATCGATTTTCACAATCTTCTCTTGATCCCAATTTCTTATCACTCAGGAAGTTTTTCAATGCGAGAAAAAAGTGGTAATCGCTTGATGCTAGGTCCGGACTATTTGGTGGATGCATTAAAACTTCCCAACAAAGCTCCCAGAGTTTCTGGCGAGTCACTACAGACGTGTGTGGCCTGCCGTTATCCTGATGGAACACAACACCTCTTCTGTTGGCCAATTCTTTTCGTTTCTGGTCAATCGCTAGCTTCAAACGGTCCAGTTGTTGACAGTAGAGATCTGAATTCAGTGTTTGGCCATACATAACAAATGATTCCTTTCCAGTCCCACCAAAATACACAGTAGAACCTTCCTGGCCGTTAGTCCTGGTTTGGCCACTGTTTGAGCTTCTTTACCGCACTTTGACCACGATCGTTTTCGCACAATATTGTCGTATGAGACCCATTTCTCATCCCCAGTCACCATCCGCTTAAAAAATGGGTCGATTTCATTGCGTTTGGCCAAGGCTTCGCAGATGGAAATTCGATCCATCATGTTTTTGGGTGTTAATTGGTGTGACACCCAAACATCGAGCTTCTTTTTGAATCAAACTTCGCGTAAATGGCTTAAAACTGTTTTATGGTCAATCTTTAGCTCTTGGGCGATGCTACGACTACTAACATGCCGGTCAACTTCGATTATTTCGGTGATTTTATTAGCATTTTCGACGACAGGCCTGTCTGTGCGAGTTGCATCTTTAACATCAAAAATGCCTGAACTGAACCGACGAAACCAAAATTGCACGTAATTAGCTGTTACATTATGTAGTAGCAGTTTCGCCTTTATCAAAGAAAAACTGTAAAATGTACCGAATTTTCTCTTTGTTGACTTCCATTTTCAACACCCTGTAACTCAACTGAATGCACCAAACAAAAAACAGCAAAAGAACTTTTTTAGTGTGAAATGTCACCTTGACAACGAGCATAAACGTTAAATTGTCTGACTGATACTTCACGAGATATCGACAATACAGCCATCTACCGAAAAAATAATGGATTTCTTTTCCCCCAACCTACTATTATTATACTTAACCGTTTATTGGTTGGATATAAATTATTCTTTCGCAAAACATGCTATGATTGTCAAAGGTTTATAGCGAGAGAATCACTGGTTCTAGAATTTCAGTTCTTAAATCAGAACATGGAATTGAGACTTCTGCATGCCAAATTTAACTGGCTTCAGTTTTCACAAGTGGGTGTATAATTTGCTTTTCATTCTTATCTTTTGATCACTTTTCAAAACGACAATATGTCATAGAAAGTTCTTCGGGCAAATTTAGTGAATATTTATTTATCTCTGAAAAAATGATAGGTCAATATGATGTTATCGAAACTAACATACAAGTTTTGAAAATTTCCTCTCCTGCATTCTAAAATTTGTCTCATTTTTACTCTTTTCTCCAATTAAAGAGGAAAGAAAATTCGACTCAATTATTTTATTTAAAATGTTCAAAAGTTGTAACTTAATCAACATTTTATAGACATTTCAAACATTCTATTCCTTACAGGTTATAGCTGTGCATAGTCAAAGTACTGAAATACCAGAATGTCCTTTGGGATGGCAAGGATTCTGGACCGGATATAGTTTCTTTATGGTAAGGAGGAATTAAAATAAGAGTTTATTATATTTATTTATATAAGTTACAAATATGACATTTATACTTAATCATAAATGATGTATTTAGTACGTAATGGGTTCTATATACTGAACTCTCAATTGTTATGTTGGTTTGTTAGCTAGTAATGACTGAGAGCTAACAAACAAAAATATTCATTCCAACAGTAACAAAAAGAAAAGGGAACTACATAATTACACAAATACTATACTAAGTTTTACATTTAAGGCATCCGACTACGTTCTGAACCGGGATTTTAAAAAAGCGCATAAATGGATAATTTTCGTGATATTTAGTGTCACTTAGATTAGAATACATGTATAAAATTATTTTAAGGACATTTGGACAAAAAAAATTATTTAAATACAATATTTCGGCAAAAAATTAACTTAGAATAACCTTTTTTCAAAATGTTCTTTTATGAAAAATGCTTCTATTATAATAATATTTTGCCTGTATATAGCTCAGACCTCTGTACCGAGGCTCATCTATGATTTTTGAAAGTTTACATTATTTTCAGAGTTACAATAATAATTATCTAATAATAATTGAAATAATTATCGGCGTTTTTTTTCTTAAAATTTCTCCCCTCTGTTGCCGTAAAACATGGATAAACCCACATCTAAGTTATATATTTCAAAAATTTTAGTTGAGCCTCTATACAGAGGTCTGAGCTATATACAGGCAAAATATTGTTATAATAGAAGCATTTTTCACAAAAGGAGAATATTTTGAAAATGGGTCACCTTTTGTTCATTTTTTGTCAAAATATTGTACTTAAATAATTTTTTATTGTAATACTATTCTTAAAACAATTTTATATACATTTTCTAATCTAAGTGACACTAAATATCATAAACATTATCCATTTATACGCTTTTGCAAAATCACGGTTCCGAACGTAGTCAGATACCTTAAACGCGCGTCGTTGCCAAGTGGCTTAAGTTCGTCTGTCTCGTCGTTTCCGTGTCCGTTCTGGGTCTCGGGGATTGCCGCTCGCCCCCCCTCCCTGGGAAGCCAGCACCTCTGGTGAAGCACGCTCGGTCACTTGTCAAGGAGACGGCAGTGCTGCTCTTCCATGAACTTTTCACATAAATGGAATTATTATAATCAAAAATATTCTTTAAACTTTTTAATGTAGCATTTTGATTGAAATTTAGAAATTTTTTTAAAACCATATTCATGTTTAATTTAATTATTCCAAGTTTGACGTAATCGGAGTGAATCGTGCCAGTTCGAAAGTTCAGATTATTTTTTGTGTGTGTAGCATTAATTCACTACTTTATTAGTGGCAAATTCAAAATTAATCTGGAATTGCTTCAATATGGCTAGAAATGAAGAAAATTAATCCATTTTAAATACGATGATTAAACAAAAAATCCCTCAAAGCTGTCTTAGTTTAATCTATAATGACAAAAATTTAGATTATTTATTCCCCAATATTAATATAAGTTTATATGGCAATAATACACATATTGGTCTATTACATTTGTCTTTGAATTATAGAAACATATTATAAATATACAATATTTTTCCTTTTAAAATAGGAAAATAAATCCAATTTAAATTAATATATATATATACAAACACGAGGCGAGATATGAAACATATTTTACTTTGGAAAATAAGAGTTGATTTGAAAATAAATTGTTGTAATATAAAATCCCATATTCTATATTGCATAATCAAAAATAATGAAGGAATATACATTAATACTGGAGAGAAATTTCTGTAATAAAAGGATGCCAAATTTAAGTTCTATTAATAAAGGGAATAGTCTTTATTGCGATTAATAGTATAGTTTTATATATATATATATATATATATATTAAGTGTTGTAGTAGCGTTGGCCGGTGTTGGTTTGTTGGCATATCTGTTTTATTGAAAACATCTTCAGAATAACTTTTCATCCTTTATTATGAAGCACACATCAATAGATTAAAACACAATTGCGGTACATTTTCACATTGAATGGAGAAACTTTCGACGATTACCAAGCAAAGCAGACAACGACAAGCAGCAGCGGCATGTTTGAGGACACAAATACAAAGAGCTGCAGTTATTTACATTCTTACATGATGAAGGCAAGCAGACAAAAGAGAGCGATTACACAAGATTTTTGCTTTTATACCCCGGCAGTGGTTATTACGTAATAGTAGTTCTGATTGGATAGAATGGGCGGGACAGGGATTTCGGACTAGCCGATTACGATTAAGATTGCAGTGTTATTTTTAAACCAAAGAAAATTAAAGTTTGTTTAAATATTAATACAAAGAGTTAACAAAAAGGATACTAGAGGGAATTATTACACACACACACACACACACACACACACACACACACACATATATATATATATATATATATATATATATATATATATATATATATATATATATATATAAAATTTAAAAGATACGAAAAAAAATAATCATAACTCGGAATACCCATTTCGAAAATCGTCTCATTTAATTTCGCATTAAAGGATTAAAACGTATATTTTGTATTAGTGATTCCCTGTTAAAAGGATTAGATCTTGAATTTCCGACTCATTTATTCCCGATTTCTAGTTGAAGAATATTACAAAAGTTTCCCTAAAATTCTAATGTAATTTCTAAAGATAAATTATATTTCCCTTCACTTGAACTCGTGATTATGTTTTTTCCCGTATATTTTTCTCGATTTATTATCTCTAAATATCTCTCTTGATAATTTGATGTCTGATCAGAGAGGATGCTGAATTCTCAGCTCTGATCTTAAAATTATCTAAATAAACGAGGATTTTATCAATACCCTGAACTTTAAATTGCCCCAACTATAACCATAAAATGAATACCTCTTAACATTACAAATATATAAATACTAATATAATGATTGTCTTCGCCTAAAGTGTTAGACAGTTAGATCTAAACATGGAAGTCATTTTTAGTTTAAAATTGTTCCATTTTTCATTTAAATTTGTGACATTTTAAAGCAAACATTCATTTATCACATGATATTCTTAAAATTTAAAAACACTCCAAATATGCTGAGTATAATTGATAATACTACTATCTAAATTCAACTGCCACTCGTTAGTAACAATAACAACTTTATTTACAACTACGAACTACCCACACCTTATAAAGGGTGTTTTTTTAGAGGTATAGAACTTTAAATTGCAATAAAACAACGATGTATTATTCGATTGACATGAATTTTTTTTTATTCCAAAGATAATCTTGTGGCATTACATTTTAAATATGATTTCTGGCATATGACTGCCACGGCTCGCTCGGATGTAGTCCAATCTGGACGTCCAATTTCCGATGACTTTTTCCAACATTTGTGGTCACGGCGAATGTTGTCTTCCAAATGGTCAAGCGTTTGTGGCTTATCCGCATAAACCAATGACTTTACATAGCCCCCAAAAAATAGTCTAGCGGTGTTAAATCACAAGATCTTGGAGACCAAGTCATTGGTCTATGTGGATAAGCCACAAACGCGTGACCATTTGGAAGACAATATTCACCGTGTTATTGCCGATATACGGCCACAAATGTTGGAAAAAGTCATCGAAAATTGGACGTTAGGATTGGACTACATCCGAGCCAGCCGTGGCAGTCCTATGCCAGAAATCATATTTAAAATGTAATGTCACAAGATTATCTTTCGAATAAAAAAAAATTCATGTCAATCGAATAATACATCTTTGTTTTATTGCAATTTAAAGTTCTATACCTCCCAAAAAAACACCTTTTACAAACCAGCTCTACCCATGGTCGTATTTCGACTAAATGAGTTGAATGACTGTTTATGGTACTAGGCCTAGAAGTGGATAACGCTCATCACTTAATAATACAGTCTTACCACTTTTGCCAGTTGCCATGCAGTTTGAAATTTCGTGTTTTTCAGAGAATATGTACGAAAAGAACATTTGACCACATTAAAATTATCCGAATCATGATCTTGTTAAGACAGAGTCCAGAAAGAAATCACCGAGGGCGAGGCCTGGGCCCAGTGGACACATTGCCTTAAGACGTCCCTGCACAAATGAACATTATTGTAAAACACATTGCTCTCTAAAAGGTGCCGAAGTTAGTATATGTATGTTCGATCAATATTTTATCGGGAAAAAAATTTCTGTTCAATTCTTTAATAATAAACGAAGGCAGCTTTCAAAAAAGGTATAAACAAGTAACATGAAAAAAATGTAAGTCAATTCCTACTTGAAAAACAAATAGAGCTTTTCATACCTGGTAGTTGGATAATCAAAATATGCTGTAGACATCTATTGCCTTCATTCGGAACAAATTTAATTTTTTCTAACCATATAAATCTAAAATTGATTAATTAAATTTAATTAAAGAATTAATATTTGAAAAAACTGTATAAACATCAAGCGTCATCCATTACAAGTTTAAAAAATGTATTTGAACTTGAGTGGATGAATAAAAAATAATTTATTAGTGATTGAAAATTCGAACAAGATATATATAGAGAGAGAGAAATGTAAGGATAATTAAATTAGATTTAAAATTAAATTTCCTATATAGCACTTAACTTATTTTTTTTTACATCTCTTCGAGTATTAAATTAATCACCCAATTATTTCTCCAAAACATATGGCCTAACCACTAAATATTTCTGATCTCAGATCATTATATTTAATAGCCCTATATGTCAGCATTAACTTTCAAGTACACTCATAAAATCAAAGCAGTAGCGCACACAGGAATTTTTCAAGGGGGTTCGGGGTCGAGAGTTCACCATTCTTGTGTCATGCTCCTTTTGATTTTGTTGATTTTCGGGAACAAAACACAGTAAAAAACTAATTATTGAATAAATAATTAGTATTAATTAATAAAATCAATCATTAATGATAAATACTTAATTAAATTTTACGTACTATATACTTAGAATTATAATCAATCGAAAAAAATCAAGGGCTTTGGGGGTCCGACGCCCAGGAACCCCCTTTTGTGTGCGCAACTGAATCAGAGATACTTCTCACATTTGGCTTAAGTGGTAAAACACTTAGATTTCACTTTGGCGTTCTTTTTTGCCTCTCTGCTCAGAACTTGTACAGATTGCAACGAATAAAAAGATCCTTTTTTAAAAATTAAGACTGATTCTAGCTCGAAACATGTCATATATATATATATATATACATTATATATATATATACACTGGTGTGCAAAAATTAAGGACGAAGTCGAAAAATTAGCATATCAGCTGAACGAAGAGGCAGAGCGGACAGAAAGACCAATCAGGACATTAAGTAAGGTGATGTACGGTAGCACATGCGCAGATATGCAGGTAGACGTAATGGGGGAGTGTCTGAGTAGTATAAAGCATGTTGTCGGTGTAAGATCAGTATTTCTGGCAAAGAGATTGCACGCCGTATAGCAGTTAAAATCACATCGAGTTGCTGCCTCAGCGAGAAATGGGGAATAATCAATCTGTTAGACGACATCTGGATGCTTTTACCCGAGGTCGAATCATTGGGAAGTTGGAGGAAGGCCGCAGTGTGACAAGTGTGGCTGCAGAGTTCGGAATTGCTCACAGCATCATTTCACGACTTTGGAGACAATTTCAAACTACAGGAACAGCTATCCGGGGGTTCAGTAGTGGTCGTTCACGAGGAACCACACCCGCAGATGACCGGTACATTGTCTTACAGGCCAGAAGAAACAGGCGGCAGACAGCAGGAGAAATCGCTAGACACACGACACAGGCGACTGGACGACCGATATCGCGTTTTACCGTGGCCAGAAGACTGCACGGTGGTGGTCTGTTTGCACGACGCCCTGTACGGTGTCTACCTTTAACGCCTGCTCATCGGAGAAGGAGTTCTCTGTGGTGCCGGGAACACCGGAATTGGAGAGACAATGAATGGGGACGAGTACTCTTTACAGATGAGAGCAGATTCAGTTTGAGTAGCGATTCTCATTGCATACTCATGTGGAGAGAGCGGGGAAGCCGCAATCATCCCTCGAACATCATTGAAAGGGACAGGTATGGAGGTCGCGGTGTTCTCGTTTGGGGAGGCATCATGCTTGGTAGTCGTACAGACCTTCACATCTTCGACGCAGGTTCAGTCAACGGGACCCGTTATTGTAACGAGATTCTTCTTCCATATGTGCGTTTTAGAGGCGCTATGGTCTGCAGTTCCTTTTCATGGACGACAATGCACCATGTCATCGCACAGTAGCTGCCGAACAGCTCTTAGAGAGTGAGGATATTGAACGTATGGATTGGCCGGCGCGATCTCCGGATCTCAATCCCATCGAGCTTGTATGGGATTTTCTAGGCAGACGCTTGGCAGCTCGTACCTTACCACCAGTGACGATTCGGGAGCTTCGATTGGCGCTGCAAGACGAATGGGCAGCAATGCCTCAACAACTCATTGACACCCTCATTCTCAGCATGGGCAGACGCTGTGAAACCTGCCTAGCAGTCAGGGGAGATCATATCCCCTACTAAGACCGGATGTTTCTTGCTGGACACCCATCACAGGGATGTTTCGGCCTTCAGTCGCATTGCGCTCCATGCTACTTTTTCAATCAAGCTTCTTTTTTATCCCTCTGATTTCTTTTTTAGTAAGTGTTGCTTACATTACACATGTCCTTACGTATTGGGGATCTTACGGTATTAAATGTGTTGATTTGGAAAGCTTTTGTACAAAGTTATATTGAAAAAACCGTCTCGTCCTTAATGTTTGCACACCAGTATATATATATATATATATATATATATATATATATATATATATATATATATATATATATATATATATATATATATATATATACATAGGGAGAGAGTGAACTAATATAGTAGGAATTGAAAGATAACTTTCTATTTTTCCCCCTCCTTACAGAACACGGACTCAGGAGCAGAAGGTAGCGGTCAGCCTCTATCATCTCCAGGTTCATGTTTGGAAGAATTCAGACCTAACCCCTTCATCGAATGTCAAGGCTTAGGAAGATGCAACTACTACACAACAGCTTATAGTTTCTGGTTGGCCGTCATAGACCACCACAAGCAATTCTTCACGCCAGAGCCTAAGACTCTAAAGGGAGGAGACCAAAAAACACGCATTTCTCGTTGTAGAGTGTGCAGACGCATACCTCCATATGGATCATAACGTTAATGACTTGCGATATGATGAGGTGTATATATAATAAATTAACTGTTTTATTATTATAAAAGACACACAACAAAGCTTATTTAAAAGTGAAAGAAAGGTTTATGGAAAGACTATGGCGTTGATTCTGTTGCTAAGCACTGATTTGTCAAATTGAAATTCCTATTTTTATCAATGGGCAAATCCAATTCAGTGATTGAGCTTATTTAAAGTCAATAGCAAGCTTGTGTGTGCAGCAATAATAAAATATTTGATTCTGTGCTCAGGCTTATGTGAGTACATATGTATTTCATGTATTGTATATCTACATGTTATTTGTGAAAGAGAAATGTAAAAGAATTGCTTTCTTCTTCATATGTATTCAAGATTGAAAAGAAAATTGATTTACAATTTATTAACTAAAGAAATATATTAGCTTACACACAGTCTTATTATCCAACTGTATATTATTTCCTTTTAAATAATTTATTTTATTAATTGTATGTTAAGAAAGGGGAAAAAAACAGAAGACGCTTAGAAATGTAAACTTGATTTCTATAAAAGAAATGTTCGCAATGTTTAAAAGTTATTTTATTTTTAACTGTTATGAAACAAAGGAAAAATATAAAGAACTTAAATAGCAAAATTAAAGCTTTGCAAAGAAATGAATTTTTAAGTAATACAGAAAAAGTATGCCGTTTTTTTGAAAATGTTATTGCTAGAATATCACTTTTAAATGGAAACAAAGGTGCTATCGCATTTTTTATCACTGCCATTAAAATATTTTTATCACAGACTTTTTAATCTGTTCTTGGAAAATGTGCAAAGTTTCCATGTGAATACAGATTATCAGTGATGTATACAACTGCCAATACAAACTTGTAATAGTTCATATAATTGCCTTTAATAAAAAAAATTTTTAAAAAGAATTTGGTCTCTTTTATTATATGTTATATTTTTATAAAGCAATAGTTAATCAACACTTATATTTATTTCAACAATTATGTTTTACGAAAAAAATTTCCCTAGATTATATAAAAATATAAATTTTTCATTAGAAAAACTCACTGATTGTGTGTGCTTACAGGAAAGACTGCGTTATCTTTGATACTAACTTGACTGTGACAGCGACGTCTTAAGACTTCTTGGGGCCCTGGACTTCAGTATAGAAGTAGGCCCTGCTTGTAACTCAAGTAAACAATTTATGACATACGTTGTTAATTACTCTGGCAAAAGGCAACCTGAAACAAATGAACACACGACTTATTATCTCACAAACCGGCTAGACCGACCGTTACCTTTCGACTAATGAGTAATGATGGTGTTTGGTGGTAGGCAAAGACATATATATAGACGACAGTCATCACATAAAAAATGCAGACTTTCTGTTGTTGTCAGTTGCCATGCAGCTCGAAATTCCCCGTATTTCGGAGAATATGTCCAGAAATAATACACTCATGTCCATAAATTAAGGATAATGAAGTTCAGGCAAAGAAAGAGACAGAAGCAAAACAAATTTGACTTATTTGTAAAGTCTATTTATTAAACAAAAGATAAAGAGCAAAAAAGATGCTAATGTTTGACATAATTAATAAAAATTGCGATTTTTACTCCCTGGAGCAAATTTCAAAAAAGAACCTATTTACAAAAAACAGTATAACATGGTTAGTATGATGGTCCCGGACGATGCAATAAAGGCCTTCCAACGCCTAGGCATGCTGAGTATCAAATTATCAATCTGATCTTGGGGAATATTGCACGACTCATCAAACAATGCCCTCCGAAGTTCCGGTAGACAGGTGGGAGGGGGTTGACGGGATGAAATTCGTCGGCCAAGCATATCCCCCACATGCTCTATTGGATTCAAGTCCGGCGAGTATGCTGGCCAATCCATACGGGTGATATCCTCTGATTGAAGGCATTCGTCTACAATGTTTGCACGGTGAGGACGGGCGTTGTCATCCATAAACAGAAGTTCAGCACCCATGGCGCCCCGAAACAAACGTACATGTTGTTCCAGAATGACATCCCGATAGATGTGGCCTGTCATCGTTACACTCTGAACATGCAGGTCAGTGCTGGAATCAAGAATAATTCCTCCCCAAACGAGCCATCCTGCACCACCGTAACGGTGTCGCTCAATGGTGTTCTCTTGGTGGCAACGGGTACATGGCGCTCTCCATATTAAAGTCCGGCGAGAATCAGACTGCAAACTAAACCTGGACTCGCCGGAGAGAGGAGAGAGAGAGAGAAAACATCACACAAGACCACTGTTGTGGTGTCCACAATGCATGTTCTCTACTGCAGGTTAATCGCAGGCGACAGTGAGTTGCGGTAAGTGGAACACATCTGACAGGCCTACGAGCATATAGACCAATGTGCCCTAAGCGTCTGTACACGGTCTGCCTTGAAACTATCGTACCTTTAGCTGACGAGACAGGTCTGATGCGGTGCTCCGTCTGTTTCTTTTGACATTAACTGCCAAATACCGGTCCTCATTCGGCGTTGTAATTCGGGGGCGAACTGTGCTGTAACATCTATTCACATTACCATCATCTTGGAATCGTTGCCAAAGCCTGGAGATGACACACTGGGCGATTCCAAGTTCCTCGGATACTTCCAGCTGGGTACGTCCACATTCCAGTCGTCCAATAATTCTACCACGTAAAAAATCATCCAAATGCTTCCTTTGTGCCATAACTATGCAGTTATTGCACTGAAAGGCTTTTAAAGCACTTGTGAACAATTTTATTTATTTTCCATCATTCTTTATATACCCCTCTCCTACACTCTCATCATTGTGACGTACTATTCACGCCATCTAGTGGTTTCCTGTAATTTGCATATTCTTCTTAAAGATGTGTGTGATAATTCTAGAGGTAAAATTTTTATTTTAGAGTTCAATTTCTGAATTATCTTTAATTTATGGACATGAGTGTATTTGACCATTAAAATTATTCGGATCATGATCTTATTGAGGCTGAATCGAGAATGGATGAGGCAAAACCTCATGCCTTCAGACGTCCCTGGACTGTGAGTATATATACACTGGGTGGCTAAATTATTTTGACTAGACACTTATACAGTTGCCACTAAAGGGCGAGATATCTATTAATACGTTACGCGGGAATATTGCATCAATTGCACTGTATTGTAAAAAACATAATTCAGCAGTGTTTGAAAGTGGGATGATTGAAGGTGCTCGAAGCTTTGGAACCAGTATCAGGCTACACTTGTGAAGTGTTCGAGAGCAGCAGTTATTAATGTTTAGAGAGTGGATTGCCCCGCAGAAAATCGGGTCTAAAAGTCAGAGGTTTATGGTTATCAAATGTTACCGAAAGTTCGCTCAGAAAGGAAAATTATGAAAGTTGTTCAGTTCAACAGAAGAGCAGTCGTACACTTCCAACTGCTGACATCTTAACCAATGAGAAACTGCGAACGTCTGAAAGAATTGCTGACCACACATTACACCGTATAGACTTTGGTAGCCGACGACCTGTTTGAAAACCTCTACTGCCGGCTTTATTTAAGAGCAGACGTCTCCAGTTCGCAAAGGATTGGGCTGTAGACGGCTGGAAAAAGTCGGATGAATCACATTTTCAATTACATTATGTATAGATCGCAGGGTGTGAATATGGGAGAAACAGAATGAAAGTACGAACGAATAGATATGCATTGCACAAGTCTTTAAACTGGTGGAGGCAATATTATGGTTTGGGGGATTTTTCTTGGAATTTCATGGCCCCTTTGATTCATGTGGAAGAACGTCTGAATGCCCAAGGCTATTGAAGTTTTATCACAGATCAAGTTCATCCTTTTGTATTGATAAAGTCCCCTGTCAGAGATGGATACTTTCCACAGGACAATGCTTTTTGTAAAACAGCTGGCATTGTCCACAGATTGTTCAAATAATATGACAGATACTTAGTTGACCTGCACAATCACCATATCTCAATCCAATTCAAAATCTGTGGGATGCGATTGAACGGGGCATCTGGAAGCTGGATCCAGTACCAGCCAATCTGAAGGCATTGGAAAGTGTAATCAGGGGAAATGGTCTTAAATTCCTCATAACATTTACCTACGACTCAGAATTCAAACATTATTAAGAGTAACAGGTGGTCATAATAATTTGGTCACTTAGTGCATATATACACTACTTACTTATTAAGGTTCAAGAAGAACTCAAAATATCTGAAGATCTTGGGGCATGCAAAAAATCGATATCATTCTGGATGAGATGATTGTTATTAGAGCTGCATTTTGAAACTAATCTAGGGATATTGATGCTGGACCTAGGTAATTTTGAACCACAGTTAAGTAGCGAAGACGATATCCGCTCTTTAAATTCCACAACGCGCCGAAGTGAAGATTTTGGCCCTGTCTGGACATATTTTATGGGCATCAGTCCCATTTCGCGACAAGACAAGACATTTAGCACCAAGACTCTACAGAAACAATGTTAGTCACGTGTTTGCGACCATGACCACGTGACTATTACAGTTCTAACTGGGTAGTCTAAATTAGTGAGTATATTATTACCAATCTTTCATTTTCCTCGGTCCCCTACAAACGCACACTATATATATATATATAGATAGATAGACACACACACGGTGAGTAGTCAAAAAATTGGAGAGCTCTGAACACAACTGATATTCTTGGCATGGATTCAACACAAGTTGCTGAGGAATGTTAGACCATATGAAGACATAATAGCGGCTCTAAATTGGATCAGAATGGGGGGGGTGATGATTCCACTCTTCAAAGTGATCTTTCGATTTTGTCCCAGAAATGCTCAGTAGGATCGAGGATCAAGAACAAAGCTGGCCGCGGAAGTAGGTTAAACTTTGATGTTCCTCAAACCAGTAGGAGACCAATTGAGCTCTGTGGCAAAGACAATATTTTACTGACAGTGACCAACTACATAAAGGATTATTATAACCATGAATAAGTGCATGTGATTGGCTGTGATTATTGAGGTAAGATATGATGTCCATAGTTATATTCACAGATATCTAGGGAATCAGTGCAAGGAAAACATTCCCCGTATCATAATTCCACCAACAATCTGAAGAATTGTTATTTGGCAGGAGGAATCCATGAATTTGAGATTGTCTACACCGTAACTGTTCCAATCCTCTAACCTGCATGGTGGAGTAGGAAATGAGATTTATCAGACCAGGCTACTTTTTTCCAGTCTATAAATGGCCAATTTTATAGTTCTTAGATCCTCATAAGACACTTTTTGCTATTTTTTGTGATACGAAAAGCACTTGTGGTGATGATCTCCTGTTGCTAAAGTCTATCTTTTGCACAATCCATCTTGTTGTGTGCTGAGATATGCTTCGTGATGCACCTCCATTGAATTCACCTGTAATTCATGTTGTGGATTATGCGTGTTACTTGCATTTTACATTTTGTTCATCAGCCTTTTTTAACCAAGAAAGTTCTTGTTGTTGGAAGGGTTTTTTTTTAATGTCTTTCACAAAACATCAGATACTCATATTGAAAAAATCATCAGGCGTCATTTCAGAGATGTTGGCAAGTTTTTCTTGCACCAACAATCATTCATCCTTCAAAGTGACTTAAGTCTTTTGTCTTACCTCTATTTTGACATATATTTCATAATAACTACATCTTCCAAAGCTGAGTACTTTTTATATAATCAACACTGTATTATTATACCACTGTCATATTGGTTTACTTTTGAATACAAATTAAGAGATGTGTTTCTAATTTTTTGGCAACTCAGTGTGCTATATATATATATATATATATATATATATATATATATATATATATATATATATATATATATATCAATTAGGTGGGGAAGAAGTATAAGGAAATAAATGGGAAAACTTTTTATAGGAAAATAAATTTGAGTAAAAAAAGTAAATAATAATTTTATTAAGTATCCAATATTATTTTTTCCCTATCTCTCTAAAATATTTATATCAAAATATATTTGTCTTGATTAATAATACATGTTTGCTGTTTTAGCATTAGATAGCAATTAGATTTTTTTTTTACCACAGCCTAATTTAAGAAAAAAAATTACTTAGTTTAGAATTTATTTTTGTTTTTCCTCTTCATCTGTTGGCAATATTACAAAAAGTACTTTAGTCACTTTTTTAAATAATACAAAGCAAAGTTTGAGAACCACTGGGCATTAAAATGCATTGTGTAAAAAAGTTATTCTAAAATAAGCCTTCTGATATTCTTTTTCCTTATTAATATTTTATCAGCTATTCCTTTCAGTAAATTAGTAATCTTAATACCCTTTACATAATCAGTGCTTTATTTTACATTCATTCATTTCAGCTGTCGAAAATTCATTCACCTTAAAAATAATATTTTGTATGTTATGTTTGTCATAGAAAACATATAACTATAATTAAAATATAAAATTCTAACAAAAAATTAATTTATCATTCACATTAGAACATATATCCAGATAGTGCAAACAGATGCTAAGATACATATAAGACAAAAGGATTTATATTGTAATTTTAAACATTGAATTTGTATTTTGTTACTATACAATTAATTAGAAAACACAAAAACAATAAATTTTATCAAAAATATTTTAAATGCTTAAAAATAAATATTTTTTGCTATATTTTTTAATATTATCACACATTTAACAATATTGTCTATAAGAAGTTAGCAGTTTTAATTTTTTTAAATAAATTAGGTGTAACTTTTAAACCAACATATTTGTATGTTTCTCCTTTTTAAAGGAAAAATAATATACAAAATTAAAATTTGTTTTATAAAATATTTTGAAAGAATTTTTTTTTTTTGTTTTGCTTGTGTTATTGCATTCAGTACTATTAATAAACACTAAACATAACTTTTTATTTCTTTTTACACACTACAACGAATTATTTAAGCAATAAACAATAATGCCCCCACACAAAAAATAAACAATTAATTCAAATTTTTAAATGTTATTGAAGTAAGAAATTGACATATGAAACTAACACAAACATACAATTCAGATTGATTGATTGAATATTAACGTCGCACTGTTCAGCTACACGAGGGCTTTTGGCGACGGACCACGTAATTTTGAACCATGGTCAAGTGACGTGGATGACACCTGAGCTGGCACCCCCTCTCCTAACTACGACACCACACCAATGGGAGGACGTTTCAGCTCTCGACAGATTTAACGTGCATCGCTGCCCTACAAAACGCGTCTTTAGTAGTACTGGGATCGAACTCGTGACCAGGCATGCCACGATCCGATACCTATACCCCTCGGCCACAAGACCCTTTAGAAATTACACGTAAATATTACAATTTTAAATTATATATCATGTATAATTTAAAGCTTCTGTTTTAAAATATCTGGATTCTGATTGTTGAGAATATTAAACCTTAAATAGATACCGACTGATTAATGTAAATTTCTAATCCAATGACAATTTATGCAAAACAATTTATGAATATCTGAGTATTCCTGTGGTATCATCTTGATAGGTAAATTTTTAATCGCATGATAATGGAACTAATATGAATAGTGTGAGAAGTTAATATATTTTTATCTTGATTAAATTTAATTTAAAACCACTTTTTTAAGAAATGGAGAAATATTGCGGTTACATTGTTACTACATTCAGTTTTTTCAACATAATTTGCTTATAATTCAGTCATTCTATGTGAAACAACATTTGAATCCTTGAATACCTAACAATTGTTTAATTCAAAAGGAAGTACTTTCCCCCTCTTTGAATATCCATGCTTGTTATCGAGTTACCTTAGCATAAAAATTATTATATTTACATTATTACATTAGAATTATATTTAAAAACTTCCATAGCAATTACTGAGATGTGTTTTTAAACCATATTATTTCTAAACTATTGATTTAAAATTATGTTGTCAAGACCCTTTAGACTGACTGACCGATTTAATATTAACGTCGCACTGTTCAGCTACGCGAGGGCTTTTGGCGACGGACCACGTAATTTTGAACCATGGTCAAGTGACGTGGACGACACCTGAGCTGGCACCCCCTCTCCTAACTATCACACCACACCAACGGGAGGACGTTTCAGCTCTTGACAGATTTAACGTGCATCGCTGCCCTACACAGCGGGTCTTTAGTGGTACTGGGCTTGAACCCATGACAAAGCAAGCCACGGTCCGATACCTATACCACTCGGCTACCGCGGCCACCATACAATTCAGAAAGCTACATAATAAGTAATTTCATTTCAAACAGGAAAAATATGAAGTTTCTACAATCATACAATATTTTTAAAGCTAGACTAATTAGACTTTTTAAAAATTATAAGCATAACTTTTAAGAATAAGGAAATGTTTTCTTAATTTCATTACTGTAATGTTTTTCTATATTGTCTACTCCATAAAATTTAGTACTTTAAGCAAATAAATGGCTTTTAGTATTTACAACACAATAAATACTATAGTTCCATAAAAATTTACCATTTTTCTTTATTCTACATTAATGAATATTTATAAGCACATTTCAGCTGTTCGTAGAACACAAAACATAAATTATATTAACCCATTATAAATTTTTGAAAAATGTAGAAAATAAAGTTACATTTTCAACTGACTTGTAAAAAGATATTAACACAGTGCAAGTTGTAAAATCTATTGAGGAATCAAAGCACACAAATAATAAATAATTGAAAATAATTACAGGATTGTAAGGTGTAATATTCAAAGTAATCTTTATTCAAATTTGTTTATTAGAAATGTCAAATGTTCTCAACCTTCATTGATATTCTTATAAAAATTAAATTTGATCTAAAATATGTTCTTAATAGGAAAAATAGTTTCAAATAATTAACACAATTCACACAGGTTTTTTTTCTTTTTTTTATAACATATTTATGCAAAAATATACATCTCATAAAATTTAAATTCACACTGTACAATAATCCCTATTAACAATCTGCATAATATAACAATATACATATATACATAGCAAAATAAATTTTCAAATTAGTCGAAATTACTAAATCCAAGTAAAATTTTAAAAATAAAAATAATTAATTAAAAACTGTTTATAAAAAGTTATTGTACTCCTAGAAAAAATAAGAAACCAAAATGGCAACTTACTTGGTCTTAATTATAATAGAATAATTAAATATTTTCTGAATAATACAGAACAAAATAAATATGACAATCCAATAAAACAAAAACAGTATTGAAAACCTTCTTATGACCCTCCATCACAATAATAAATTAATATTTAAATGTTATCTTTGGTAAATACGTCATACATAAAATGTCAGATATAATTAAATAATGGAAGTCCTTCTTTATCTTGTAATGCTTGGTGACAGCAAAATAGTAAGCTAAAATAAAAATTTTATAAGAATTAATATATTTAAAGAAATAGAAAATATATAAAAAATGACTTTGAAGTGTTTGAATATTATGCTGATCAACTGATGAATGATATTTATACATGACAAGGTCTTTTTCGGCGCAATTGGAATATGTTTAGCCCCCAGGGTTTTAATTTAAAGATTGAAATAAACTCAGATTTATTTATCGTATATATGTTGTCACCATTAAAAAAATGTCTATTTTTGAGTTTAAAAAAAATTACAATGAGACTCAAATATTTATAACCTATTTTTAAAAAATTTTACAACTCTGAACTATTTTTTAAAAATAAAGTTTTTCTAGAATCCAAAAATATATTTAAAGTCATTTGTTACTTAGGTTTCATGTAGGCAATCCTTCGCACTTACACTCAATTTAAAATATAATCGAACCTCTATGTTGTGAATTTTTCTACATAGCAAACTTTTTCCTGGAACCAAGAACATTTCACAATTTTCTTCATAAAATAACCTCCCAATAGCAAAGTGCATTTTCTTTATAATAAACTTTCTCTTGTGATCGAATTTTTTCTCTCTCTTTTTTTTAAAAGTATTTCTGGACATTTCAAGTTATTCTTTCTTTTAACTCATTTTATGGTTGTCATAAATCTTGAACTGGTTTTATTAGATACCCAGCTCGCTGACAACAAAAGAATTCTGGGCATTTCAGCTAAGGACCCTTTAACCCTCATTGTCCAATTCACTGGAAACATCTTCAATATCCTCTTTCACCTCAGTGGAGTTGTTTTGTGTCCCCATGTCTTTGAACAAGTCTCCACTCATTTGCAGTGTTGATCATCCATACTGGTTTCCATACATACTACATTTCTTGTAGCTCAAAAATATCAAAACATAAGTATTTGAGCAATCAAAGAAAAAAATTAATTCTTCAGGAAGTGAGTAAAGGTGTCAAGAAACTTCCCTTGCAGTTTTTTTTTTTTTTATTGGCAAAATATATAAAATAAATATTATTAATTTATAAAAAGGTGTGAATAATTACTTTTTTTTAATACAAAGTGTTTATGAATTTAAAATTTGTTTTATGTGGTTTATAAAGAAAATTGAAAGATGAACCACTATATAAAAATTTTTCCATATAATGAACCTTTTTTTTTGGATCCAACTATATAAATAAAATATTCTCAATGGGAAAAAAATTAGATCTAAGAGAAACAATTCACAAACCTAAGTAAGGTACAAAAATTAAAATACAATAAAAAAATTAATATAATATGCTTAAAAAAATACACATTAAAATTAAATTTGCCATTACATATTAACAATAATTTTATTTTCAAAAATTACCTGTTCTAAGGATGGACATGCTATAATCACTTGCTCTTCTTCAGAATAATTTACTCTAATAATTTGTAAAAGTTGCTCAAAACAACTTTGAATATGAGTCTAAAATTTTAAAAAAGTAAAATAAAGCAATTTAATGAATAGCATTTTTAAATACATAACATATTAAAAAGCTTATAAAAACATTTTTTTTAATAATAGCCATAGCACAGAATAAGAATTTAACATTTTTAATATAAATTTATAAAACATATGGATTAATACTAAAATACTTACTTTAACAGGACGCAGTAAAATGTATTCAGTATCTGGATTAGCTAAATACAAAGACATGCTTCTTTGGAGAATAGGCAACTTTGTTTTCAAGCTACGAACATTATCTGCAATGAGTTGGGATAAATTTTCTGCAGATGCAAAAGGTTGTTGATTCAAACTTATGTTCTGTGAAGACGAAGTTTGCATTTGAGTAATTACTTTGGCCTATAAGATCAATAACAATACCCATCAACTTTCTCTTTAAATACAATATGCATATTTATGATAAATATGACAAGTTATAATATTTTTATTATGAAAACCAACTTGCAGAAATATGCAATGGCATACATTACATTTTGATTACTCAAAATAACCCTAAGCAAATTTAACATGAAAAAATATAGGTAAGATATTTATGAAAAGAGATGCTATTTTTATGGTTAAAAAAGCTCACTGCAGTACATCAATACAGGATTTGTTCATCCACTAACAAAAACAATATAATTTTAACAGCAATTATAAAATAAATCATAAAAAAATGAATAAAAAATACAGAAATCTAAGCAATTACTAAATAAGGTAGATAATTACTTTTTCTAGAAATTCTTGCAGAGATCCCATTAAAAAGGTAGTAGTATGAGTTATGAAATCTTCACAAACTATTTTCAATTGCTTATCAACAGCCTTTTTGGAATCTATAAGGTGTTCAGTTACATGAGGAGTACCCTGCAACAGCCAAATATATATATATATATATATATAGCTGAAACAATAATTAAAAAATATTTTTAGCTAATTCATCACATTTTTCTTAAATGTAATTATAACTCACAAATTGAAGATAGGGGATTTAGACCTCTTTAGAGATCATGTGCCTCGATGACCATTCTACCCAAATGTAATTAAAAAAAATGTTTTAAAAAGACCAATGTTTTAAAACAAATGTAACCCATAATTTAAAAATACACAAGGAGATTTCACTAGACACATTCACATCCATGAAAATTTTCAAGACTTAAGTTTATATTTTAAAAACTTTTTCAAATAACCACGAAAAAAAAAAGCACAACTTTATATGATGTTATACTATTTTTAAAAATTGTGTTCATCATAAATAAATAAATCTTAACATATCCAAACCCAGAAATATTTTAAAAAACACACGCATAGAAATGGAAGAAATCTTAAAAATTAAATACACATGTTGTCAAAACATAAATTACATAGCTACTTTAAAAACATGTTTTTATATTAATAAACATTCCTATTTTTAATTTTTAGTTCAATTTATATAACTATTTTTAAAATTAATTATCAGGAATCCTAACAACTAAAAAAAGAGTAATTAATACACAAACTTTAATATTTTATCTTTACATAATTATAGTTCATCTCAATATCTTTTATTCTATGTCAATGTGTGTGCATGCATGCATGTTTTAACATGCATGTTTTAACTTATCATTCAATTATATATTTCAATGAAATAATTTTTTTTAAAAATTTCATAGAAAACATAAAAGACAGTCTTGATTCAAATAAACATTTTTGGAGAAAACACGTGTCAAGTTTTATAATTTACACATCATTTAAAATTTAGATTTATATAAGTAATAAAAAGATAAAATTTATGATCATAAGATTTGTAATTAATACAAAGACACTAAAAATATTAGTTAACATAAAAACATGAAAAAGTATTCCATATAGAAATTAAAGCAGCCAAAACCCATTCATTTATTTTATTCCTCTTCTGCAAATCTTCCTATTGTGGAGAAATGAAGCATTAAAATCTGATAGATCTGAATCAAGATCAAATCAAAGAAAAATATGAGACATATGCAAATGTATTAAAAGATTTTACCTCATGATCATATATATATATATATATATATATAATAAAATGTTAAATCAATTTTTTCAATGTTTCCAAACTGTCACTCTAAATGATGTACAATACTTTCAGATGTAAGAGACATTTATAATAAATGCTTCCAGTGCAAACAAATTACAAATAAAAAAAAGTTTAAGAAAAAGTTTACAAACTTGTAACAAGAATTCCAGAAGAGCATTATTAGAATTCAACGAAAGTAAATGTGTTCTATTTTGAAGCAATCCATAAGCAGCAACTATGAAACAGAGTAAAACAAAAATTTTAATTAATCATAAGTAACACTTCAAATTCTAATTTAAAGACGAACCATATGCAATCAGACCTCTATTTAACAAAGCTGTTATATCCTGAAAATGCCGGCTGGGTGGCATGGTTGGTTTGTCGCTGGCTTTCTAAACCCAAGGTTGCAGGTTTGACGCCGGCCCAAGTTGGTCAATTTTCATGATGCAGAAAAACGACAGTGGCCATGTCATATGATTATACGGTATGTAAACGATCTCTAGAAAATCTGTTTGGCTTGGGTGCTCTCGGCAAAATTTAAATCTATTACAAGTTCGCAATGTCAAGAGCTCAGGTGCCTCCCTCTAAGTAGGAAACTGAGCGTGAAAATTACTTGCGATAATTGGTATCGCCTATATGGTGCTGTGCTAAAAAGTCACACCAGCTCCTGGGGAATGTAATAGGTCTGTAAAGGTTAAAATACCAATATTCAACCCCATTATAAAAAATATATATCCTGAAAAAGTTCATTATGTGGAAAATTCATTAGAGATTCATCTTTTAAAGTACTTTATTTTTGGTTCCAAGCAAAATTTTGCAAAATAGAGGTTCATAAAATAGAGGTCCAACTGCATTTAAGTAGAAAAATTAATTCAATATAAAAAATGAATAAGTAAAAAATTATCATAAAAACAAGAATATCTTATAATGCATGTAAATTACCTTTAATTTTGCTAAAATCTAAAGTTGTTTCTTTAATGGCAAAATCAATCTGAAATGGTGCTATTTGTTCTCTCAATATTAAAAGATGTTTGATTTCAAAGAGTTGACCATCAAGTAATGTCTGAAAAGAATGCATACGTCTTTAAAGATGCTATTTTAGCAACATGTGTTATACAGCATTTGTAACATAATTACTTAAAATTTATATAGTGTATTTTTTTCTTAAAGAAATTATTTCTTTGTTATTTAGAAATAAATGAAAAATTAACATAAATGAAAATATTTAATTATCATTAAATAAAAGTCCACAAAATGTTTTGATGAAAATTATTAATTTAATAGAAATTACTTCACTAAAATTTAAGAAACCACAAGAAATTGTTTATAGTACACTATTCAAAAAAATAAAAGGGTTAAAAACTCATTTTATAACAAAATACTTCATTTATAGTAGTTATAATTTTAAATTAAATTACCTTTCTTTTACTGATGCTCGAACTAGCAGAGATTAAAGATTGTATACACATGGTCAAAACTTCTTGTGATAATCCTTGGAAAATAGTTTTCTGGGAAAACAAAAGCATAATTATAAAATTTAAGTAACAGTGATTTCTAACATGAAATAAGAAATCAAAAATTTTCAGAAAAAATTGGCACTTTACTCAAAAACCAAGATTAAGCATTTTAGTAATAAATCTGGAGGGATTAAAAATATAGTAAAAAATTGATCAAATAAACTGTGAAAAATTTTCACACAGAAAAAAAAAGGAAGAGTAATTTTAAAAAAATCAACCAATAAAAATCACAAAAATATACCTAAAAAATAATCATATAACTAAAAAATAAATAAAGTTTAAAACATTTTTTCAAACAGAATGAATCAAGATCTTAAAACTTACATCTAAACAACGATATAACTTTGAAAGGCACACTAAGGTTCTTCGAACAGTTGGATACCACATACCATGCAAATCAGCAGGAGAATCTAAAAAATTCATCACTGATAAATAATCCATACTCAATGTTCAATTTAAAACAATTGCTTTGATAAAAAAAATTTTCTTACAAGTCAATGGCCTCTTTGGAGGCTCATAAGATTCAAAATCTTTCACTGATCCTTCTTCATCTTTGTCAGACTTTTCTGAACTCTTCTCATTAGATGATAAAACAGCATTGCTGGTTGAACTGATTGACGTCAATGAAGCTCGTGAGCTGGCTCTGCTTAAACCACCCATTGAGAGACTTTCAGCTATACTCTTGAAATATATATAGGTTTCATTAGATAATTTATATTAGAAAATGCTATTCCATTTACTTATACCTTTATAAAGATTATTTTATAATTTTATGGAGTATTTAACAAGAAATGTTACTTCAAAAATATTTTTAATTAATGTTATACATATGTACAGTAAATTTTTTCAAAAAGTAATCGGTTCTGAGAGAGTTAACAATGCAGTTAGATAAAATGAAAACATTTTAATAGAAATATTGAACAAATTCAATGTATATAATATAATTCTATAAACAAATTCTATGTAATTAATGCATCAATTTGCATTTTTGTAAAATCTTTTTCAAGACTTTCAACACAACAAAATTTAATAAATTTGGTACTTATGTACACTCCCAATTTCTTTAATTGGCAATGCCAAGTTTTTTGTACAATTTTTGAATAGACATGCCACAATTAGTGGCATAGCATGGGGAGTGCAGAGGGGGCCATGGCCCCAGGTGGCATACGAAAAGGGATGGTGGCAAGCATCACAATATTTAAAAATTAAAAAAATATTTCAAATTCCAAATCGCGCCCTCATGACGAAACTCGAGGAAATGAGTGAAAATTTTAATACACACACAGATGCAAGAAATTTATTAGTCACTATGCAATCGCATTCATTTTTATGTTACTTAGGCTTCTGGCAACTGATACTGTTTGAAGTCAATGATGCTCAAAATTATTTACAAACAGAGGGACTAAATATTCATCAACAAATTATTGATCTTCGGTAAAATTTCTTTAGGATTCTTCACATCTGTATTTGCTTCTCTTGAATTAAAATTATTTTTGAAAAAAAAACTTCTGGGATTTACATTTTTGCCACAATTTTTTTTCCCCCTAAAAATTTCATTTAATCTACAAAAAACTTTTCATGCAATAATAACGATAATTGTAAAAAAATTTATACAAACAAATTTTTCAAAAAATTTTTTAATTTAATTAATAGAGATCATTATATATCACAAGCTTAATTTATATATGTCTAGGAATCAACTTAATAATTAACAGCCGGACAAATTTTTTTAAGAAATAAATTATGATTATCAAATTTACCTCCATCATTTCTAACTTGTCTGGATATGCCAAATCTCCTGGCCCAGGATTATAATTTAAGATGTCAGTTTTTATGTAAATATGTGTTCTGTATACCAGACGTTCTTGCACATCTTCAAGCATTTGACGAACAACAGCTTTGACTGCTTCGAGTTCATTAGCTAGAGTAAAGCAAAAATACTATGAAAATATAAAATAATGCCAATGAAAAACATTTAATTAAAATTAAAGTGTAAGTTAATGAGGGGAAATTGAAATCAGCAAAAAATAAGACTTTACCTCCATATTGCATATGCTCCTCTAACATTTCAACCTAAAAATATTAATGATACCATATAACAAAATTGTGATCAATATTGATTGATAAACATTGTCTGATAAATGTGATAAAGAGTTAATTCAATATTGTTTAATTTGACATATAACATGCACTGGTGTATATATATATATGTAATTCACACCTATGCTTCCAAGCTGCATTTTTTAATTTTGAAGTATATTGTTGTATAATGCGCACCCCCTTTTTTTATGATGAAACCTGAAATGTACATGTGCAATGCTCTTTTGAAGTCATTTATTCGAGGTTTTACATCAAGCTTCTGAAAAAACAGCATACTTCTATAATTACAACTCCTTCAGTTAATAAGGTATCATCATTTCTTTTAAATAAACATATCTAAATGCTATTTTTTTTATACTCATCTCTTTTTTTTTTATTCTTTGAGCTATCATTTTTACATTCAACCTATAACATGCACCTATAAATTTGGATCTTATTTATTGTGTTAAAAGTGTGCATTATACATGAGATTTTATGGTAATATAAAAATTTAAACATAATAATAAAATTATATTTATCATATAAAGTAATGAGTGTGCATATTATAGAGTACTATACATTAACAGCATGGAACACACAAATGTTATCTTATAAATGTATAAATTTTAATGTATATATATGTATAAAATTTAATTTTAATTAACTTTTATGATTCCCCTTTTGCATAACACAAAATGATTAACTAGATTTGGTAATTAAAATAGAATATTTTTAAGTGGATTTATATTCTAAAGAAAAATAAAAAATACTTAAAAATGAGAGGTAAATTTTTAGTAACACAATATAAAGTACCTGAAACAATACTACTGAAAATTATCATAAATTAATGAATAATATTCATAATAGCTAATAGAACAAACAATATTTTTACATGAAAATAAACTTACTTTAAGAATTCCACATAATTCTGCTAATGTTTCTAAATGGTTTATATGTATGATAATTGGTCTTAAAACATCATAGAGACGTATACACAAGCCTTCCAGGAATTCTCTAAAATCAAATAATTATTTTAGTTCCATTTGCAGAACTAAGAGTAATATTGTACAAAAAATGAAGGCAATACATTTATATCTTATCAATAGTAATTTCTAAAAATTTTTATAAAAATGAAATATATAAAACTAATTTATGAATTCATTATAAATGTATCACAAACTCTTTAAAATTAATAAATACAATTTTCAGTCATCAAACAACACAATATAATTCTTTAACTAAGATCATAGAAAAATAGCACCAAAGTACATAATACATACTTAATGTTAAATACTGTTTATAACATGAAGCTAAAATGGAAAAACATGAATGCTTTGCAAGAAGTTAATTCAAAACTTCTTAGTGGAAATTAACATACAACTTGCAATCAAATTACAACACAATGCAAATTTATTTTAGTAGTTTAATACATTAATTAATTTTTTGGTAAATTTTTTTCTGAAATAAACAAAATTAAAAAAAGGAAAGCAAGCAAAAAGGTTTTTATATAAAAGACAATTCAAAAATATAACATTTAGTAAAATGATTTCAGATGGTCTTTTTATAAAAGAAAAACTAGCCTCCTAAAAAATATAAAGAAATTACCTTAATATTGTTAATTTCAACTGAAACAATACAGTTAAATTAATTTTTTAAGCATAAAGACATCTCCCTAAATAACAACACACAAAAATATTCAGATAAAGAGATTTATTGAACCCAATATAAGAAGTCCCGATTTACGCATTGTTCCCCTCACACACAAATATTAATAACTAAATATTAATATATTTTATATTTAAAAAAAACAGCATACTAACTCCAAACTTTTCGTGTCTTGTGAAAAAAACTGATGGAAAAGTTGGTGCTCATCTTCACAAATATGCAAAAGAAAAGCACATCCACTGCGAACTAAGGAGCAATGATCCTTTTTATGTTTCTCAGCTAGATCATTGATTGCAGCTGATACACTTGGTCCCAATAATATTTCTCTCTGATTAAAATAGCATTGGTGGCAATCTGAGAGCAGGACTTGATAACTAAAGAAATAGAATAAGTATGACACCTCAAAAACCATGTACATAAAAAAACAATAATAATAATATAGCATATGAAATAGCTAAATTCAATTGTTCATATAATTGTACGTGTTTGATTTTTTTTTAAATAATATATAGCCAATTTTAAGAAAACAATTTGACATGATGGATTAATTACTTTTTATACAAACTTGAAGGAGATTGTGTGATATGAAGAGTAATAGTGCAACAATAACAAAATTTTGAAATACTTACAGAGTAAAGCTTTGAAATACAAAAGGTAAAATTCTATGGCAGAGAAAAAGTTCTTTTTGTTGAAAATCAATAATAGTTTTTAAGTTGTTGCTGTTTTTTTTTCAAATGGACTGCATTTTAGAATACAAGTTTTTTTGGATATGGCGATACCCCTGTGAGAGTCATTTCAGCGGTGGCTCTTACTATCACATTTTGATGCTCTAATTAATTTTAATTCAAGCTCTCGTCTGATGCTAAACATTGCTGTGATTTAATTTTTCTGAGAGTATGAGAGCTAAATTGATACATATGGAATCTTTTACATGCTATATAATTATATGACATGTGAGCCTATGATTTCACATCCAGAAAATCAGTAGACTCCAGCTGGGATCGAACCTGCAACCTTAGGTTTACGAGGCAGTCATGCAACCTCTAAGCCACCAAGTCAATATAGTAATTTTTAAGTAATTAAGTTAAACAATTAATTAATCTCATAATGTTCAATTGATATTTAAAAAAAGGTACAAAAACAATTATTGAAATCTGTTTGAAATTGTATGAAAAAATTTATAAAAATGGTAAATATTTTTTGGAATATATAAAAACATTAAATTGCTCATATTTTCAAGAAGTCTCAAGAGCAACAATTAACTTGAAGCATTGTTTTTACTTGATACAAAATAGAGATAAAACTTAATTTTAAAAGGTAACATTACACAATCAACACACAGATTTAATTTACCATAATAACAATCTAACAGTAATTAAAAATAAAATTAAAACTTCACAATTCAATAATACAGAATTAGCCACATAAATTTTATTTTATTAACATGCATAATTTAAATATATATAAAAATATAATTTAAAATATAAAATCTTTATTAAAACTTTTAGAAGTACCTTAATTATCTGAATACCCCCACATTTTATATTCTACAGCTAAAATTATCCCCAAAATTTATTAAATTTAACAGTGCAAAATAAAAGATTCAGTTTAAAGCAAATTTAATATAAAAAGTTTATAACAAACAGAAATGTTAAAAATATTCATTATTTTATGACAAAAGCATCAATTTTTTTTCAAAGATTTACTTTCCCCTAACTTATTATAACACTATGAAGCACAAGATTAAAAAAATAATGAATACTTACTCAGGGTTTTTCTCCACTCTTTCTTCAATCTGCTTCATAAGAGCATGTATCCTAGGAGCATGGGATCGAAATTTTCCATAATATAACGTGAAAGCATTTTCAGATGGAGATAAGCTATCTCTTCTAGGAAGCACTTGCTGAGTAGCTTGCTGTAATGTTGCAACAACATAAGATCGTATCATACCCAAAGTTTGGCTTTGAAGATGACGAAATCTTGAAAGATATGCAGGAGATTCCTTGAAACTAATCTAAAAAAAAAAATGAAAATAACTAAAGCAAAAAACTCTATTTGATATACCAACATCAAGGTTATTTACTTAATGATAATTAAAGAAATTTATGCATGTCTCTTTAAGATTCCGATAGCTAAGAATTCCATGTATATATCAATTTAAATTTATAGAAATCAATCTATGTTTAAATAAAAGAATCATACTAAAATCGAATTTTAGCAATTAGTAATGCACTGAATTTTAAAACTAAAGATATACAAAATAATTATTCTTAGTGGAAAAAGTTTCAATCTATGTTGACCCAGTAGGCTTCCATATCCCATTACTTTGGGAATATAACTTCTCCATTTTCATCATTCAGTTCGAAATTTATTTCAATATTGTATCATGTTTAAAACTGCTTTCACTATCCAATTACTCTTTTGGAATATATTCTACTATTTAGTAAAATCTATTCCATTATTTCTGAATGATGTTCTTCCAATAAAAAATATTTCTGTAATATATTCAATTTAATATTCCTTTTAAAATTAATACCAAGTCTTAAAACAACCAAAAATCCGTAAAATATATACTCAAAACTGTTCTGTAATAAAATATCTATTCTGAATCTATTTTTAGAGGGTGCTTTCAGAGAACTTTCTTCCAAAATTTTACAATATTTCATTGTTGTCATTTGTCAGAATAAAAAAAGAAAGCGTGTATCAGTGTGAACGCGAGTTAGAAGTTAACTTCTTTGGCTTACATGTATTGAATTGTATAATAAAGTTTTATTTTGAAGTAATCTTATATATAATTAACAAATTTATTATTATCATTATTATTTCAAACTGTATTTAAAAAAAATAATTAGGATGGAAAAGGTATAAGTATAGACAAAATTTTCATTTTCAATACATAATACTAAAAAAAATTTTATTGTATGTATTTTGAGAAAAGTATCATCATTATTAGTCTATTTCCATTATGCTTATGGGTGCTTCAGTACATACTTTTGTTATCAAAGGCTTGTGGTAACTAAAGTAAGAAATGTAGGTTTTGCACTCAATATCGCTTAAGTATCTCAAAAAGCCAGTAAAAATTTGAGGCATGTTTGTAAAAAATTTTACTGCCTACTGTAGTCTTAAAATACAAATTAATGAAGCACAATATAACACTTTCACAACAATCAAATTAATTACACCAAAGCATACATATGATTTAAAAACTCACTTCTTAAACTGGATTTAGAAATTCCATTCGATTGAAAATTTCGTAAATACAATCCTTTTATTGCCAAACTATTGGAAGAAATGTTGTGTTGCCACTAAATTTTAAAACAATAGATTGTTTGTATTATTTCCTTAAAAGAATTTTAAAACTGTATATCCAACAAACTCTCCTTAAACTAATTTTTGACAGATTTTGAACCATTTAAATGCCTACTTCGGGTAGATTAAAGACTCACTTCCGATTTTTTTTAATTCATAAAATTGATTATAATTTGACTTCTAGGTAACATAAAAACAAAACAAAGTATGTATCACAAAGCTAAAAGAGCAAAGGCTTGTTAAAGCTGCTGTTGAATGAGAAGAGGGGGATGGGTGCTAGCTCAGGGCTAATAGACGAAAGATTACAGATAATACTATTCTACATATGGAAAAAAAGTTTCGTTAGCTTATTTTTATAAATAATGAAGTTATTAAATATTTAATTAAAATTTTAAGTATTTTTTGAAAAATCGCAAAAAAAAGATTCCGTCATTTTTTTATATGATTGATTCTGAAAGAGAAAAGCATGAACTTGTTTAGAATAAAATATCAATTCATTAACTCGAAAGGAAACTTAAAGGGAATGATTTAGAAACCATTTTTATAAAAGCGTATCAATTTTGACTCATTTTAAAAAAAAATCGTAAAAAATAGAAAATATCATTATTTTGTTTAAAAAAATATACCATGTCGTGGCGAAAAAAATGATCTTTCCGATTCTGTAATTATTTTTTGTCTGAGATAGATAGTATGAATTTGATGGCGTTTTTTAAAATGGGGGGGAAATTCGGAACTTCATTCATTTCTACCTTACGTTCATCGCTAACCGTAACTGGTAACGCGTAACGGAAATTTCTCCCTACCATGCCACAAGAAGTTAACTTCAAAAATATCTTAATAAACTTGAATAATAATTATTATTAACCTTAAATACTAATGTTTTTTGCATTGCTTTAATAATACTCATTGAAATTGAAAATGCTTTAATAAAAATTATGTTTTCATTGATAATTTTATTGATCTTTATAAATGCTTTTATAAAATGTATAATACAAATATAGTAATACAAATATATAATAGTTAATAATTTATATATTTATATTTTAGTTTTATTTTAACTGAAAACATAATAAAACTTCTTTTTAAAAAAAATCATGTCACGATACTGAAAACAATGAATTTGTGGTGGTGTGATATCTATATGAACTAGTACCAACATCACGCGAAGACGATCGTCTTGGAATCATCGGTAAAATACTCACATTCGTTCGGAACGAAAGGTACCCAGAACGAACCTTCCTTCCTACAAATTCATAGCTTTACAGTTATATGAATTACAATAACATAATCTCTGAAAAAGTTATAATTAATTTACAAATAAAACATATTGCAGAATCTCAAAAACATGAGGATTAATTTTATAAGTACAATAATTTGATAGTTAGTTGCTTATTATGTAATAACATATTTTACCATAATTGAGATAAACTGCACTTAATAATTGCTTAATTGAATTATTCCAATATAAGTGAAGGACTTTTTTTCCCTTAAGGTTTTTGAATGTTTTTTGTTCCTATAATATTTAAACAGCAGAAAAAAAAAAAAAGAGATAATCTTCATTGTTTTTTTTTATTCATTATAATACACATCACTTATTTGATAAGTATCTTTGCAGTTATGCAAGCAAATTTATCAGTTTCTTCTTCAAATCATTTCAAAACGAAAGAACAAAGCTGTAAATGAGCTATGAATTCTAATACATATTTTTGTGCTTAACTTAAGTATCATTAGGTCTATCGATAATATAAAAAACCTTAAATATATTTAAATGTTGCTGGTAGAACCCCCCTCAGTATAGAGGGCGCTGCTTGTAAAAACATGCTTTGTTTTACACCAGAGATCTTGTGTACGTGACCGAGTGCAGACGCACTCCATATTCCATTAAACTTATTATTTAATCTTACACTTGTCTTCGATGATTTATTGAATTTAATTGAGTCTAATGATTGTGATGATATGAAAGTTGATTGATATAAAAGCATTCTACCACTGATTAACTGAACCACTGATGATCGTAACAGTTGCTTTTTTTATGTATCTAAATTTGATTTAACAACTGAAAAATATATAATTTAATAAGGTATTGTGTTATAAATCACATAAAGCCACTATTTAAAAAATTATGTTCTTTCAATAAAAACTACCTAGAAAAGGAATTATTGAACATGAGGTTGAGAATATAGTAACATAAACAGTAATACAAATAAATGTTTAGCAACAAATTTGAGAATGTTTTCCCTTTTTGATCAATTATAATAGTTAGATATAATGTAAAATAATCTTTTTTTTAAGTAAAAACTTCTATTGGCGCTTTTAGCTGGAGAGTGTACTTGAATGAACGTCACATTCGGGTATGTAACGCCCATTCGGCTTTTATCGTCTTTAGTCGGACACACATCCTTAAAAAGGAAAGGAGGGATGTTTCCCCTTGCCACTCTGAAACACTGTAAAAGTAAAGTGCCTAGCTTCGTGATCTAAGTGGCACTCGTAAATTTCGATCTTATTTTTTGTGTTAAAAGTGTGCGATTTTACAGTAAATCTTCTGATTAAATCCCTTTTTATAGGTTTTGACCTAGATTCCTCTCTTCCCAATCAACTACCTGTCTAACTCCCTCTGCTTAAATTAATTTATGGATAGAATTGATATTGTTAAATTACAACCAAAATTCACAAAGCTGGATTGGGTCTTCTGAACAAATTACCTATGATTTTATGAGGGAATTTTAAAGTAGATTTTTCAAAAGACAAATCAAAACCTTTAGTTTATTTTTTTAAATCAAAATTCAATTTAATTATGACAAATAATTCAAATGAAAGCACGATGAAGTACGGAGCAACGCTTGACGAAGTTTTCTTAATAGATATTTAAATAGAATTTTGAATCTAAAGGATTTATAACCTATTTCAGCTACCATAAACCTATTGTTTCCTTCTTAGAATACAATTAATACCCAAATATGTTCCCAATTAATACCCAAAATATTTCGCACAAAAATATTACTTAATGAGTATAGACATATGAATAAATTATTTTATAGTACAATACTAATATCCTCTAGTTTTTTATTCACCTAACTAATTCCTGAAATAACATTACAAAGTTTGAAGTTTTCACTTCTATTGTGTGGTCATGAGCACATGTACTTTTTTTTATTCCTTTTCTCTCCCCCCTCAATACATCGCATACACGTGCTTATGTCAAAAATGGAGGCACTGGGGAGTGAATCACGTAACTTTTTTTTGGTGGTTAAGCCATTATTTATAACCGTGCAAATTATCAAGATAAGTGTTATAATTTTGTATATAATTTTATATAACAAGCCCCCAGGGTTACTGGTAATTATTAAGCGTCTTCTTATATATGTTATATTTCTTTAAGGAAAATATTTAAAGAAAATTTTGTTTGAAAATAAAAAGTATACATAATATATTGGATTAGAATTTAGGATTTATTCTCACAACAAATTTTATCTTTCATTAAGAAACTTTACCTTAAAATAATTACATAAAACACGAGGATACATGATGTGGTGCCAACAATGCAAAGACCATAACATGATGAAGCAATAACGCCACAAAGCAACAACTATGACAGAAAAATTATTAAAAATATGTTAAATATTAAAAGAAGTGACATAACTAATGTTTTGTATCAAAACCTATAGCTGATGGAATAAGGTTTAAAAAATTAATACTATTACTTATCCAATTCAGTGGTGTACAGGTATCAGAAGGGGGTACATTCTAAAAGCACTTACACAAAAGCATGAAAGGGGTGAAAATAAAAAATGTGATGGTCTATAGTGAGGGGGATTGAACCCCCAAACCCTCCTCTTGTGTACACCACTGACCCTATTACAATAATCTCGGGCCTTAATTTTCTGACCTACTGTTATTTACAATTTTTAATATTTAAGAGAACATTCAGATGATGATTTGGATAGGAAATGAATACATACAAGTTTCAATACCAGATTTGATATATATATAAAACTAGCAACTTTATGCCCATTTTCTCACAAATTTAATTTTAAGCTGAATTGGCATACAGACAATGTGTAAAATATGACTTACATTTTCTTCCACATAAGCAATACATTCATCTAAGCGAGTTAACAATGGCATGAATGTTTCACTGACAACAGACAGAGTAGGAGAAGCAATTTTCTGAAAATTATATAAAGTTATTAATAATTTCACTCAATATACAAAAGCAGTAAAAGAGGATAATCTTTTTAATGACAAATAAATAAATATGTGCATGAAATTTTAAAATATTTAGAGCTAATTCTGAGATTTAAAGACATATTTGTTATTTACATTAAACTTTAATTAAGTTAAAAGTTAGAAGTTAAATGAAAAATAAAATTATTTTATTTTGTAACAGTTATTTGACATCTCTTTAAAATTGTTGTTATTTATAGCTATTTTAGCTATGTAATTATGATTTTTGTAAGTAATTTAACTTTACTTGTTTCTACCTATCAAAATATTTTTTTCTCTTTTTAATTTGTTGAAAGAAAATTTTTAAAACAATATATAATAACCTTATTTTTTTTAAAAAAAATTATAATCATTAATTTAGTACCAGGAAATATGTTAATTAAATGAAAAAAAAATTTTAAAATGAGACCAGAGAAAATCTATAAAAAATACATATAAATTATTAATAAACTATCATTTTTCTCAAGGATATTGGAGTTCCTAATTTTAAACTAATATTAATTTATTTGTTTGATATAAATTCTGTATATTTTAATTTTACTGCATAAAATATGCATGATTAAAAAGTATGAAATTAATTATCAGAAAACTAACATTTTTGTAAAAAAATACAATTTAAAAAAATTACTTGCGAGAGAGATTCAAGTTCATTGAAATAACTTAATTTTTCAGAAATTGTCTCTGCAGAACCAACAAGTTGAGTCTGAAATTAGAAAAACTCTTTCAATTGAAACCAAAAAAATTACAAACAATATTTTTAGATAATTTAAAAATACACATTAACTATAACAATCTACATTAAATATAGTATGGCTCAAAAATCCTAGATGAGGTGTTGTAAATGTATACCTAAATATTTATATCTTTTAATACTTAAAAATAATTAATATTTCTTAAAAAGTTCTATTAGTTATTAGAAAAAAAAAAGGATGAGTTTAGACAGTAATTAGAACGCATAACTTAATCAAGCAATAAATTTACTGCCTTTAATGTAAAGACTAAAATTTGATGACTGAAATACAATTATATATTCCACTTAATTTGTTTTGAAATACAGTTTCATGTGTAACACAAATAGAACTGTTGTTTTTTGGAAATATATTGTTTTAGGGGAGAGGATGTTACTTGTATTGTTTTAAGAACAATTGCATAAGTTATAATTGCATATACCATATTTATTTGAATCTAAACTGCAGTTTTTTTCCACTGGTAACACTACTGAAAATTGAAAGGCGGAAAAATTCTTTGGATAGGGGAAAACTGAATCTGATATTGATGGTTAGAGCAATTACAGGTTCATGTATTTGTTTAAAAGTTTTTAATAGTAATAAAATAAATTAATCATTCACCTGTTATTAGTTGTCATTTTAATTTTTTTTCATTTTGGATATTGAGACACTTTACATCATTTTTTATTTTTCCACAAAAACATCTTGAGCATTTAGGATGCAGCTTAGATTTGAATAAATATGGTATATAATAATAACTGAAAAGAAAAGATTGACATTCACAAAAAGTTATAAAATTGCTGTATTGTGCAAAACTAGTGTTTAAATGCAAAACAAGAAGAGGGACTACTTCTGCAGTATGCAAGTTTTATTTTGTTGTAAGGAATCAAAAGGGGTAAAAAACAAAAGAGATAAAAGAACAAAAAAGTGTATTAAAACTATTGATGATAGTAGGATAAAAAGTACTTGCTTTTCTTAAAAATGTCGCCTGAAACCATCAGAAATAACTTGAGTGCAATTTGTGTGAATACAAGGAAAAAAATTATATTTTTGACAGAGCTAGGATTCCAAGAAAGAACCCATTCTTAATAAACAACAGTGTTAAGAAAGCATTCAGCAAGTGATATCGATTGGATCGAGGACCAATGAAAATAGATTATTTGATCTAAGGAGTGTAAAATATTCTTGTATGGAAGTGATAGTCAAAAATATCTAAGGAGTGAGGAGTTATATTCAGCTTGCATTGAGCTATTAACATAATTGGTATAAGCCAATTACAAGTAATTGAAAGTACACTGAATGCAAGAAAGTAAGTAGATATAACTGTAGAACCAAAACTATCAATTTTTAGTGGTGATAATATATTTTCTCAAATGATCTACATTTTCTTTAACAAACTTCTCTGCCACATAGTAAAACAATAGTTCAATATTAAAGAAAGTTGATTAGTTCTGGCTAAGAATAAATCCAGACTTAAGCTTCACAAAAAATTTGAGGCATTGTTAAAAAATCTTGTAATACACTAACCATTAAACAAAAGACAATAGAGGTTATAATGGCATGTTGACACCATATAACAATGAAACAAGAACTTCTTGACAATTCAATGAGATGTCACTGTGACTGGATAATCAAGGATAAAAAAATACCTTACTAAATATTGAATACTATAATATTTATGATGTAACTTTTTAAAAATCAATGCTAAACCTTTTAAATTGTATTTGTACCTTAGCCTTATATGTGATTTTTTTTTTAATTCTACATAGTACTGATTTTAAAATGATATATAAATATTTGCATTACTTGAAAGAGTTCATTTTCAATTAACATGCTAAATATAAAGTACAAAAATTTCAAAAAATAAACAATTTTTTTACCAGCACTTTACATAATTTTTTCATAGATTGAAACTAACTTCCTAAAAAAAAATCAAGTAATAAAACATAAAAAAACACAAGACATACCTGTTGGGCTAAAAGATCTTCACAGGCTTCATGCAAAGAATTAGTTTTGTTGGATACAAAAGCATACTTCTCACGAAGTAGTTCCAAGGATTCCAAAGCTTTGGAAATGTTATTGAAAAGTAATGTATATTGACCACAATGGTTTGATAATTCGTCAGTATATGCTCTGAAAAGAAACCTCTATAAAACGCTTTCTATAATTTTACTGATAAAAGTAATAATGATTAACAGATTTTATAAGTTTAATGATGATTTAAAGCATTAAACTTAATAGCATGATACATATGTATTAATACAAAAAATATTCAACATCTAAATGTAAAAAGCATTGAAAAAAATTAAAAGCAAAATAAATAATTGAAGAAGAAATTTGTGGTGAATTGTTATTGATACCCTTTTACATAATTACTTTTAAAAAAGGAATGATATAAATAATTTAGCATTTTCAATCAAAATAAAAGCATTTAATATGTTCTAAATGATGCATTTATTAAGCAATTTTAACAGATATGAAAAATCAGTAATTTGTTCTTGATTAAATGACAAGTTTAAAAATATTTAATTATAAAAAATAAATTTACAAGCATTTTACTAAAAATATTTTTTCCCCTATATTTGAAATACACTTACCAAAATAACATTTTTTATCACCAAAAAATATAATAGAATTTAAAAATTATTAGTAAATTTACAGCTTAATATATAATTAGTCAAAAAAGACAAATATAAAAGTGTTATTTTATTTTTTATAGTATTTTTTTTAGTTTGATTGTGTAAGAGTATATCCAAACAAAAAAACTTTTTCCAACATTTATAAATGAAAATGTCAAAACTTGAATGGTCAAATTGGTACCAAAACAGTAAATTTACTGGATCAGAAGGATAGAGAAAAAAAAAAAAAAAAAAATTCCAACTCACAAATTCTCAAGATTAAAATACATAACGTGCTATTCAGAAAAAGTCAAGTTGAAGAAAATAATAACTGTCAATATTTATAGATATTTTTCATCCTATATACAATAAGGTGGATAAAAAAAAAAAAAAAATTCAGAATTTCAAAATCTACCATTGGAGAAAAGATGTTTTCTGTTACATACATGAAGGGAAAATAAAATAAATTAATTTTTATGTTAAGTATAGCTACACACAAAATGAAGTTCAGATATTTGAGATTTTTTGTAGTAAAAAGTCAAAGTTATTTTTGTTAAAGTGAAACAGGCATTTTAGTACTTTTTTAACATTTACTGTGATGAGAGGACACATATTAAATAGTTACAAGAAAAAAAAACACATCAGGTACGTTTAACAGCTTCATCGGTATTAAATTTTTAAAACTCTAGTCAGAGTCACAGTGCATGATAAAGTGGAGAGGCATTAAAGCTTGTTATGTTGATGGTGCAAGAAGAGACATCTGGGTAAAAAAATATTGCAATGTAAAATGTATTTGGTATAAGAAAAAGTTCTGTCAATTTTGAACCTGTGCACTTTTATGTGTTGTCTATCATTAGCAAGAATTCAGATTCGACTGAAACTGGTTTAAACAATTAGATTAGTATATAATTAATGATTTATACAAATTTTTTTGTATTTTAGTCTGTTCTTTTAAACTTGTAAAACTGTCAGCATGAGTGAAGAAAAAGTGCACTTAAGACATTGTATGCTGTATGAATTCCAAAAAGAGAATAAAGCGACAGAGGCAGAAAAAATTTATATGACATGTTTGGAGAAGTCACAATAACAACTCAAAATAGATATATATTTAAATTAGATATATATTATAATTAGATATATCTTTAAATTAGTGTGCATCTCAAATAAATTCCATAACAGCTTAAAACATAATTGACATCAGAATTCAAAATGCACAGCATTCAGAAGATTTAATATTTAAAATTCATTCATATATTTCTAAATCATTCTTAAAATTAATAAAAAAATATTAAATTACATATTTTTTATATTAAATTTAATTGATAAAATGACAATTAAATTAAATGACATGAAAAAATCCTACTTGTACAAAATATCTTCATCTTCAACAAGTTGTTCCTCCACAGCTGTAAACCAGGAAAGAAACTAAAAAAAAAACTCCATTCAATTTATTAAAAAACTTTAAAATACATAGCATATATTTCATTATTTTTCAGCAGATCATTCTTAAAGAATGTAATTAAGGTTCTTAAAAACAGCTCATATATTATAGATATTTTATATGCATGATGACATTAACAAAATATTCTAAAAGGAAAAATATTTTTGTGCTGTTATATTAGAAATACACATTCTAACTCATAAATTCAATATTAAAAAAGAAAATTTCATAGTTGTTCATCAGCATTACATATTGTTGGCCTAATTATCAATATGCGTAAATCCATCTGGGGTGCTAATTTGATATCAGAGTGCTACGCCCCAAGCTGCTGTTTATGTTCACCAAGATGGGTGATAACATTACAATGTGGTTACCTTGATATTTGTATTGTGTGGTCATGTATATTGTCATTTGTATCATTTGGCATGATCCCTTAACTGTGCCAAACAGCGTTTGGCGCGTAGCACTTGTAAATCAAATTAGTTTCCTTCGTGGAGTTACACATTCTGATAATTAGGCTGATGATATGCATATAAAAGAAATTTTTATTTTAACTTTTTTAACATTTAAAAGATTCCATCAATTTTCCTAGTATAGTTTTTTTTTGCCTTTATTAATTTTTAAAAACATGTATCAGTTAATGTATGAAGAAATAAATACGAAAGGAACAAAAAGGTAAAGTGCAGGGCATATATTTAACTCAGCTTAATGATAGCTACTTCAACTCAGGAAATAACTCATACACTACAAATCAGATTTCCTCAGTAGTACTTGCTTCCCCCGTCCCCTCATTTTTGTAAATGCTTCACTCTAGATATTATGTATTAAAACTTGAGATTTATGTTTTATAGCAGAGTATACTTTAACTGATACTAATATAGAAGTTTCTTGAGTTTCATTTATTTGTGTAGTATTATTAGAAAATGAACATATGTAATACAAATAATATATATACAATTTTCATTCATTTGATTTGATAGAAAACTAATTTTTAAACTATCTTAACAATTGATATAGAATACAAAACTTTATTTTTTTAGAAAGATAAAGTAAAGGTACTTTTTTTTCAAGTTATATGAAATGAATGTCAAAAATTAATTTTGTTTCACATCAGCTCACATATTTTGAGAAGATGCCCATACACACATAGAGATATGCATACCAGTTTGAGAATTTGATTTGATTTTATATTAATACTGCACCCTATAGTGTTATGAGGGCTATTGATGATGAACCTCATAATTCTGAACCTTGATCATAAGATGAGGACATCATAAGAAATGTCATTCGAAGCTTTCACACCATACCAATGTGAGAATTTTGAACCATGACATTTGAAGCATGCATCAGCCCCCTCTATACAGCAGGTCTTCTGTGGCATCAAGACTTGAACTCACAATCCCTCGATCATGAGTTCATCATGATGACTATTTGGATACCATAGTTCATAGCTTTATGCAATTAAAATTTTAGACATATTGTTGACAAACACAGTCATATAATTACATGAAATAAGTAAAGCACATATTTTTTTTAAGTTAAAATTGGTAGTTACCTAGTATTCTCTGCTATGTATTAAGTTATTTTTTGCACATGCATTAAAAAAAAAACAATACTTTTTTTTTAAAGAATAAGATGCTTCAACTTAAAATGTTCCAATTAACAAAATTTCAACTAAAATAACCAAAACAAAAGAAACCGCCCAACATAATTATGAAAATGTATCAATAAAAGAGGAAAACAAATATGTAATTAACAAACCTGTCGAGCATTTTCAATTTTTGCAAATTTTGTTTCGGCATTTCGCGAAAAATTCAACAAATCTAATTCATCGGTATGTTCTTTTGAAGATTCTTCCCGATATAAAACATCATCATATACTAAAAGCTAGACAAATAAAAATATAACTTAGAATAATGTATAATATACTTTTGAATAAAAACATGCAACAAATGAAATATAAAGCAAGTTTATCAAAATAACAAGCCATAAAATAAATGTTTATGAATTCCTATCATATTAATAAAATTCATTTTCAAAATTCAAAAAACAAGTAAACTTCCACTTTTTTTCTAATTTGTGTTGCTAAATATTACAAACAAAACCTGGCATTTAAGTACTTTACAGTTGACCAAATTTGCAAGACCAAAAGATATTACTAATTTAAAAAATATCACCACATGTTATTGTTATTATTATAGTGTTCCAACATGAGCAAGAAAGGTTTCCAAAACATGCTGCACATTACAGCATTTAGTGATGTGATTGGTTAAATCCTAGGAGAGCCCACACCCTTGGCGAGAAACCGAAAAAAGCGCCAAGCCAGAACAAGATGGCGCAAAGCGAAGCCGACAATGGCGGCAAAGGAATATAGCGGGATAAGGTGGATGCGTAATGAAAATATATGTAAACAATACAGAAATTAAACATTTAAGATAAAAAATATAAAAACAGCACTTACTTTCTTACTGCTGATCTTTTCCAAGTGGAGGGTACAACGTAACAACAGATTTTAAAAAGCTTTAAAGGTCTCATCGCTAAGCGAATGATCGTGTGAGCGCCGCCATATTTATTCTGCGAGGTAATGGTCAAACATACATTCGGCGTGGCTGGTACAATTTCGAAGAAAGTGTGTTATTGCCGAGCATGTTACATCATGCCGATCATTACATTTAAGACATTCATAACTCGAAGCAATCAATCCTTCCTTCATACACCATTCTCAATCAATTCTTTCTTACCTTTCGCATTCAACAAAGTAAAAAATTCTAAAGTATATTCCCACACACATGCAGCCAGCCCGGAGCCCAACAACAAAATGAAATTCAAAATGCGCGCCCACAAAATATGAAAATGCTAGAAATAGTTAGGGTTGCCACATGCAGTGTTTAAAAAAGTAGGGTTGCCACACTGGCACAATTATCGCCAACCAAAGTAATTCGCGCCAAGGGTGTGGGCTCTCCTAGGAGTGAACCGTGTGATTTGATGAAATTGGTCGACATTATAAAACATAAATACCCAAAATCTAAGCATATGTAATATAATTGTGCAATAATATAATAAATTTAATTTTTCTAACACATAACATTTATATTCACACCATTTAATTAATAAATTTTACCGTAATAATTTGGTTTAAAAAAATCATATTTTTCATAAACAAATTACTTCGAAATAAAATATTTCTTTATTTTTTAAAAGCTTTTTACAGCCTCTATCAATTTCAGTTGAAGAAAATATAAGTATACATCAATCAGTAGCTAGATTCTTTGATATTAAAGACATTTAGTTTCATAAGCAGCATTTTTATTTTATCTTGATTACGAATGATTAATTGCTAACCCATTATTATAAACATGATTGATCATCTATTCAAATAATGAGATAGTATTAAAAAATAATCAAGTGAATTTCAAATTAAAGGGCTTGTTATGTAAAATGGGAAATTTATTTAAATAAGGCATACACAACTCTTTTTTCACACGGTAGATATGTTCCTCAATGAACTGTGTAAAAAAATACTTGCAACATATGGTAAAATTGAGGATATGTTCCACAAATTTAAAAAATTGTGTAAGATAAAAAATTAATTATTCCCCCCCAAAAAAAACATACAAGAAAAAATAATAATAAAAAATCCCTTTTTGCATATTTCTAATACAAAAAAAAAATTTAATTAATGTACAGTGGAAATTCCATCTTATACAACATACAACAAATAAAAATTCCAACTGAATTTAATTTACTAATAACTATTCATTGCTACTTGAGAACAAGTGAGCCCCTTTATTACAAACTAGATAAAAAATGCTACCATTGGCAGATGAGTCAGTTATGTCTGCTTTGATTAAAATGAAGAATTACATACATTAAGAATCACAGTTGGGTTTTGTTGTTGTTACAAAGTCCAAGTTTTAGTGTCCAAGTTTTTTTTTCTTCCTGTTTCTCAAGTTGCTGATATAATTCTCAATATCCAACTACACAAAACTTAAGATAACATTGAAATTTTAATGCACGCTCTGTCAGGATCATGAGAAAGAAAATGTTGTTCCATTCTTGTAGCAAATTTCAAGCCCTAGTGGATTGAATCAACTGTAAATAGCTGAACTTTACCTTCAGCTCCGTCATTATCGACTCCATAATTATCATAAAATGACATGAATTCGATCAAATCGTCCTCATCCAAGGGACACGAATCCCCACGAATTGCTGTTCTTGCACGAATTGTTTTGAAATTCGAGCAAGAACAAAAATGTTGTGTAAAAAAATAATTCGTGTACCATGTTATTTCAAAATCATGTAAAAAAAAGAGTTGGGTGTATAATTAAGATAGCAGAAACTAACAAAATCTAAAAGTCAAATAATTAGAATCAAACAAAAAGAAACAGTCCAAAATTTTAAAGTCAACATAATTTTATAGAAAAATCGAAACAATAAACAAACAACTTATTCAAAAATTAAAAAAACAAAATAATATTTTTAACAAAATATAAAGTGAAATATACGTCAGTTGGAAAAGGTCTTTCATTCGGATATTCAGATAAGTCCTGAATACTCTTCAATGCGATTTCTGAAAGAGGAGCTAAAGGATCGATTTCTCTCTCCCAAGCAAGCAATCGCTCAGCTATTACAGCACTCAGATCTGCCATGTGGCTCTTTTTCGAAATTCTATATATATTTATACTGAGTTGAATAATTGAATACAAGAAATATACATATCAAATGCCGGATTCCCGTGTTGAATTGTTGTTATTTACTTCATGACGTGCGCGAAGTTCAGTTCAGTTCAGTTCAGGTTTTGTGGGATATGGAGTAACAAAGGCTATGATCCCCTAAAAGACAGATGTTTCTTAAAAATTAGTAGATGTCAAAATATTTCAGTTTCTGGATAAAAAAATCTGAATGTTAATCTGTTAGACATAGATTTCTCCAATAATTCTTTGAAAGTCAGGTTGTGATGTGGATCGATTTTGAGAAAATGTTTTAGATGATTTCGAGGATGAATATATCTATTGCAGTTTAACAATATGTGGTCCAAATCGTTTAAGCAATTACAAGATCTACAATTTGCGTTATCCGATAAATTGAATTTATGCAGAAGTCCTGGAGTGATGATCATTTTGCTGAAGATTCGAGTACATAGGATTTCTTCTCTTCTGTTTCTTGTCCATTTAGAGATGGTGCTTATGTTAGGAATATTTCCCAAGTTTACAAAATATTTGCTTGAATAAAAATTATCATTGGCTTTTTTAAAACTCCCTTGATATATTTTTTTTATTGATGTCTTCTGAGGAAATCCAGTCGATGTAAACATTAGACTCTGTGACAGTTCTTGCGAGATTATCCGCCTGTTCATTCCACAATATATTTGAGTGTCCCGGAGTCCAAAGTAAAATCAACTGGTTATTATAAAGTGATAGAATGTAAATCTTGCTAGCTAATTTATGGATGACACTATGGGATTTAATTGAGTAATTTTGAAGAGCAAAGAGAACAGAGAGACTATCAGACAAAATTAACTAATTCTTGTTTATAATAGATAGATCATCTAGAGCTTGGCAAATAGCCAGAGCTTCAGCTGTAAAAATAGAATTATTGTGATTTATTCTATAAGCAAAATGGGAATTTGCCGTAATACCTGCAATAGATGTAATTTGCGCATTTTTTGAGGCATCAGTAGCTATTATATAAAAGTCCTGGAAGTTACGGTTTACCGTTTCATCAAATAAGCCCCTTATAATTTGAACTGGTAAGCTTTTATCCTGAAATGCGAAATTATTGATATATATATTGCATGGGAGAATTGAAAACGATGTTATTCTGGGGATTGAGATAATGTGACTACTAACGGCATTCAAAGGGTTTAGTATATTTATAATAGAATTTTTATCTTCTTCCATAATATTGAGATTCAGAAACTCAGGGTTATTGCTATATAATGGAGAAAAGGTTTGGCTAGAAGTTTGAGAAAGGAAAAACTTATTTGCCAATCTTCGTATTTTGTCCAACAGAATTTCTTGTCCAGCCAATTTTAAAAGTACGATGTTTGGGGTCCATTGTGGAAGTCCCAGTGCAATTCGAAGTGCTTTGGTGTGAATGATATTAAAAGGTTTCAGTTGGTTATCAGACCATTTATTTATTATATGACTAAAGTAGTAGAAAATACTACATATACTATTATTTACTATTTTGATTAGATTTGCTGTTCTTGGTCCATTATGCTTATATGCCATAGCCTTAAGGCTATTAATTTTTTTAAAGGCTTTGTTATTTAATTGGTTTCTTAATGAAATATTCTGGCTCCGCTTGGAAAAATGAACTCCTAAATATTTGATAGAGGATTGCCAAGGGAGAGAATGTCCCTCCAATAAAATATTAGGAAACGTAGTAATTCTTTTGTTTGATAACTCTGATATTGTACTTTTATCTGGACTAAGAGAAAGCTTCCAATATTTACACCATTGAGAAATTCTGTCCAGCGTGTTTTGCATTTTTTTGCAAATATAATCAAGAGAATGATGAGAACAGTAAAGCAAAAAAAACGTCGTCCGCATAAACAGAGCATTCGATGTCATTTTCAGAGTTTCAAAAAAAATCATACATATAAATAGTATATAAAATGGGGGATAGAACACTGCCTTGTGGCAGACCTTGGGGAAATATCCTTATGGAGGAAGTCGAAACTGTTGCTATGATGTCATGAAAGTTGAGATGATTTGTTGACTATTCATGGCTATTATAATAAAGGCCTACTTTAATAGCCCTCCGTGTTCAAAATCAGAACATTTTTTTCAATCAAAAAAGTGCTTCAAAACTTATAGTACATTTTGACTCCTCTGTTCCATAGACAATGGACAAGTTCTACTTTGTAAACAACAACATCGAGTGGAGCCCACGGAAACTTCCGGTGCAATGTTAATCTATGGGAAAACATCGAAATTCAACTCAGTTTTTCAAAGTTCTAATGCAAGTTTTTGAAACTTTTTTTTAACTATATGGATAGAAGATGGTCTGTAGATTTCAGATTTTATATTATTTATTTCAGTATCTTTTCTAAAATACCTTGTTAAATTTTTAGCTCATTTAGAGCAAGGTTGATATAATCGCTTGCTTATCGCCTTTTTTGTCGACTAATGGAATGTTTCACAAGTGAAATGTGTACTAAGTAAATAGTATTAGCTTCCGTGCGTCACATTGGGATTTGTTTTATTGTTTGTTATTTACGTTATCATATAAGATTTATTATAAAAATTGTATTAATATATATGTGAATTTTTTTTGTTCCTTTCTTGGATATAAAACGAAAAGTACACGCAATTTTACAAATGAAAAATGACAATTTTGATTTCTAATGTTCGAAAGTGGTATTTGATTTATCATCTAGTATAAACATTAAGGTATCCGACTACGTTTGGGACCATGATTTTAAAAAGGCGTATAAATGGATACTTTTCATGATATTTAGTGTCACTTAGGATAGAATACATGTAAAAAATTGTTTTAAGTATTTTTGGTAACAAAAATTATTTAAATACAATATTTCGGCAAAAAATTAACTTAGAATAAATTTTTTTCAAAATGTTCTCCTTTTGTGAAAAATGCTTCAATTATAATAATATTTTGCCTGTATATAGCTCAGACCTCTGTACATAGGCTCAACTATGACTTCTAAAAAATTCACATTATTTTCAGAGTTACAACCATTTGAAATAATTATCAGCGTTTTCTTCTTAAAATTTCTCCCTTCTGTTGTCGTAAAACACGGATAAACCCACTTCTAAGTTCAAAAGTTCTAGTGGAAAAATCAATTCTTTCAAAAATTCTAGTTTAGCCTCTGTACAGAGGTCTGAGCTATACACAGGCAAAATATTATTATAATGGAAGCATTTTTCACAAAACGAGAATATTTTGAAGATTGGTCATTCTATGTTCATTCTTTGTCAAAATATTATACTTAAATAATTTTTTATTGCAATACTATTCTTAAAACAATTTTATATACATTTTCTAATCTAAGTGACTCTAAATATCCTAAATATTATCCATTTATACATTTTGCAAAATCACGGTTCCGAACGATTGTCGGATACCTTAATAGAGCTGCACTAAATTAAGATATTTTTCCATTTCTGTGGTGAATGCTTCTCTAAAAATTTTTCTTTTCCCCTGTAATATTGTAAAATTGTTAAGTAAAATAAGTTTTATAAATATATATATATATATATACTTGTTTTTGATATAACATGTATGGGTACATATCAAATTCTTACTTCTAATTTTAGATAATTAAATGCTGAAGTACCTCTGTTAACTACTCTGCAGATGTGTAAAATAAGTAAAATTTAAGTTAACTAAACATTATATGATCTCAATATATAACTTAATTTAAAATATATATAAACAAAAATTTTCCTTTAAGTTAATTAACATTTTACTATATTTATGTATGTTTTCTATGTAATTTTATTTAAAATAAAAATTTGCTTTGAAATTTTTACATTCTTGTAGATATCTATACTTATCCAAAATCCTTTTTTTAAGTGGTTTCTTTTATCTTACGGCATTGAAAACATTATTCAAAGTGGTCTAACACATAATACAGTGAGAAGATGATATGTAATCCTTACACATTCAAAACACTTAGATTTTTTACTGGAACATTAAAAAAAAGATTTTTCCCCTACAATCATCCTTTCTTTACCGATTTCAGCAAATTAACCCTCCAACTGTACAGCACGGCTTTTTCCACCCTACTAGAGAGGCTTCGAAAACGGACCACACTGAATTTTTCCTAAAACCGGGGACTCACCAAAAATGAACCAAACAGATTTTTTCCCCTTCAAGTCATGTGTTCAAAACCGGTAAGGTGGTATTTTTCCGAATTCTTTTCCCCCTTTAAAGGTTTACGATCTTGAAAGATAATTAGAGAAGGTCGGGGAGACACAATGGGCATTGAGAGGAAACTTTTATGGTCACGGGGAGACCGGTTCCTATGGCAATCGTAAAATCTTCAACCTAAAGTGTACACAAATAGCGAGTCAACGATTTGAGAATTCTCATTTTTTTCTTTACCTTAAAATTCTCAAATGGAATTAAGTTTTTATAATGTATGTCTAAGTTTTAAAAAAATATCTGTAGTATTTAAATTCAAATTATATATTAAAACATTGAGGATAATTTACTGTTTCATTTTTCTTACTTTAATCAATACTTTCAGGGATTTTTTTTTAAATGATTATTTTGTTATGTGTCAAAAAAAAAAAAAAAAAAGGTTCAATATTTAAAATCTTTTAAAATTTCGGACACTTCTAAACATGAATAATTTTTAAGCTTCTGTATTACATTATTTGCAAAAAATTTATATGCATTGTTAAAAAAAACCCTATTTAACCCTCTAACCTGACACCTTCCTCCTGAAAAGTTATTCCGAAACCGTTTAACTCTTATTTTGCGATTCCCTTCAAAAATGCAACAGACTTTTTTCCTTTCCCCTTTTAGAACTTGGGTGGTCGAACGGGGAAAATTTTACGACTCAGTTCGGTCCCTTTGAAAGTAAGAACCAAGAGATCAATCGTTTACAGCTAGCTGTTAAGTTGCCTTGGGCAATCTTCTTTGAAAGCGTAGATATCCTCTCTTGATCAATCCTCTTTGAAAAAGATACGGTGTTTCTTTCTCCTATATGTTCAGTCACAGTAAAATTAAAAACGAAATGAAAGGTAAAAAAAAAGAGGAAAAAATGAAATAAATAGTATGTTAGAAGTTGAAAAATAATTATATTTTCTTCAAAGAAAATTTATTTTTCTGTCATTTTTTTAAAAATTAATATATATATATATATATATATATATATATATATATATATATTTGGTATTGCGCAATTTGAACCAGAAAAAAAAGCAACCTGTATTCATTTTTGAATATGAGAGTAAGAAAAACGCGCTCACTTTCCTGTTTTTTAAAAAATCTTATGAGGTAAAAGAGTAAAGGCCCTATCTTTTTTAAACAATAAGACAATTAATGGTGCATATATTTATGAAATAAAACAGATCCTTCTCTATTCAGTTATACTTTTAATTTAAAATAGCATAAAAAAGGATTTCAATACTTTTAATTTATTTTAATTAAAATCATATAAAAGATATTTTTATGTTAACTGAATATTTTTCGGAAAAAATTTAAATTTTCCTTCCTAGTGTTCTCTTTTTCGAACTTCTTGTATTAAATAAAAATTCCTTTTCTACATCGGCATTTGTGATGGACATAACACACATTCAGTCAATAATTTTTAATTTTAATGGGGGATATACTTCTTCAAATGCGCATGACAGTACTTCTAACCATTTTCTACTCAAGTTAAATTTCTTATCTTTCTGTTTCTTTTATTACAAGGAAAAATGTCACACATCGATAACTACATTTTTTTGTTTTCACACAATTCAGTCATTACAAATTCTATTGTGAGAAAAGTTCTCCTTAATTAATCTTGTCTTTCAAAACAGTACACTTAAAACAATTTTGTTCAGTGATCTTAACCGATATTTCCACAATGTATTCATACCAAATTTTAAAAACAAATTTAACACTTGGAAATGTATCCTGTATTAAATTTTTCAGTATACACAAATATTTCCTGCTGTAGGGAAGATATAGTATGAGAGAGAGATGTGGTGTGCGGTTGTGAAAGAATGTTTTCGTACGTGTAGACTATTTTTGAAAATTTAAATATCACTGAAGCTGATCATATAACTGCAAATGAGCCTTATTTTAATGTGTGCTGGTATCAAAGTAAAACACTTTACAATATTAAACAGCCTATGGGTTTATACTCAATATCAAACTATTCGCAAAATGGCTTACAACTTCTATTCAAATTTTAAAGAGTCTGAAATATAAATATATCTTACTGCAGTCAAAAATATTCATAATATGTAAGTATCCTGTTGCTCCACTTATTTCTGTACATTTTAAAAACTGTTGCTGAATGCAATTTTTTATATTTATAAACGAGGCATAACAGCTCACACAGTCGTAAAAATGTCCTTATCATTTTTAAATATACTACTATAAAACGTATATGGATTGTAAGATCAGTTGTAAAATCCTAAAAGCTTTTAGAGGAGTTAAAAACATGTAATTTTGGACTGATAAAATGTTTAATATAATACACAAATATACATGTTATTAAGCAAATACATTTGAAAAATCAAACTTCCTTCTGAAATAAACGTAATTGAAAGAAAAATGTTTAATTGCAAATGAGTGGAAATACATGTTTATCTAAGGGGTATCCCCAAAGTGAGGTAATCCTCAAACTTAAGACTCAAACTCAGAAGCACAACAATCCATGAGGGCCAGGAACTACTGTGCCCATCATAATACACGTGACCATTGGACGCTGAGGTGCATGAACAGATGTCCCGATTTGGTGGTCTGTCTGAAGAGAGACCTTCAGTGTTTAAGACCCGAAGCAAGCTTGGTACTCATTTATCGACCCAATGTAGCGGGGATGAAAGGCAGAGTCGACCTTGCGCAGCCCGTTAATAGAACCCCAGACCTGTGGTGTGGAAGCACTATACACTTTCACTCAATCCTATTCGGTGAAAAATAAAATTTAATGTTAGAATCTTATATAAATCCCTAATGAATGAGGGAGTCAAACTTTTTTTTTTTCATGTAAACTGTTTAGACGGAAATGGTTAATTATGAACATTTCACAAGTTGCATAAATTAAAATTAACCGTTATAGTTAACATAAATTTTTAAGGGTACAAAAGGTGTATTTCGGCTGCACGAATTAATTTTAAAAGGAATACGGTTACGAAAAAGTAGTACAAATCTATCTAAAGTAGGGTTGGTTACCTTAGATATTGTCAAACACAACAATGTATTGGAAGCCAATTCCACAATTCGTTGTTATAAAAATGTATGGAAAATTACAAGATTTATTTTTGCATTTGTATATTTATATATATATATATATATATATATATATATATATATATATATATAATTTTCTGGGAGCTTTAAAAGCTAGAGCGGCATCCATCAAAACCGCGGTTCTCTCTCTGTTTTTCCAGAACGCTCCTGACTAAGCCGGCTCTGCCATAGTAAGTGAAAATGCCGGATTTTGTTTGTCAAGATCATTTTATAGCAGACTGCATTTTTCATGTATTTTAGATGGTCGTTTTATATTTTCTATATCAATATCTTAATGTCTGAATTTAAAATTACATAAAATTCTTGACATTCGCATCAATAACCATGATAATTTTTATTAGTATATGAATGTGTCATCAAACGATTACATGACTAATATTAACACACACATTATTTTAACCATTTAATTGATATCAAGTATAACATAACGCACACAAATTTTCTAAACTTTAAAATAAATATTTCGAAAACTACTTCAGATATACTCAAAAATTTTTATTCCTACGCTTTAGCTTCTCAGTTTTGCTTCTCTATGCAAGAATTTATTGTAATTGTATATTCATCAATTTTTTTAGTATATTTTTTGCTCTTAGCATGCGGTTTTCAACCGAATTGTATGAAATCTTCGAAATATATTAAATGAAAGATTGAATGTTAACGTCGCACTGTTCAGCTACACGAGGGCTTTTGGCGACGGACCACGTAATTTTGAACCATGGTCAAGTGACGTGGACGACACCTGAGCTGGCACCCCCCTCTCCTAACTACCCCACCACACCAACGGGAGGACGTTTCAGCTCTCGACAGATTTAACGTGCATCGCTGCCCTACACGGCGGGTCTTTAGTGGTACTGGGCTCGAACTCGTGACAAAGCAAGCCACGTTCCGATACCTATACCACTCGGCTACCGCGGCCGAAATATGTTAAAAGATACCAAAGAAGCTATATAATAAAATTTGAAATTTTTATTATACTCAAACAATTGCTAAAACTTATGGTAAATAATTTTTAACTGCGCGATGCATTTTTTTCGAAATTTCAAATGGAATTTCTAACATAAAATTTCTAGCTTTATAAGGTCGAGATTTCAAAACGTATCCAGATTTTAATTACTTATTCAGTTAGCCTTTAAAAAGATAAATGTTGAGGTATTTTGTATAAATAAATATTTTTGAACAATATATAATTCGAATGTTTTTCAATAGCTCGAATTTAAAATTGATTTTTATGTTTATTTATATGCATATAAATGTCTACTGTAAATGTTTCCGTATATTTTATATTACCATTTATTCAAACATTCCAGTTATAAAAAAATGTGTGAAAATCTTCATTCATGTTGTCTTTGATGTAAACTGAACTTCAAGCACTTAAAATTCAAATATAATTCGGTGTATTTTAACAATATATAACCAGGCACTGTACTTAAACTTACCTGAACACTTAGGCTTTGAAATCTAAAAAAAAAAAAAAAAAAACTAATAAATCTTAATTAGTTTTTTTTTTTTCGTTATTATTTTTATCAAAGTGTAAGAAAATGTTTCAAATGATTTGATGAAGTTTAACCCTCTAACTGGACTCCTTCCTCCTGAAAAGTTATTCCGAAAGCGTTTAACTCTTATTTTGCGATTCCCTTCAAAAATGCAACAGACTTTTTTTCCTTTTCCCCTTTTAGAACGGGTGGTCGAACGGGGAAAATTTTACGACCCAGTTCGGTCCCTTTTGAAAAGTAAGAAACAAGAGATCAATCGTTTACAGCTAGCTGTTAAGTTGCCTTGGGCAATCTTCTGTGAAAGCGTAGATATCCTCTCTTGATCAATCCTCTTTGAAACATACGGTGTTTCTTTCTCCTATATGTTCAGTCACAGTAAAATTAAAAACGAAAAGAAAGGTAAAAAAAAAGGAAAAAAATGAAATAAATAGTATGTTAGAAGTTGAAAAATAATTATATTTTCTTCAAAGAAAATTTATTTTTCTGTCATTTTTAAAAATTAATATATATATATATATTATATATATATATATATATATATATATATATATATATATATATATATATATATATATATATATATATATATATATATATATATATATATATATATACCTATATAATATATATTTGGTATTGCGATTTGAACCAGAAAAAGCATCCTGTATTCATTTTTGAATATGAGAGTAAGAAAACGCGCTCACTTTCCTGTTTTTAAAAAGTAATGAGGTAAAAAGAGCAAAGGCCCTATCTCATTTTTACACAATAACACAATAAATATTACATTCAATGATTATATTTATGAAATAAAACCGATCTTTCTCTATTCAGTTATATTTTTAATTTAAAATAGCATAAAAAAAGGATTTCAATACTTTTAATTTATTTTAATTAAAATCATATAAAAGATATTTTTATGTTAACTGAATATTTTTCGGAAAAAATTTAAATTTTCCTTCCTAGTGTTCTCTTTTTCGAACTTCTTGTATTAAATAAAAATTCCTTTTCTACATCGGCATTTGTGATGGATATAACACACATTCAGTCAATAATTTTTAATTTTAATGGGGGATATACTTCTTTAAATGCGCATGACAGTACTTCTAACCATTTTCTACTCAAGTTAAATTTCTTATCTTTCTGTTTCTTTTATTACAAGGAAAAATGTCACACATCGATAACTACATTTTTTTTTTCACACAATTCAGTCATTACAAATTCTATTGTGAGAAAAGTTCTCCCTAATTAATCTTGTCTTTCAAAACAGTACACTTAAAACAATTTTGTTCAGTGAAGTTAACCGACAGTTCCATAATGTATTCATACCAAATTTTAAAAACAAATTTAACACTTGGAAATGTATCCTGTATTAAATTTTTCAGTATACACAAATATTTCCTGTGGTGTGCGGTTGTGAAAGAATGTTTTCGTACGTGTTGACTATTTTTGAAAATTTAAATATCACTGAAGGTGATCATATAACTGCAAATGAGCCTTATTTTAATGTGTGCTGGTATCAAAGTAAAACACTTTACAATATTACACAGCCTATGGGTTTATACTCAATATCAAACTATTCGCAAAATGGCTTACAACTTCTATTCAAATTGTAAAGAATCTGAAATATAAATATATCTTACTGCAGTCAAAAATATTCATAATATGTAAGTATCCTGTTGCTCCACTTATTTCTGTACATTTTAAAACTGTAGCTGAATGCAATTTTTTATATTTATAAACGAGGCATAACAGCTCACACAGTCGTAAAAATGTCCTTATCATTTTTAAATATACTACTATAAAACGTATATGGATTGTAAGATCAGTTGTAAAATCCTAAAAGCTTTTAGAGGAGTTAAAAACATGTAATTTTGGACTGATAAAATGTTTAATATAATACACAAATATACATGTTATTAAGCAAATACATTTGAAAAATCAAACTTCCTTCTGAAATAAACGTAATTGAAAGAAAAATGTTTAATTGCAAATGAGTGGAAATACATGTTTATCTAAGGGGTATCCCCAAAGTGAGGTAATCCTCAAACTTAAGACTCAAACTCAGAAGCACAACAATCCATGAGGGCCAGGAACTACTGTGCCCATCATAATACACGTGACCATTGGACGCTGAGGTGCATGAACAGATGTCCCGATTTGGTGGTCTGTCTGAAGAGAGACCTTCAGTGTTTAAGACCCGAAGCAAGCTTGGTACTCATTTATCGACCCAATGTAGCGGGGATGAAAGGCAGAGTCGACCTTGCGCAGCCCGTTAATAGAACCCCAGACCTGTGGTGTGGAAGCACTATACACTTTCACTCAATCCTATTCGGTGAAAAATAAAATTTAATGTTAGAATCTTATATAAATCCCTAATGAATGAGGGAGTCCAAACTTTTTTTTCATGTAAACTGTTTAGACGGAAATGGTTAATTATGAACATTTCACAAGTTGCATAAATTAAAATTAACCGTTATAGTTAACATAAATTTTTAAGGGTACAAAAGGTGTATTTCGGCTGCACGAATTAATTTTAAAAGGAATACGGTTACGAAAAAGTAGTACAAATCTATCTAAAGTAGGGTTGGTTACATTAGATATTGTCAAACACAACAATGTATTGGAAGCCAATTCCACAATTCGTTGTTATAAAAATGTATGGAAAATTACAAGATTTATTTTTGCATTTGTAATTTATATATATATATATATATATATATATATATATATATATATATATATATATATATAATTTTTCCTGGGAGCTTTAAAAGCTAGAGCGGCATCCATCAAAACCGCGGTTCTCTCTCTGTTTTTCCAGAACGCTCCTGACTAAGCCGGCTCTGCCATAGTAAGTGAAAATGCCGGATTTTGTTTGTCAAGATCATTTTATAGCAGACTGCATTTTTCATGTATTTTAGATGGTCGTTTTATATTTTCTATATCAATATCTTAATGTCTGAATTTAAAATTACATAAAATTCTTGACATTCGCATCAATGACCATGATAATTTTTATTAGTATATGAATGTGTCATCAAACGATTACATGACTAATATTAACACACACATTATTTTAACCATTTAATTGATATCAAGTATAACATAACGCACACAAATTTTCTAAACTTTAAAATAAATATTTCGAAAACTACTTCAGATATACTCAAAAAATTTTATTCCTACGCTTTAGCTTCTCAGTTTTGCTTCTCTATGTAAGAATTTATTGTAATTGTATATTCATCAATTTTTTTAGTATATTTTTTGCTCTTAGCATGCGGTTTTCAACCGAATTGTATGAAATCTTCGAAATATATTAAATGAATGATTGAATGTTAACGTCGCACTGTTCAGCTACACGAGGGCTTTTGGCGACGGACCACGTAATTTTGAACCATGGTCAAGTGACGTGGACGACACCTGAGCTGGCACCCCCCTCTCCTAACTACCCCACCATACCAACGGGAGGACGTTTCAGCTCTCGACAGATTTAACGTGCATCGCTGCCCTACACGGCGGGTCTTTAGTGGTACTGGGCTCGAACTCGTGACAAAGCAAGCCACGTTCCGATACCTATACCACTCGGCTATCGCGGCCGAAATATATTAAAAGATACCAAAGAAGCTATGTAATAAAATTTGAAATTTTTATTATACTCAAACAATTGCTAAAACTTATGGTAAATAATTTTTAACTGCGCGATGCATTTTTTTTTTTTTCGAAATTTCAAATGGAATTTCTAACATAAAATTTCTAGCTTTATCAGGTCGAGATTTCAAAACATATCCAGATTTTAATTACTTATTCAGTTAGCCTTTAAAAAAGATAAATGTTGAGGTATTTTGTATAAATAGATATTTTTGAACAATATATAATTCGAATGTTTTTCAATAGCTCGAATTTAAAATTGATTTTTATGTTTATTTATATGCATATAAATGTCTACTGTAAATGTTTCCGTATATTTTTGATTACCATTTATTCAAACATTCCAGTTATAAAAAAAATGTGTGAAAATCTTCATTCATGTTGTCTTTGATGTAAACTGAAGTTCAAGCACTTAAAATTCAAATATAATTCGGTGTATTTTAACAATATATAACCAGGCACTGTACTTAAACTTACCTGAACACTTAGGCTTTGAAATCTAAAAAAAAAAAACTAATAAATCTTAATTAGTTTTTTTTTTCGTTATTATTTTTATCAAAGTGTAAGAAAATGTTTCAAATGATTTGATGAAGTTTAACCCTCTAACTGGACACCTTCCTTCTGAAAAGTTATTCCGAAAGCGTTTAACTCTTATTTTGCGATTCCCTTCAAAAATGCAACAGACTTTTTTCCTTTTCCCCTTTTAGAACTTGGGTGGTCGAACGGGGAAAATTTTACGACCCAGTTCGGTCCCTTTTGAAAAGTAAGAACCAAGAGATCAATCGTTTACAGCTAGCTGTTAAGTTGCCTTGGGCAATCTTCTGTGAAAGCGTAGATATCCTCTCTTGATCAATCCTCTTTGAAACATACGGTGTTTCTTTCTCCTATATGTTCAGTCACAGTAAAACTAAAAACGAAAAGAAAGGTAAAAAAAAAAGAGGAAAAAATGAAATAAATAGTATGTTAGAAGTTGAAAAATAATTATATTTTCTTCAAAGAAAATTTATTTTTCTGTCATTTTTTAAAAATTAATATATATATATATATATATATATATATATATATATATATATATATATATATATACCTATATAAATATATTTGGTATTGCGATTTGAACCAGAAAAAAGCATCCTGTATTCATTTTTGAATATGAGAGTAAGAAAACGCGCTCACTTTCCTGTTTTTAAAAAGTAATGAGGTAAAAAGAGCAAAGGCCCTATCTCATTTTTACACAATAACACAATAAATATTACATTCAATGATTATATTTATGAAATAAAACCGATCTTTCTCTATTCAGTTATATTTTTAATTTAAAATAGCATAAAAAAGGATTTCAATACTTTTAGTTTATTTTAATTAAAATCATATAAAAGATATTTTTATGTTAACTGAATAATTTTCGGAAAAAAATTTAAATTTTCCTTCCTAGTGTTCTCTTTTTCGAACTTCTTGTATTAAATAAAAATTCCTTTTCTACATCGGCATTTGTGATGGACATAACACACATTCAGTCAATAATTTTTAATTTTAATGGGGGATATACTTCTTCAAATGCGCATGACAGTACTTCTAACCATTTTCTACTCAAGTTAAATTTCTTATCTTTCTGTTTCTTTTATTACAAGGAAAAATGTCACACATCGATAACTACATTTTGTTTTCACACAATTCAGTCATTACAAATTCTATTGTGAGAAAAGTTCTCCCTAATTAATCTTGTCTTTCAAAACAGTACACTTAAAACAATTTTGTTCAGTGAAGTTAAACGTCAGTTCCATAATGTATTCATACCAAATTTTAAAAACAAATTTAACACTTGGAAATGTATCCTGTATTAAATTTTTCAGTATACACAAATATTTCCTGTGGTGTGCGGTTGTGAAAGAATGTTTTCGTACGTGTTGACAATTTTTGGAAATTTAAATATCACTGAAGGTGATCATATAACTGCAAATGAGCCTTATTTTAATGTGTGCTGGTATCAAAGTAAAACACTTTACAATATTAAACAGCCTATGGGTTTATACTCAATATCAAACTATTCGCAAAATGGCTTACAACTTCTATTCAAATTGTAAAGAATCTGAAATATAAATATATCTTACTGCAGTCAAAAATATTCATAATATGTAAGTATCCTGTTGCTCCACTTATTTCTGTACATTTTAAAAACTGTAGCTGAATGCAATTTTTTATATTTATAAACGAGGCATAACAGCTCACACAGTCGTAAAAATGTCCTTATCATTTTTAAATATACTACTATAAAACGTATATGGATTGTAAGATCAGTTGTAAAATCCTAAAAGCTTTTAGAGGAGTTAAAAACATGTAATTTTGGACTGATAAAATGTTTAATATAATACACAAATATACATGTTATTAAGCAAATACATTTGAAAAATCAAACTTCCTTCTGAAATAAACGTAATTGAAAGAAAAATGTTTAATTGCAAATGAGTGGAAATACATGTTTATCTAAGGGGTATCCCCAAAGTGAGGTAATCCTCAAACTTAAGACTCAAACTCAGAAGCACAACAATCCATGAGGGCCAGGAACTACTGTGCCCATCATAATACACGTGACCATTGGACGCTGAGGTGCATGAACAGATGTCCCGATTTGGTGGTCTGTCTGAAGAGAGACCTTCAGTGTTTAAGACCCGAAGCAAGCTTGGTACTCATTTATCGACCCAATGTAGCGGGGATGAAAGGCAGAGTCGACCTTGCGCAGCCCGTTAATAGAACCCCAGACCTGTGGTGTGGAAGCACTATACACTTTCACTCAATCCTATTCGGTGAAAAATAAAATTTAATGTTAGAATCTTATATAAATCCCTAATGAATGAGGGAGTCCAAACTTTTTTTTTCATGTAAACTGTTTAGACGGAAATGGTTAATTATGAACATTTCACAAGTTGCATAAATTAAAATTAACCGTTATAGTTAACATAAATTTTTAAGGGTACAAAAGGTGTATTTCGGCTGCACGAATTAATTTTAAAAGGAATACGGTTACGAAAAAGTAGTACAAATCTATCTAAAGTAGGGTTGGTTACCTTAGATATTGTCAAACACAACAATGTATTGGAAGCCAATTCCACAATTCGTTGTTATAAAAATGTATGGAAAATTACAAGATTTATTTTTAAATTTGTAATTTTATATATATATATATATATATATATATATATATATATATATATATATATATTTTCTGGGAGCTTTAAAAGCTAGAGCGGCATCCATCAAAACCGCGGTTCTCTCTCTGTTTTTCCAGAACGCTCCTGACTAAGCCGGCTCTGCCATAGTAAGTGAAAATGCCGGATTTTGTTTGTCAAGATCATTTTATAGCAGACTGCATTTTCATGTATTTTAGATGGTCGTTTTATATTTTCTATATCAATATCTTAATGTCTGAATTTAAAATTACATAAAATTCTTGACATTCGCATCAATGACCATGATAATTTTTATTAGTATATGAATGTGTCATCAAACGATTACATGACTAATATTAACACACACATTATTTTAACCATTTAATTGATATCAAGTATAACATAACGCACACAAATTTTCTAAACTTTAAAATAAATATTTCGAAAACTACTTCAGATATACTCAAAAATTTTTATTCCTACGCTTTAGCTTCTCAGTTTTGCTTCTCTATGTAAGAATTTATTGTAATTGTATATTCATCAATTTTTTAGTATATTTTTTGCTCTTAGCATGCGGTTTTCAACCGAATTGTATGAAATCTTCGAAATATATTAAATGAATGATTGAATGTTAACGTCGCACTGTTCAGCTACACGAGGGCTTTTGGCGACGGACCACGTAATTTTGAACCATGGTCAAGTGACGTGGACGACACCTGAGCTGGCACCCCCTCTCCTAACTACCCCACCACACCAACGGGAGGACGTTTCAGCTCTCGACAGATTTAACGTGCATCGCTGCCCTACACGGCGGGTCTTTAGTGGTACTGGGCTCGAACTCGTGACAAAGCAAGCCACGTTCCGATACCTATACCACTCGGCTATCGCGGCCGAAATATGTTAAAAGATACCAAAGAAGCTATATAATAAAATTTGAAATTTTTATTATACTCAAACAATTGCTAAAACTTATGGTAAATAATTTTTAACTGCGCGATGCATTTTTTTTTTTCGAAATTTCAAATGGAATTTCTAACATAAAATTTCTAGCTTTATAAGGTCGAGATTTCAAAACATATCCAGATTTTAATTACTTATTCAGTTAGCCTTTAAAAAAGATAAATGTTGAGGTATTTTGTATAAATAAATATTTTTGAACAATATATAATTCGAATGTTTTTCAATAGCTCGAATTTAAAATTGATTTTTATGTTTATTTATATGCATATAAATGTCTACTGTAAATATTTCCGTATATTTTTGATTACCATTTATTCAAACATTCCAGTTATAAAAAAAAATGTGTCAAAATCTTCATTCATGTTGTCTTTGATGTAAACTGAAGTTCAAGCACTTAAAATTCAAATATAATTCGGTGTATTTTAACAATATATAACCAGGCACTGTACTTAAACTTACCTGAACACTTAGGCTTTGAAATCTAAAAAAAAAAAAAAACTAATAAATCTTAATTAGTTTTTTTTTTTTTTTTCGTTATTATTTTTATCAAAGTGTAAGAAAATGTTTCAAATGATTTGATGAAGTTTAACCCTCTAACTGGACACCTTCCTCCTGAAAAGTTATTCCGAAAGCGTTTAACTCTTATTTTGCGATTCCCTTCAAAAATGCAACAGACTTTTTCCTTTTCCCCTTTTAGAACGGGTGGTCGAACGGGGAAAATTTTACGACCCAGTTCGGTCCCTTTTGAAAAGTAAGAACCAAGAGATCAATCGTTTACAGCTAGCTGTTAAGTTGCCTTGGGCAATCTTCTGTGAAAGCGTAGATATCCTCTCTTGATCAATCCTCTTTGAAACATACGGTGTTTCTTTCTCCTATATGTTCAGTCACAGTAAAACTAAAAACGAAAAAGAAAGGTAAAAAAAAAAAAGAGGAAAAAATGAAATAAATAGTATGTTAGAAGTTGAAAAATAATTATATTTTCTTCAAAGAAAATTTATTTTTCTGTCATTTTTTAAAAAATTATATATATATATATATATATATATATATATATATATATATATATATATATATATATATATACCTATATAAATATATTTGGTATTGCGATTTGAACCAGAAAAAAGCATCCTGTATTCATTTTTGAATATGAGAGTAAGAAAACGCGCTCACTTTCCTGTTTTTTAAAAAGTAATGAGGTAAAAAGAGCAAAGGCCCTATCTCATTTTTAAACAATAACACAATAAATATTACATTCAATGATTATATTTATGAAATAAAACCAATCTTTCTCTATTCAGTTATATTTTTAATTTAAAATAGCATAAAAAAGGATTTCAATACTTTTAATTTATTTTAATTAAAATCATATAAAAGATATTTTTATGTTAACTGAATATTTTTCGGAAAAAATTTAAATTTTCCTTCCTAGTGTTCTCTTTTTCGAACTTCTTGTATTAAATAAAAATTCCTTTTCTACATCGGCATTTGTGATGGACATAACACACATTCAGTCAATAATTTTTAATTTTAATGGGGGATATACTTCTTCAAATGCGCATGACAGTACTTCTAACCATTTTCTACTCAAGTTAAATTTCTTATCTTTCTGTTTCTTTTATTACAAGGAAAAATGTCACACATCGATAACTACATTTTGTTTTCACACAATTCAGTCATTACAAATTCTATTGTGAGAAAAGTTCTCCCTAATTAATCTTGTCTTTCAAAACAGTACACTTAAAACAATTTTGTTCAGTGAAGTTAACCGACAGTTCCATAATGTATTCATACCAAATTTTAAAAACAAATTTAACACTTGGAAATGTATCCTGTATTAAATTTTTCAGTATACACAAATATTTCCTGTGGTGTGCGGTTGTGAAAGAATGTTTTCGTACGTGTTGACAATTTTTGAAAATTTAAATATCACTGAAGGTGATCATATAACTGCAAATGAGCCTTATTTTAATGTGTGCTGGTATCAAAGTAAAACACTTTACAATATTAAACAGCCTATGGGTTTATACTCAATATCAAACTATTCGCAAAATGGCTTACAACTTCTATTCAAATTTTAAAGAATCTGAAATATAAATATATCTTACTGCAGTCAAAAATATTCATAATATGTAAGTATCCTGTTGCTCCACTTATTTCTGTACATTTTAAAAACTGTAGCTGAATGCAATTTTTTATATTTATAAACGAGGCATAACAGCTCACACAGTCGTAAAAATGTCCTTATCATTTTTAAATATACTACTATAAAACGTATATGGATTGTAAGATCAGTTGTAAAATCCTAAAAGCTTTTAGAGGAGTTAAAAACATGTAATTTTGGACTGATAAAATGTTTAATATAATACACAAATATACATGTTATTAAGCAAATACATTTGAAAAATCAAACTTCCTTCTGAAATAAACGTAATTGAAAGAAAAATGTTTAATTGCAAATGAGTGGAAATACATGTTTATCTAAGGGGTATCCCCAAAGTGAGGTAATCCTCAAACTTAAGACTCAAACTCAGAAGCACAACAATCCATGAGGGCCAGGAACTACTGTGCCCATCATAATACACGTGACCATTGGACGCTGAGGTGCATGAACAGATGTCCCGATTTGGTGGTCTGTCTGAAGAGAGACCTTCAGTGTTTAAGACCCGAAGCAAGCTTGGTACTCATTTATCGACCCAATGTAGCGGGGATGAAAGGCAGAGTCGACCTTGCGCAGCCCGTTAATAGAACCCCAGACCTGTGGTGTGGAAGCACTATACACTTCCACTCAATCCTATTCGGTGAAAAATAAAATTTAATGTTAGAATCTTATATAAATCCCTAATGAATGAGGGAGTCCAAACTTTTTTTTTTTCATGTAAACTGTTTAGACGGAAATGGTTAATTATGAACATTTCACAAGTTGCATAAATTAAAATTAACCGTTATAGTTAACATAAATTTTTAAGGGTACAAAAGGTGTATTTCGGCTGCACGAATTAATTTTAAAAGGAATACGGTTACGAAAAAGTAGTACAAATCTATCTAAAGTAGGGTTGGTTACCTTAGATATTGTCAAACACAACAATGTATTGGAAGCCAATTCCACAATTCGTTGTTATAAAAATGTATGGAAAATTACAAGATTTATTTTTGCATTTGTATTACAAAATATATATATATATATATATATATATATATATTTATATTTTTCTGGGAGCTTTAAAAGCTAGAGCGGCATCCATCAAAACCGCGGTTCTCTCTCTGTTTTTCCAGATCGCCCCTGACTAAGCCGGCTCTGCCATAGTAAGTGAAAATGCCGTATTTTGTTTGTCAAGATCATTTTATAGCAGACTGCATTTTTCATGTATTTTAAATGGTCGTTTTATATTTTCTACATCAATATCTTAATGTCTGAATTTAAAATTACATAAAATTCTTGACATTCGCATCAATGACCATGATAATTTTTATTAGTATATGAATGTGTCATCAAACGATTACATGACTAATATTAACACACACATTATTTTAACCATTTAATTGATATCAAGTATAACATAACGCACACAAATTTTCTAAACTTTAAAATAAATATTTCGAAAACTACTTCAGATATACTCAAAAATTTTTATTCCTACGCTTTAGCTTCTCAGTTTTGCTTCTCTATGTAAGAATTTATTGTAATTGTATATTCATCAATTTTTTTTTTAGTATATTTTTTGCTCTTAGCATGCGGTTTTCAACCGAATTGTATGAAATCTTCGAAATATATTAAATGAATGATTGAATGTTAACGTCGCACTGTTCAGCTACACGAGGGCTTTTGGCGACGGACCACGTAATTTTGAACCATGGTCAAGTGACGTGGACGACACCTGAGCTGGCACCCCCTCTCCTAACTACCCCACCACACCAACGGGAGGACGTTTCAGCTCTCGACAGATTTAACGTGCATCGCTGCCCTACACGGCGGGTCTTTAGTGGTACTGGGCTCGAACTCGTGACAAAGCAAGCCACGTTCCGATACCTATACCACTCGGCTATCGCGGCCGAAATATGTTAAAAGATACCAAAGAAGCTATATAATAAAATTTGAAATTTTTATTATACTCAAACAATTGCTAAAACTTATGGTAAATAATTTTTAACTGCGCGATGCATTTTTTTTCGAAATTTCAAATGGAATTTCTAACATAAAATTTCTAGCTTTATCAGGTCGAGATTTCAAAACGTATCCAGATTTTAATTACTTATTCAGTTAGCCTTTAAAAAAGATAAATGTTGAGGTATTTTGTATAAATAAATATTTTTGAACAATATATAATTAGAATGTTTTTCAATAGCTCGAATTTAAAATTGATTTTTATGTTTATTTATATGCATATAAATGTCTACTGTAAATATTTCCGTATATTTTTGATTACCATTTATTCAAACATTCCAGTTATAAAAAAAAAAATGTGTCAAATTCTTCATTCATGTTGTCTTTGATGTAAACTGAAGTTCAAGCACTTAAAATTCAAATATAATTCGGTGTATTTTAACAATATATAACCAGGCACTGTACTTAAACTTACCTGAACACTTAGGCTTTGAAATCTAAAAAAAAAAAAAAAAAAACTAATTAAGATTTATTAGTTTTTTTTTTTCGTTATTATTTTTATCAAAGTGTAAGAAAATGTTTCAAATGATTTGATGAAGTTTAACCCTCTAACTGGACTCCTTCCTCCTGAAAAGTTATTCCGAAAGCGTTTAACTCTTATTTTGCGATTCCCTTCAAAAATGCAACAGACTTTTTTCCTTTTCCCCTTTTAGAACGGGTGGTCGAACGGGGAAAATTTTACGACCCAGTTCGGTCCCTTTTGAAAAGTAAGAACCAAGAGATCAATCGTTTACAGCTAGCTGTTAAGTTGCCTTGGGCAATCTTCTGTGAAAGCGTAGATATCCTCTCTTGATCAATCCTCTTTGAAACATACGGTGTTTCTTTCTCCTATATGTTCAGTCACAGTAAAACTAAAAACGAAAAGAAAGGTAAAAAAAAAGGAAAAAATGAAATAAATAGTATGTTAGAAGTTGAAAAATAATTATATTTTCTTCAAAGAAAATTTATTTTTCTGTCATTTTTAAAAATTAATATATATATATATATATATATATATATATATATATATATATATATATATATATATACCTATATATATATATTTGGTATTGCGATTTGAACCAGAAAAAAGCATCCTGTATTCATTTTTGAATATGAGAGTAAGAAAACGCGCTCACTTTCCTGTTTTTTAAAAAAGTAATGAGGTAAAAAGAGCAAAGGCCCTATCTCATTTTTACACAATAACACAATAAATATTACATTCAATGATTATATTTATGAAATAAAACCAATCTTTCTCTATTCAGTTATATTTTTAATTTAAAATAGCATAAAAAAGGATTTCAATACTTTTAATTTATTTTAATTAAAATCATATAAAAGATATTTTTATGTTAACTGAATATTTTTCGGAAAAAAATTTAAATTTTCCTTCCTAGTGTTCTCTTTTTCGAACTTCTTGTATTAAATAAAAATTCCTTTTCTACATCGGCATTTGTGATGGACATAACACACATTCAGTCAATAATTTTTAATTTTAATGGGGGATATACTTCTTCAAATGCGCATGACAGTACTTCTAACCATTTTCTACTCAAGTTAAATTTCTTATCTTTCTGTTTCTTTTATTACAAGGAAAAATGTCACACATCGATAACTACATTTTGTTTTCACACAATTCAGTCATTACAAATTCTATTGTGAGAAAAGTTCTCCCTAATTAATCTTGTCTTTCAAAACAGTACACTTAAAACAATTTTGTTCAGTGAAGTTAACCGACAGTTCCATAATGTATTCATACCAAATTTTAAAAACAAATTTAACACTTGGAAATGTATCCTGTATTAAATTTTTCAGTATACACAAATATTTCCTGCTGTAGGGAAGATATAGTTTGAGAGAGAGAGAGAGAGAGAGAGATGTGGTGTGCGGTTGTGAAAGAATGTTTTCGTACGTGTTGACTATTTTTGAAAATTTAAATATCACTGAAGGTGATCATATAACTGCAAATGAGCCTTATTTTAATGTGTGCTGGTATCAAAGTAAAACACTTTACAATATTACACAGCCTATGGGTTTATACTCAATATCAAACTATTCGCAAAATGGCTTACAACTTCTATTCAAATTTTAAAGAATCTGAAATATAAATATATCTTACTGCAGTCAAAAATATTCATAATATGTAAGTATCCTGTTGCTCCACTTATTTCTGTACATTTTAAAAACTGTAGCTGAATGCAATTTTTTATATTTATAAACGAGGCATAACAGCTCACACAGTCGTAAAAATGTCCTTATCATTTTTAAATATACTACTATAAAACGTATATGGATTGTAAGATCAGTTGTAAAATCCTAAAAGCTTTTAGAGGAGTTAAAAACATGTAATTTTGGACTGATAAAATGTTTAATATAATACACAAATATACATGTTATTAAGCAAATACATTTGAAAAATCAAACTTCCTTCTGAAATAAACGTAATTGAAAAAGAAATATGTTTAATTGCAAATGAGTGGAAATACATGTTTATCTAAGGGGTATCCCCAAAGTGAGGTAATCCTCAAACTTAAGACTCAAACTCAGAAGCACAACAATCCATGAGGGCCAGGAACTACTGTGCCCATCATAATACACGTGACCATTGGACGCTGAGGTGCATGAACAGATGTCCCGATTTGGTGGTCTGTCTGAAGAGAGACCTTCAGTGTTTAAGACCCGAAGCAAGCTTGGTACTCATTTATCGACCCAATGTAGCGGGGATGAAAGGCAGAGTCGACCTTGCGCAGCCCGTTAATAGAACCCCAGACCTGTGGTGTGGAAGCACTATACACTTCCACTCAATCCTATTCGGTGAAAAATAAAATTTAATGTTAGAATCTTATATAAATCCCTAATGAATGAGGGAGTCCAAACTTTTTTTTTTCATGTAAACTGTTTAGACGGAAATGGTTAATTATGAACATTTCACAAGTTGCATAAATTAAAATTAACCGTTATAGTTAACATAAATTTTTAAGGGTACAAAAGGTGTATTTCGGCTGCACGAATTAATTTTAAAAGGAATACGGTTACGAAAAAGTAGTACAAATCTATCTAAAGTAGGGTTGGTTACCTTAGATATTGTCAAACACAACAATGTATTGGAAGCCAATTCCACAATTCGTTGTTATAAAAATGTATGGAAAATTACAAGATTTATTTTTGCATTTGTAATTATATATATATATATATATATATATATATATAAATTATATATATATATATATATATATTTATAATTTTTCTGGGAGCTTTAAAAGCTAGAGCGGCATCCATCAAAACCGCGGTTCTCTCTCTGTTTTTCCAGATCGCTCCTGACTAAGCCGGCTCTGCCATAGTAAGTGAAAATGCCGTATTTTGTTTGTCAAGATCATTTTATAGCAGACTGCATTTTTCATGTATTTTAGATGGTCGTTTTATATTTTCTACATCAATATCTTAATGTCTGAATTTAAAATTACATAAAATTCTTGACATTCGCATCAATGACCATGATAATTTTTATTAGTATATGAATGTGTCATCAAACGATTACATGACTAATATTAACACACACATTATTTTAACCATTTAATTGATATCAAGTATAACATAACGCACACAAATTTTCTAAACTTTAAAATAAATATTTCGAAAACTACTTCAGATATACTCAAAAATTTTTATTCCTACGCTTTAGCTTCTCAGTTTTGCTTCTCTATGTAAGAATTTATTGTAATTGTATATTCATCAATTTTTTTAGTATATTTTTTGCTCTTAGCATGCGGTTTTCAACCGAATTGTATGAAATCTTCGAAATATATTAAATGAATGATTGAATGTTAACGTCGCACTGTTCAGCTACACGAGGGCTTTTGGCGACGGACCACGTAATTTTGAACCATGGTCAAGTGACGTGGACGACACCTGAGCTGGCACCCCTCTCCTAACTACCCCACCACACCAACGGGAGGACGTTTCAGCTCTCGACAGATTTAACGTGCATCGCTGCCCTACACGGCGGGTCTTTAGTGGTACTGGGCTCGAACTCGTGACAAAGCAAGCCACGTTCCGATACCTATACCACTCGGCTACCGCGGCCGAAATATGTTAAAAGATACCAAAGAAGCTATATAATAAAATTTGAAATTTTTATTATACTCAAACAATTGCTAAAAGTTATGGTAAATAATTTTTAACTGCGCGATGCATTTTTTTTTCGAAATTTCAAATGGAATTTCTAACATAAAATTTCTAGCTTTATAAGGTCGAGATTTCAAAACGTATCCAGATTTTAATTACTTATTCAGTTAGCCTTTAAAAAAGATAAATGTTGAGGTATTTTGTATAAATAAATATTTTTGAACAATATATAATTCGAATGTTTTTCAATAGCTCGAATTTAAAATTGATTTTTATGTTTATTTATATGCATATAAATGTCTACTGTAAATATTTCCGTATATTTTTGATTACCATTTATTCAAACATTCCAGTTATAAAAAAAATGTGTCAAATTCTTCATTCATGTTGTCTTTGATGTAAACTGAAGTTCAAGCACTTAAAATTCAAATATAATTCGGTGTATTTTAACAATATATAACCAGGCACTGTACTTAAACTTACCTGAACACTTAGGCTTTGAAATCTAAAAAAAAAAAAAAAACTAATAAATCTTAATTTGTTTTTTTTTTCGTTATTATTTTTATCAAAGTGTAAGAAAATGTTTCAAATGATTTGATGAAGTTTAACCCTCTAACTGGACTCCTTCCTCCTGAAAAGTTATTCCGAAAGCGTTTAACTCTTATTTTGCGATTCCCTTCAAAAATGCAACAGACTTTTTTCCTTTTCCCCTTTTAGAACGGGTGGTCGAACGGGGAAAATTTTACGACCCAGTTCGGTCCCTTTTGAAAAGTAAGAACCAAGAGATCAATCGTTTACAGCTAGCTGTTAAGTTGCCTTGGGCAATCTTCTGTGAAAGCGTAGATATCCTCTCTTGATCAATCCTCTTTGAAACATACGGTGTTTCTTTCTCCTATATGTTCAGTCACAGTAAAACTAAAAACGAAAAGAAAGGTAAAAAAGAGGAAAAAATGAAATAAATAGTATGTTAGAAGTTGAAAAATAATTATATTTTCTTCAAAGAAAATTTATTTTTCTGTCATTTTTTAAAAATTATATATATATATATATATATATATATATATATATATATATATATATATATACCTATATATATATATTTGGTATTACGATTTGAACCAGAAAAAGCATCCTGTATTCATTTTTGAATATGAGAGTAAGAAAACGCTCTCACTTTCCTGTTTTTTAAAAAGTAATGAGGTAAAAAGAGCAAAGGCACTATCTCATTTTTACACAATAACACAATAAATATTACATTCAATGATTATATTTATGAAATAAAACCAATCTTTCTCTATTCAGTTATATTTTTAATTTAAAATAGCATAAAAAAGGATTTCAATACTTTTAATTTATTTTAATTAAAATCATATAAAAGATATTTTTATGTTAACTGAATATTTTTCGGAAAAAATTTAAATTTTCCTTCCTAGTGTTCTCTTTTTCGAACTTCTTGTATTAAATAAAAATTCCTTTTCTACATCGGCATTTGTGATGGACATAACACACATTCAGTCAATAATTTTTAATTTTAATGGGGGATATACTTCTTCAAATGCGCATGACAGTACTTCTAACCATTTTCTACTCAAGTTAAATTTCTTATCTTTCTGTTTCTTTTATTACAAGGAAAAAATGTCACACATCGATAACTACATTTTGTTTTCACACAATTCAGTCATTACAAATTCTATTGTGAAAAAAAGTTCTCCCTAATTAATCTTGTCTTTCAAAACAGTACACTTAAAACAATTTTGTTCAGTGAAGTTAACCGACAGTTCCATAATGTATTCATACCAAATTTTAAAAACAAATTTAACACTTGGAAATGTATCCTGTATTAAATTTTTCAGTATACACAAATATTTCCTGCTGTAGGGAAGATATAGTTTGATGTGGTGTGCGGTTGTGAAAGAATGTTTTCGTACGTGTTGACAATTTTTGAAATTTAAATATCACTGAAGGTGATCATATAACTGCAAATGAGCCTTATTTTAATGTGTGCTGGTATCAAAGTAAAACACTTTACAATATTAAACAGCCTATGGGTTTATACTCAATATCAAACTATTCGCAAAATGGCTTACAACTTCTATTGAAATTGTAAAGAATCTGAAATATAAATATATCTTACTGCAGTCAAAAATATTCATAATATGTAAGTATCCTGTTGCTCCACTTATTTCTGTACATTTTAAAAACTGTAGCTGAATGCAATTTTTTATATTTATAAACGAGGCATAACAGCTCACACAGTCGTAAAAATGTCCTTATCATTTTTAAATATACTACTTTAAAACGTATATGGATTGTAAGATCAGTTGTAAAATCCTAAAAGCTTTTAGAGGAGTTAAAAACATGTAATTTTGACTGATAAAATGTTTAATATAATACACAAATATACATGTTATTAAGCAAATACATTTGAAAAATCAAACTTCCTTCTGAAATAAACGTAATTGAAAGAAATATGTTTAATTGCAAATGAGTGGAAATACATGTTTATCTAAGGGGTATCCCCAAAGTGAGGTAATCCTCAAACTTAAGACTCAAACTCAGAAGCACAACAATCCATGAGGGCCAGGAACTACTGTGCCCATCATAATACACGTGACCATTGGACGCTGAGGTGCATGAACAGATGTCCTGATTTGTGGTCTGCCTGAAGAGAGACCTTCAGTGTTTAAGACCCGAAGCAAGCTTGGTACTCATTTATCGACCCAATGTAGCGGGGATGAAAGGCAGAGTCGACCTTGCGCAGCCCGTTAATAGAACCCCAGACCTGTGGTGTGGAAGCACTATACACTTCCACTCAATCCTATTCGGTGAAAAATAAAATTTAATGTTAGAATCTTATATAAATCCCTAATGAATGAGGGAGTCCAAACTTTTTTTTCATGTAAACTGTTTAGACGGAAATGGTTAATTATGAACATTTCACAAGTTGCATAAATTAAAATTAACCGTTATAGTTAACATAAATTTTTAAGGGTACAAAAGGTGTATTTCGGCTGCACGAATTAATTTTAAAAGGAATACGGTTACGAAAAAGTAGTACAAATCTATCTAAAGTAGGGTTGGTTACCTTAGATATTGTCAAACACAACAATGTATTGGAAGCCAATTCCACAATTCGTTGTTATAAAAATGTATGGAAAATTACAAGATTTATTTTTTTTGCATTTTAATTTATATATATATATATATATATATATATATATATATATATATATATATATATATATATATATATAATTTTTCAAGGGAGCTTTAAAAGCTAGAGCGGCATCCATCAAAACCGCGGTTCTCTCTCTGTTTTTCCAGATCGCCCCTGACTAAGCCGGCTCTGCCATAGTAAGTGAAAATGCCGTATTTTGTTTGTCAAGATCATTTTATAGCAGACTGCATTTTTCATGTATTTTAGATGGTCGTTTTATATTTTCTACATCAATATCTTAATGTCTGAATTTAAAATTACATAAAATTCTTGACATTCGCATCAATGACCATGATAATTTTTATTAGTATATGAATGTGTCATCAAACGATTACATGACTAATATTAACACACACACACATTATTTTAACCATTTAATTGATATCAAATATAACATAACGCACACAAAATTTCTAAACTTTAAAATAAATATTTCGAAAACTACTTCAGATATACTCAAAATTTTTTATTCCTACGCTTTAGCTTCTCAGTTTTGCTTCTCTATGTAAGAATTTATTGTAATTGTATATTTATCAATTTTTTAGTATATTTTTTGCTCTTAGCATGCGGTTTTCAACCGAATTGTATGAAATCTTCGAAATATATTAAATGAATGATTGAATATTAACGTCGCACTGTTCAGCTACACGAGGGCTTTTGGCGATGGACCACGTAATTTTGAACCATGGTCAAGTGACGTGGACGACACCTGAGCTGGCACCCCCCTCTCCTAACTACCCCACCATACCAACGGGAGGACGTTTCAGCTCTCGACACATTTAACGTGCATCGCTGCCCTACACGGCGGGTCTTTAGTGGTACTGGGCTCGAACTCGTGACAAAGCAAGCCACGTTCCGATACCTATACCACTCGGCTATCGTGGCCGAAATATATTAAAAGATACCAAAGAAGCTATGTAATAAAATTTGAAATTTTTATTATACTCAAACAATTGCTAAAACTTATGGTAAATAATTTTTAACTTCGCGATGCATTTTTTTTTTCGAAATTTCAAATGGAATTTCTAACATAAAATTTCTAGCTTTATAAGGTCGAGATTTCAAAACATATCCAGATTTTAATTACTTATTCAGTTAGCCTTTAAAAAAGATAAATGTTGAGGTATTTTGTATAAATAGATATTTTTGAACAATATATAATTCGAATGTTTTTCAATAGCTCGAATTTAAAATTGATTTTTATGTTTATTTATATGCATAAATGTCTACTGTAAATGTTTCCGTATATTTTGATTACCATTTATTCAAACATTCCAGTTATAAAAAAATGTGTGAAAATCTTCATTCATGTTGTTTTTGATGTAAACTGAAGTTCAAGCACTTAAAATTCAAATATAATTCGGTGTATTTTAAAAATATATAACCAGGCACTGTACTTAAACTTCCCTGAACACTTAGGCTTTGAAATCTAAAAAAAAAAAAAAAAAAACTAATAAATCTTAATTAGTTTTTTTTTTTTCGTTATTATTTTTATCAAAGTGTAAGAAAATATGTTTCAAATGATTTGATGAAGTTTAAATTTATTCATTTTTAGTGGTTGGAAAATTGAAAAGGTTCCAAATTTTAAAGAGTTTGGTGTTTTATTAATTTTTCGGTATCTTATAATAAAATAATCATGTTTCAAAAAACTGAAAGCTTTGAATAAGAAAAAATGAAGCGAAAGAATATACTTAAAAAAGATAATTTGTCTAACTATATAAAATAGCAGATTGCCCTGACACGCCCCAACTTGTTACAGTTTGAAATTAATATGAAACCAAAATGGAATTGTAACATATTTTACTTATGCGTTGGGACTTTTGGAAACTTTTAAAATACAAGCTAGCAAACACTTCTTGGGTTGTAAAGAAATTTCTCCCCGATTTTTTACGATTGGGGGGGAGGGGTCAAAACACGGGGTTCCCTGCGAGCCATAAAACTGCTGCTGTGTTGCTTCCTCCGTCCCTCATTATCTTTGAAGATGTTAAATATTAAAAGGGGGAAAGGATTTTAGAAAAGTGCGGCTAATCCGCTTTTGAAAACGTTACTTGAAGGCAGAAAAATCCGTGCAGTCCATTTTCGAAGCCTCTCTAGTAGGGCGGAAAAATCCGTTCTGTCCAGTTGGAGGGTTAAATCTTTCAGTTTTTCATAATTTTAAAGCCAGATATTCAGGGCATCTTACATAGAATCCCTTGTTTTGTATTGTTCAGATAACAAATTATATTTGAATTTTGAATGTCTGAACATTAATTTCATTCAAAGAGAATTTTAATTTCAAGTTTATATTTTTTAACTTGAATCTTCAATAAAGAGTATTTAAAAGCATCTGGACAAATTTCGAGTTAACATTTGCGCATATAAATAAATATAAAGATCCTTTTTAAATTGAAGTTAAAAAAAATATATATTTATGCATAATCCCTCATCATTCATGTTCCATTAGTGTTTGACTGAAGAATAGGTTATTAAAATTTGGACATTTTTATAATCTTAACCATGCAAAACTAGGAATTTTGTATTAGCTCCACTAAAATTCTGCATTGGAATTTCGAAAAAGATATTTATGCGTGTCTCACATACTCAGTTGAAAAACATATATTTACCATAAATACTAATAATTCTTTGGATATTTAAAATTATCATATGATTAAATTTTTAATATATATATATACATATATATATATATTCGACTTCTAATATTTTTTCAAGTATTCCTTAAATTTCATATAATTTAATTAAGTGAGGGGATATTAAAGTCGCACTCTCTCTCTCTTCTCTACTCAACTTCTTGAGGGCTTTTGGCGACGGTCCTGTGGCTGGGGTATCAGGTGGTCAAGGTATCGAATCATGGTTGGCATGTCTCGAGTTCGAGCCCAGTGCCACAAAAGACCCACCGTGTAGGGCAGCGATGCACGTTAAATCTATCGAGCGCTGAAATGTCCTCTCGTTGGTGTGGTGTGGTAGTTAGGAGAGGGGGTGCAAGCTCAGGTGTCGCCCTCGTCATTTGACTATTTTTCAAAATTACGAGGTCCATCACTAAAAGCCCTCGTGTAGCTGAACAGTGCGACGTTAATATTCACTCACTGGCGACGGACCTCGTAATTTTAAACCATGGTCAAGTGACGAGGATGACGCTTGAGCATCGCTCCCTTACACGGCGGATCTTCAGTGGTGCTGGGGTCGAACTCATGACACGTCAGCTACGTGTCCTTTACTTTGACCATTAGGCTACCGCGGCCTCACAATGTGGTTTAAAACTGCATGTTATGAGTAAAAATATGCTGAAACATTCGATGAACTTATAATAGATTTTTGCATAGAAGATAGATGTGTGATATGCTAAAATGACAATATGTAAAAGTTATGAGAATATCGATGACAATTTTTGAAAAATTCAATTTAAGTTTCAGTCTGAAACTTATTCGTTTTTTTTTCGCATTTAATATTAAATAGTCGCGATAACAAATTAATAGTTTAACGCATTCATAGATTATAAAAAATAAAGGTATAAATGACATTGTTGGGAATAATAAGTTTTTATAGTTTTGAATTCAGACTTCTTTGCAGGAGTGTAGACTATTAAAAGGCTGATGTAGAAGTTAGAAAACTAATATTTAAAATATATGGAAAACAATATCTGCAATTCCATGATCTTGACGAGCAGAAGACGGCATTTTTACTTAGTAGGGCTGAGTAAGCATAAGGTAGGAGCTTGTGGAGTAAACAACCAGGCCTCTGCAGTTTTGGCAGGTAATGAACTCCCATTTCTTGCTTTCTCTCTCTCAGTAAGGAATATAAAAATAACAAATACAAAAATAAGTCATGTAAAATTTTATATATTTTAATAACAATGAATTGTGAACTTAATTTCCAATTCATTGTCACGAGTTGGCAGTAACTACGGTACTCTATCGACGTACTCTTATATATATATATATATATATATATATATATATATATATATATATATATATATATATATATATATATATCGACGTATATATTATATATATATATATATATATATATATATATATATATATATATATATATATATATATAAAAGTACGGTTGATAGAGTATCAATAATTTTAACGCAATTTTATATTTCGTTCTCGTAAACTTTACTCCTTTTAAAACATGTATTGACAAAATACTCTCCTTTTGTATATTTATAAAATTTTAAAAATATAATGGTTATCTTACCCAACATTTTAAATCAGGGGCGGCAACTGTGTAGCTAAGACGAGCCAAACCAATCTGTCAGTATCATTCAGCGTGCCACATAGTAGGAAATTTTTGAAATCCTTCGATTCTTACGGTAATATTTGCAGATTTAAAGAATAGAGGTAAATAAATTAGATTTACAGTTTTATTTTATATTAATTATGGATCAATAAAATACATTTATTAACATAAAAATAAACATTATAAAATGTTACTATTTCTTCAACAAGGATAAAAAAAAATTAAAAATGTATGTTTCCAACATATTTACTTAAATAAGAAATAGACAAAGTGAAATATAAATGATTCCCTTCATTATAGTTAAATAAAAATTGTAATGCGAATTAACTCTTTCACGACTCTTCTTTCATATCGCAAAACCAGGGGTATAATGCATGACACGATTCTGAGCATTCAGTTGTTAAACAATTTCTTTGCGGAGTCGAAATATTTTTCATATTAGGAAAGATTTTTTACTTTGATATGCCGAATCACATAAGTGGAAAGCAGAGTACATGCAATTTTCTTTTTTCAACAATTAAATCCTTTAGCAATAACACTCAATTATTTACAAAATAGCTGTAAATTTATCCTTAGAATTATCTTTCAGATTATTTTGCAGTTCCATAAATGTCCATAACTCTCAGAAGATGTTTGTCAAATAAGGTCTATTATCAACTTCCATCCACTCAAGAATTGACAAATTTGTAGAGTAGTGCTGAGTGCCACTAAAAATTGTACCACGTGCCACAGGTCCATAGATTGCCGACACGTTTTAAATGTTCTTATTAACTAACCATCTCCTATTCAAACACAATTTATATGATAAAAAAGGGTTTTCATTCATTTTGTAGGGAATTGTATTAGATTCAACCATAAGTAATTTTGTGTTTCAAATAAATTACGTTGTTTCGGGGATCCCCTTAGAGCAAAATGAAAGGAATTTGACATAATTATAGTAAGTTTCTCTAAAAGGGGAAACGTTCACGTTCAAAATACACTGCGTAAAGTGGTTTTAGGTGTACGAAGTTATATTCACTATTATTCCTAAAATAAATTTTGATATTTTGGTTTTTCGTTAAGTTTTGAAGTTATTTCTTCAAATATACTTCTCCATTACATTTCTTTCAAACTTGCTATTTTCTTTTGCGGCCATGGTATCCTGATGGTCATGGTTATGAACTCGTGTCCAGTGTTCGAGCCCTGGTACCACAAAAGTTTAGCGTTGAAGAGGAGCTAATGCACGTTAAACACGTCGACGGCAAAAGTCCTCACGTTGGTGTAATGTGGAAGTTTGGAAGGGGAGTTATCAGCTCAGGTATCGTCCTCGTCACTTAACCGCGGTTCAAAATTATACGTAGTCGCTCGTCAGTAGCCACCGTGTTGACTTAGAATGCAATATAAACCCTTGACGTGTGCACTTGAGTTAATTCGAGTACGCTAAACAGTTCCAAATATGCACATTAGATATAATTCAAACGAGGTCGCATTTTATGCTGCTTTAATTTTCTCACTCAAATATCAGCGAGCGCCGTCTGCACTCGAGATATTTGACTGTTGTTTCTTATATTTACGATTTAGTCGTTAAACATCAAAAACTCGTTTTCAATGTAAAGACTGTAATGTTGGACTGTGTGCAGTGCCGTGTTTCGAAAAATATCACACTGTGACATTTCTGTAAACGACATGTATGTGTCTTTCTCATACTTCTTTGATATTTTTTGCTATTTATACCTGTAAAATTATTTTTTATAAAAGGTTTTTTGTAACTAATTGTAAATTGAATAAAACCTTTTCTTACAATTATATGTATATGAGGAGGAAATCTGATTTACTTTTATTCAGGAAATTTTTAGTAAATTTCATTTTCTTAGCCAACTTATTTCTTTTTTAAAACATGCATATTTGTGTATTATATAATTAAATTTCTAACTATCTAAAATTATGTCTGGCTTTTTCTTCATTAAAATCTTTCAGGATTTTACAAATTATCTTGCCATTATTCATTATGTACTTAATAAGGAAAAAAATATATCTAAATATAAATAATTTCTGGCCTAATAAACATATAATTGTTTTTAGCTACAGTTTGGAAAATGCATTGAAATTTGTATCGGGACAGGATTTTAACATATTATGAATGTGTTTTTTACTGCCACTATGTTATATATTTATCTTTCATTCTTTTTACAGTATGAGTAGAAGTCGTAAACAGTTTGTCACAGTAAAATTAATTTTTGTTTTATATTCAAATTATACTATTATATTGATTCTGAAAATAATAGGTTAGTTTGACAAGCCATTATTTCCCAATTTTAAAGCATTGAACAGTTTTGAAATATTTTAAACTTTTCTAAAATGTTAAATTATTAAAAATATTTAATTATTGTAAGTGATTAATATTTCTTAGATTATTGGAAACAAAAAGTATAAAATTTAAAATATATCTCTTTGTTGAATTTTAATAATTATTTTTATGGCTAAACCTGGAAAAAACCCAACTTTTTTAAATATTAACATTAAGATATTTTTAAAAATAACTAGAGCTCTCAGACCTAAATCCATATGAACTGTTATAGAACATATGTAAGGGAACATTTACAAGATATTTCAAGACTCTATCTTGAACAGGAAAAACGCCTTAGGGATTAGAAAACACTTTCATCTTCAAAATTAAAAATCTGAGAAAAACATATTTAAAATTTGTAATGGCATAAAAAAAATTCCATTGCCTGTAAAGCTTTAATTTTTCAATCTGTTACTATCCAACTTATGCTCTACATGAAAATTCTACTTGAAATAAATATATGACTGAAATATCTTTTTTAATTCAAAATATTCTAAGACATAACATTGATAACAACTGTTAATTTGTTCAATTATTCACTTTTATCAGAACCTTATATATTCACAAGAGTTTTAAATGCAAAATATTTATATAGAAATTAGTAGTTATACAAACGTAATCCAGAAATCACCAAGTTTGTAAACAATATCTATTTTCTTCTCAGTTCCCCATCGTGGCAGTTAAGCAAGTTTAAGTTTTTGTTGCATGACTTTAAAATACTGCAGTGTAGTACTACAATAGATTTATTATAATGTAGTTTGTGGTACATCAGGGAAATATTTAGTTCATTCTGCAACATTTGTATTCTGTACACTAATTGTAATATTACCTGAAAAAGCTGCATTTTAGATTTACCATTTTCAGTCATATTCCATCCCTTTCAAGTATTATTTATCACAGTAGCCTGCGTACATTTTGGTCATGGCATTTTTCAAAAGGAAAAAAAAATAATGAAAACAAAGTAAAGAGCTTTTAAATTATATAAACTATGTGTCAAAAAATATATTGGTCTTTAAATCAATCTTAACTTAAAAACATGAGCAAACAGAAATGATTTTAGAAACTAAAATTGTAGTTAATTGCCGTTTCACACGAAATATTGGATTGTGTTAAAAAATATTTTTAATTAATTCAATCTAGGAATGCAAAAATGCTTTAAAATGAAACTGAATTTAAAATCAAAACTCAGAAAATTAAAATTTCTTAAAACCTAATTGGTTTTTAGATCAGAAATTGAGCAAGTTTTCCAAATATATGAAATATATATTTGCAATAAATTGGGTGAACTCTCTGTTGGCCGTGAAGTGTAGAAAATGTCCATTTCACAATCCTCGCCCTAGACCACAGCTGTGAATGAGAAACCTCCCGTTTCGAAGAACACAGAGACCGAAAAGCAATAAAATCCTTCCCTGCAAAACCAATCGGGACCTCCTGCGGCATTAACAGGGGAAAGCACTAAACTGCCATTCGTTTTTGAAGCAGTTCGCGAAATTTATCGGAGCATTTTCGGAGTAGCTAGCTTTAAAAAAGTAGATCGCTTTCGAAGTGAAATTCAATTAGCGGGTCATCCAGTCAGAGGGTTAAGACACTTTAGAAAATAAAATGTAAAAGTTTAAGAGCAAAATAATTGTAAGCAATAGTAGTAAACAAATGACAGCATATTCACCTGACCCCGTCATCACGTGAATTTAGTACATCGAACTCAATATAAAAAAAAGAACTGATTGAACTATTAACAGATTTTATGTTAAAATGAAGATATGAATGAGAAGTTCTTGAGTTTTAGTTAAAAATTTGCACAGAACATCTTCAAAACTTCAGCAAAGCTATAAAAGTTCTTCGTTACAGCATATTTATGAGAAAAATGTTTGACATATCAGAAAAAAACACATAATACAGGAAAAATTGGGTGATAAACATGAAATACAAACACACATTTACAAAACAACCTTGCTCTTTGGTATCCAGCTTCAAACTACATTGGACTTCATTCCAAATTCTTTAAATTTCTGGAAAAAAAAATTATGAAAGAAAAATTATTTTTTAAAAGGAAAATTTGTAAATAAATATTGATCAGTCAAAAATCCTTAATGCAATCTAAATTTTAGAATAAATTGAAAACAATTAGATTGATATTCTTCAGATTTACAAACCTTGCATGAGTTAAATAATCATAAAAATAAATACAATTATTTTCCCCAATATTAATAAAATTTGAACATACCTAATAAGTGAGCAACCTCCACTTTCTGACATTTCAGGGGACTTTCTTATCAGTTCACGGGGGGGAGCTTAAAGAACATTCATCCTCCATACAGGAAAATATTCACTGAACATAATCGGGACACTGTGAATCCTTAGAAAGTTTCCCTACAAAAGAGTTTAATTTCTGAGCATCACAAATTCTTTAGGTTATTTGAGTTTTAAAATTTTTTAAATATAGCAATCCCTATAATAATGAACAATGCTTAATTTATGAGATATATGTCAGTTATAGTTTACTATGTGCAAGATCAAAAGAAATAGCTAAGCCAAAAGCTTAGCTGAGAAACGCTACTAAGTACACTTTACAATTCAAAAAACAATGTGAATTCATACAATATTCGTGTAAAATAACAAAAACAGGTTATTTTTTGAATTAACATATGTTAAAAAAATACAAATGTAAGGGATTTTGTAAATAATTTAAATAAAATCAGTCGTATACTATTTTATATTATTGTTATGAAAACGATCGCCAAAATTATGGCCAATGTTACCATAAACAAGACTCAAGCAATGTTTGCAACAAAAAATACATAAGATTATTTCGATTAAGTACGACAAATCTAGAATGGAATCCTTTTAATACTAACCTGTAATGAAATGCTTATTAAAAAGCATAGATTTTTAGGATTTGCTTTCCAATTTTTTCTTTGCAAAGCAGTCTTCCACTAGCAGGAAAGCGCTACATTTTAATTGTAGATAGCGAATTTATATTGCTTCTTGTGCTGCGCATTCAAATACGGAACAGACAGTTCCAAGTTTGCTGCTTCTTTGGCTACTCATTCTAAATTGATAAAAAAAATTTCTAGCAAAATCTAAGCGAAATTAAAACTGCTTCTACATACAAAAGTACAGTAAGACCCCGCTTAATTCGGGGTATACGTTCCATCAAAGTAGAGCGTAATATGAAACAGCGTTAAACGATGTTATCTCATCATGTAAATAATGGGGCTAGGGGAAGATGGGTAGAAAATTGGTCAGCTATTTTACCATTAAATTTATCAATTATGTTTTTATAACAATAAAACAAAAATTTATTCCTTACAAATATAGAAATATAATAAACGCGAATATACATATAAAAATAAATAAAATTCTAAGTCTTGGTTTAATGGCATATTGCGTTCAATTTTGTCATCAGTCCATATAGAAAGTTGTTTTTCCATTTCCTCTATTTTATAATTTCTAGAACGGGTAACTCTAGTTGCTGAGCATGCCGATGTGACAGTATTTTTCTTTATTCTTAAGAATGTTCCTTATTGTTGAAGTTGCCAAATTCAATGCAGCACCAATTTGAGACTGATGTTCACCAGCATCTAATCTTCTAATCGCTTGCATTTTCGTTTCAAGTGAAAAATGCTTTTTCTTGTTGCTCTATTTTCGTGTTTTTTACTATCACCCATGATAAAAACTAAAAATCATAATATTTGTCACTATAGCAATCGTTATACTGCATAAATTTATACTTACAATAATGGCAACAAATGTTTGAAACGATAAAAATACTTTCGTGTAATACCGACGGAAAGAAGAAACACAGACAAACTGCTTCGGATATAGGGAAGCCTAACGCTGCGTGCTATTTCGGGGAATCCCACTATTCAAATCAAAGAGCGTTAAATCGAAACAGCTCTAAAAAGGTCAAGGATTGTCTTCGCTCGAGACGTTTTGTTCTCTTATGTGTTTGCCAAATGCAGTGTCTCAGAAAGCTTACGACATAAAAATTCCGAAGATAGCTGATGTAAGTGAAGCGCTTGAAAACGCATCGATGAAAAAAGCTGCTGCTGGGAAAAATATTATTGATGGCATGGTAAATTCTGTTGCAGTTAGCGGTGATCGGACCTGGAAGACCCGTGGGCATACATCTCTTATTGGAGTTTGTGCATTAATTGGAGCTGACTGTAGGAAAGTTCCCGTCATGGAAGTCATGTCCTCTTATTGCAAAGGATGTGACTCATAAAATGGGCCAAAAATTGGACCAAAATATATAGTCTTTTTTTGGCTAAACACCAAATTTTCTGCAGAAAACACCATAGCGGATCTACTGGAAGAATGGAAGTTTGCGGAATGTAGAAAAATTTTTTCCGATCAGAACAAAAACATGGATTGAAATTTCAGCGATACATAGGAGATGGTGACTCAAAGATATTTTCGTCTATTGCTGAAAAAACCCATATGTGGATAGTGTTCCCATTGAAAAAATAGAGTGTGTGGGCCATGTCCAAAAGCGAATGGATAGCCGATTGCGCAAGTTGAAAGCTTTATGGGGGGAAAAGAAGCTTTCCGATGGGAAAACAATTGGTGGGAAAGATCGCCTAACAGATGCTATTATAAGCAAATTGACGATTTTTATGGCAATGCTATTCAAGCCAATTCCCATAATGTGAATGAGAACAGGCGAGCTGTCTGGGTTGTGTGGGCTCATACATTGAGCACAGATGATGAGCCGAAACATTGGTTTTGCCCAAAAGGCAAAAATAGCTGGTTTAAGTGCAATGTTTCGGTTCACCACAATAGAGTGAATGAAATTTCTCACAAGAACACCTTAGCAAAAGCAGTTTTTGAAGTGATTAAACCTGTTTTTAAAGATTTTTTATCATACTTGAAATTGTTAAGAAGGTTTTTAGGAGGGGAATCAAAATGCAAATGAGTCATTGAATTCAGTGTTTTGGAAGTATAGCCAGAAATTGATTGGATCAGGAATTAATGTTACAAAATAAGCTGCATTTATAGCTGCGTGTGAATACAATGATGGAAGTAAGAACAGAATTGATCTGATGCGTGATTTGAATTTAAAAATTAATAAAACAAATATTTTGAATTGTGTAAATATTGACAAAGGGTGCAAGTCAACGGCTCAACCTCATTTGAAGCTCGTAAAGCTAAAAAACTTAAAATACTCAAAGAAATTGAGCAATGCAAGCTTTCAGAGGGCAATATTTATATTGTTGGCGCTTTTTAATGCATACCGGTATGTTTAATTTTATTTTTCGTTATTTTTTACCTTTAACTTCATTTTTCTCAAAATGAAAAATTTTGCCTCCCGCGTTGAATTTTTCAAAAACTAATTATCATATCAATATGAAATTTCATAAACATGTTCAAAATATAAGGCTTTTTATAACTTATAGAAATTTTTAAACAAATTTTTATATAACTTTTTTATTTGTGTTTTAATTGAATTTTTTCATAAAATTTTAAAATTTTATTCATAATTGTATTTTAAAAATATGTTTTTCTCTAAATGCTTTAAAAGTGTGTATAGGTTCAAAAAAGAAGATTTTTATATCAAATAAAATTAATTTTGCAAATTTTTATCAATTTTCTACTTTAAATTTCTGCACGGTGTAAAATGCTAATATTCATATTTTTCGAAAATTGTCCAAATTTTATTTCTTTATAGCGTTTTAAATTTTTTCTCAAATTTAATGAAAATTTGAGAAATAACATAAATACATATCATTATCATGTGGTAAGAATATCAAATTATTGTTTTATTGCTAAGTTACATTGGTTTGAAGAAGGATGTTTTTTTCGAGTGCACTGATATCTATTAAGAGTTCTATGACCCCTTAAGGGAAATTTTGTTTGTTACATTGTTGGTTTAACAATTAGTGCTAGACGTGACTGTTTGTATGTCATCTTTTTTCACTAGAATACAGGATAACTTTACGATAAAGGAAATGCGAAAATTTTTACATTTTGAGTGAATCTGCCCCCCTCCTCTAAGCAGTTGCTAGACGCAGCATGGACTTCAACACGCTATCCTTTTTGAGCCCTATTTTGTAAAGAGAACTGGTTTAAGTTGTCCTTCCACATTCTTGAAACCTACTTTTAAAGATGTTATAAAAGAAACTGGTTTTTCCCTGCGTCAATTCATGTATTTGTATTTTCTGTGTTTTGTCTATCTTGTTCGTTGTGTTGTTTTAACATTTTTCTGATCTCAAGAATCTGTTTCAGCAACATTTTTAAACCAATACTTTAATTGGTATAATATCTATAACGATATTTATATGTTATTTCTATAACATTATTTATATTCCCACTGAATACGGAATGAAATATATCCTGAATTTTTTACAGTGGTTAAATATATAAAAGCAACTGCAGCCTAACTGTAATAAGTTGTTATAGCATACATATATCAAAGGTTTGATATATGTATACTACAGCAACATGTATCAACATATCAACATAAACATTTATCAACATTTTAGAATCTAATTGCGTCTCAAATTACATGTATTTTACTTAATAGCTCCTTTAACATTTGAGCTGGTTTTTTTAATGAAAATCTTGAAAGTCAGAAACAATTTTAAACTGCTCGCAAATTTTGCAAAGTGCCGAAATATACAATCATTTGAAGTGAATATCCGACAGGAAAAACGAAAAGTTCTGTGATAAAAGTACAATATTTTTAACGGCAAATCTAAGCATTTATTACCAATAATTAGTTGCATTAACTTAAAATTACAAACAACATTTTTTGAAAAGTTATTAAATGTATTTAAACACTCGTCAAGAAATTCGATTAGAATGGGAAAAATTTTAGTTATTAAAAAAAATGTTTAATTGAAATCTTAATTATTTAATTCCCGACAGGTATTAAACTTTAATTTCTAAACAATTCAAATCCACAAAGCTTTTTCGAACAAAACAAGGAAGCGTTGTAAATCTAAAAGTTAAATCTAGACTATTCTACCGTCGTTAATATTCGATGTGTTTGGAAACTAAGCCTCAAAATAGGCTTTGAGATAAAACTGTAATTAGGAATGAATTAGAGATAAGTGATCTCTCGTTTTACGATTCAGGCATCTTTAAAGAAGCTCTACTGAAACTTGTTTTAGAAATTCATTAGCTTTTGTTCTTTAGTGCAACACTCAATAAAGGAGTATTATTGGTTGAATAAAATCACACGCTTTTTTTTAATTCGTGGAACACCCCCGATATAAGAATATAGTTTTCTAAATAAAACAAATACTCGAGGAACGAATTTTTTAAATATTCCTGTAGATTGAAAATTGTTTCTCTCCTGTAATTAGCTAATATTATTTTGTAATGTGTGATATCGAGAGGTATGGTAATATTAGTGGTCTTCGTAAAAATTCTCGTTTTTATTCGAAATTCACTTAGTCCTACATATTAGTAAATTTCTATGCGCGTAAGTTTGTAAGGAAATTGAACAACACGTTTGTTCGTAATTCCCAGAGGAAATTGAACACTCATTTCTGTGAATAACCTTTCTTAATGTAGCTCAGACACAGAGGACTCTAATATCACGTTTGAATTATTTTTCCCTTTCGGAGGGCCACAAAAATGAATAAAAAACTCACTAAAAGTGTCAATTATAAGTAATAATTGATTAGTACTGGTAAATATGCATTACATTTTACAAATTTGAATGTTTATGGTGTATGTGTGGAATCAATGTTTCTGTATTTTGTGTTTAATTTCGCCAAAATAAAAAATAAAGAATTTAACACCAATGGTTTATAAAATGAAATTACTGTATTAAATTAACTGAAAAAACTATACGAAACTCCATCTTTGAAATTTCTTATGTATCAATGTTAATATAATGCTATCATAATTGTCTAAAAACTTTAAGTGTCGCCCTTTTGAAAAAAGATTTCCAATGCTACTTTTTCATATAAATTTCAAATACACAATTATAAAGTAATTAGTCTCCTCTTGCAGAAATGAATTCTTTACTGCATCCATAGCGTGTTCTAATTTTTTTATCTTCAAAAATTATGAATAAAAGTATTTTTTATGTTTTACGCTTAAACGTGTGTAGTGTAAATGCTTTCGAAATTCTTGCTGGTTTCAAGTAAATCATATATATATATATACTAGCTGGATGGCCCGGCGTTGCTCGGGCTTCTTCAATTGTAACGCTTTATGCCTTGGAAGATTCCCCTTCCCCTCGCCGTGTCAGCACTTCCTGGTGTGTGTTTGATTTCTATATTAATGTCATTAAAATACTCTCTTTTTAGTAGTTTCTTCAACGTCTTTTTCCCGTCGGGCGGGCCTGTTTTTTCGCTACTTAGCTCGTTGTAGCGCGGCCATTTTTGTGGATAAAACTGTATCCCCATAGAAATTTTTCCTGTCTCTCTGGACACCAGAACTTTTGTGTGTATGTCTGAGCCACTTGAGTGATTTCTATATTTATGTCATTTAAATCTCTTTCTCAGAATTTTCTTCCACATTTCTCTTTGTCAGACAGGTTTCTTTTCCCTCTTTGTAGCCCAGCGTTATCTGGGTTTTTTCAAGTATACCCCCTTTTGCCCCCGAAGGTTAAGATCTTTTTTTTCAAACTTGTATTTTCGATTAAAAATTTACAAAGCTAATCTAGTTTTATTCTCAAGGAAACAGACAATGTACGAACATATTATTAAATAAATAATTTAGTAATAAATAATAAAGCGCAATATATAACTCTAATTCTTCAAAAAATGAATTAATTTATATCAACTTTCGTTTCCCATACCATTAGCTATGGAACGATTGCTTTTACATGGATGTTTGGTTTTTGGTATAAATTTATGTAACTATGAAAAAAAAACTATGGAGTGTGGGAAAAGCCTAAAAATTTGTTTACATTCCTTGTATTAAAAAGGAGTTTAAAGGAAATAGTACTACTTAATTAAAACGTGGCAGCGTTTTCCTACATTTTAAGGTTTTTCAGTAAATTATTGCCTAAAAAGAAATTATCAGTTGCGATGTATTATAAAAAACTAAGATCGTATTATTTTATACATAAAACAATGAATATTTTCTCAAAATTCAAACTATTAAGTTGGATTTGGTAAATTACAGGAAAATTCATTATTTACACTCATTATAAAAGAAAAAACATTCAAAAAGAAAACACTTTTATCTGAAAGAAAAATTTTTTATCTGCTTGCGTACTTTCCGTTAGTTGTTTTCGAACATGCGCTATAATCACTCAAACTCGTAAGTATTGAGGTAACTTTAACAAAACTATTACTGGCATTTGGTAATTTTTCCAATTTTTTTCATTGTATTTTTACGCCTCCCCAAGACGGAAAAAAATATAACTTCTTTAAAAATATTTTATGTATTAGAAAAGCAGTTTCTTTTAATACAAATTTCCCCTAATTATTTTTTAATTTTTGCAATTTTTTGTTTCAAATTAATATGGCAGCGTTGGAAAAGGTTAAGAAATGCACCAATCTGCTGAAAAAATAGTTTCATCTTTTTTTTTAGAAATTTAAATTAAAAGAAAATTCATAGAAATTTGTAAAAAATGTAAAACATTGTACAAAAAGAGATTTTAAAAATATATTTCAAGTTAATAACATGTTAAAAGCATTTATTTTTTGAACTAAGTTAATTAGTACAGTCAATAGAGCAACGTCATGAACTTCCAGTTTGGCAAAAATCCGATTTTAGTCGCCAACTTTTGTCATTGTTGCAAGAATAACAGTGTTACAACAATGCAGACAAATCACAGTTTACGCCCCAAAGCATTTTTTTAGCATCTACCTCTTTCTGAACCAGCCTTATCATTTAAGGGTAGGAAAAACCGTTTACGTCCTAAATGAAAAAAAAACGAAAATTAGATGACGCGGGTGTCAGCAAAATAAATCGCTTATACCCAGAATCGCGGAGAAATGTTGAAAAAGAAACACCGATATCTGAATTCACTCCCCCACTGGGGGAGGCTGGAGAAAGAGAGTGGCCGATGAGGACGAAACTGTAGTGACGTCACGAGGGTGAGAATGGAAGAGCGCAGGAACGGGGGCTTGACAGCCCCAAAACGCGTTCGAGGAGCACCAAAAACGCAGTGTAAAGAAGAATGCTGCTATTTTTTTGCAGCCGGAATGAAAGAGATAAGAGTCTTCAAGGAGAAACTTACAGACGCCACAGCAGGTGGAACGAAGCTGAAGCCAGCTTTAACGCTGATCCCAGTTCTGATGAGAGGCAAATGCGTTAAAATATTGTGAAGTGTAGCAATTAAGTGTTTTTGCTGTGATTACGGTGGTTTCAAGGGCAGTTTCCATTTAGTAGTTTTGTAAGCAAAATTTAGTCTAGAGTGAGGATAAGTGAATAGTGTTTGTGCTTTAAACCGTTTACGTCCTATTAGACGTACTGAATATGGGCATAAAATTTAAATAAGAATCGGTCAAGCCGTTTCGGAGGAGTTTGGTTGCAAACACTATGACACAAAAATTTTATATATTAGTATAAAAACACACACACAAACACATATATACATACATATATATATATATATATATATATATATATATATATATATATATATATATATATATATGTATATATATATATGTATATATATATATGTATATATATATGTATATATATATATGTATATGTATATATATATATGTATATATATATATGTATATATATATGTATATATATATATATATATATATATGTATGTATATATATATATATATATATATATATATATATATATATATATATTATCAATAAGAATATTTGTAGTCAATTTCCTTAAATGGAAAGTCTGAGTGTTTATGGAGCATTTTCAGAATCAAGATTTGAGTATTTGGGGTTTAATTTAGAAAAAATAAATATTGAAAATACAATTGTCACAAATAGCCCCCCAAAATGGAATTACTGTACTAAGTTTACGGAAGAAATTAAAAACAGATTTATTTAATATGGAACCTCGTGGTTGGAATTTCCTAGTGTATCACTGTTAGTCTCTAAAGCGGTAAAGTTTTGTCCTTCTAAACAAAGAAATTTTCTATTGCTAATCTTTCATACGTAAAAAACACAATTATAAGGCAATTGAATTCCTGTTTTCAAATTCTTGTGGCTTCCAGTAAATTTCATATATGTATATATATATTTATATATATATATATGTGTGTGTGCGTGTGTGCGTGTGTGTGTGTGTGAAGTAGAAGGCGCTATTGAAAGCCCCCGTAACATCCCACAGCAGATAGTTACGAAAGGAAACGAGAGAGCAATGTTCCCGACGGGAAAAGGAGCAGCGAGAGAAGGAACATGAGAACCAGGGAAAATACGTTGAGACCGCAAAGGAAGCAGACACATATTGACAGAGTCGTTATATTTCTTTAAAAATAATGAAAGCCAAATAGGCAACGACGTTTAAATGTTCATTTAATTAATTAATTGTTATTCTACATTTTTATTTATTTTTATTTTAAAAATAAACAGATTATTCTGTCAAAGGAGTTTACGAATTAATCCCAGTAACAACATAACATTTGGGAGCTCGGCCTCAAATTAAATTAAAATTAAAAACCCCTAGAAAATACGACGAGTCAATAGTGGTGGACCACGCACATTCAACGACGGAACCAAAAACGCAAGCCACAACGACGAAATCATCAACAGTGAGTCCATTCCAATTTACTCCTTTATTGTTCTGAAGATATTTATTTATGATGGTCTGTCTAGAGGAAATTGCTGCTATTGCGAACATATTATAGACGTCCCTTGCTTTAACGGTGCAACTTCTGCACAAAATTGTAAATGACGAACCCTACAGTAAATCTTTTAGAAAAGAGTTAAAAAAATTCGCGGGTTTCCCATTGAATTACAACATTGAAGCACGAAAGGATAAAATTATAAAGGACTTTACGAAAACTGAACTTATTACCCTATGCACTATATTAGGACTGAATTGCGCGGGAAGCACCAAAGAATTAAGCGAGCATATATTTAAAAAATTTTCCGACATTGCATCTTTAAAAATAATTTTACCAAACTATTGCCGGATGACGAAGACGAAGACTCTGTGCCCTTTTCACTAGAATCTACGAACGACGCGAATAAACAACCCCTCATCCTGCCAATTTTTCACTCTCCCTCTCCACAGGATGTTTTTCTTCCCCTCCTTCAAACACAACGAAATCAAAGCCAAAGAGGAAGTGAGGAGAATGCATTTTTGCTAAAGGACCTTTTTTCAACTCTGACGTCGTTTACGGGAAATGATAATTACAGCGTCAAAGCTTTTCTTCGCGATGTGGAAGAAAACTTTATTTTTATCCCACATATTTTGCATATCTTATTTGCAAAAAATTATTTGTGTTAAAGTTTGCTTCAAGGTCCTGCAATGACTTTTATCCAAACTCTCCATAACATATTAACGTATAGTTCTCTTAAAGCTGCATTAATTGAAGAATTTGAAGATTATTTTTGTTCTTACGACGTACACAAGGAAACGCAAAAACGGAAATTACGCCCTACAGAATTTCTATTTGAATATTTTTTGGCTATAAGCGAAATTACTTCAAAAGCACACTTTCGTTTAGACGACCAAAGCTTAATTATGTATAAGTGGTATACCGGATTCTAACCATAATAAATTGATATTATATGCATGTAAAATTATTTCAGAATTTAAAGAAAAGTTAAAAGTATATGAAAAGGTTTTTATGCAAAATAATTCTTATTGTATTGATAATCAAAACTTACGTACACAATTTAATCAGTATGATTTTCCTACACCTAATAAAAATATGTGTTCTGATAGTAAATTTCATAATAAAGATCAATTTTATGATGCTATTGTTAATAAGAGAGAGGAACGTATACGTTGTTATATAACTGTGGATTATTTAATCATACTTCTAATGTATGTTACCATAAAAATAAAGGTTTAAAATGTTTTAATTGTAACCAATTTGGTCATAAAAGCTCTCAGTGTGTATTTAAAAAACCTGATGATAAACATGAAGTTGTTAATGAGGTTGTTAGGGAAATTGTTAATGAAATCAATTCCGCTTCAGAAATGCATAAAACTGTTAAAATTAATGCCTATGATTTTGATGCTCTTATTGATACAGGTAGTACTATTACCTTAATACCGGAAAAAGTTTATCAAATTCTTAGAAGACCGATGATAAATCCTACGAAAATAAAATTAACTTTTTTCGGTAACAGTGAATGTAAACCATTTGGATCTTTTAAATCCACTATAAATATTGAAGATAACAATTTTATGAAGGATATTTATTTTACTGACAATTCGCAAACAACTATTGATGTAATTATTGGAACTTATGTTTTAAAACAAACTGAATTTAAAATTACTGCAAATGTATAGAATTATTACCTAAGAAAAATGATCACTTTATTAATTTAATTAATGTATCTAAGGCACATAACCAATCGGAATTAAAAGATAATGCCCTAGAAGTATTACAACTAAAATTAAAAAATGCTGAAGATAAATGCAGAAATTTTGAAATGCACGTACGTAACACATCTACATTATCATTAGAAAAAACGGTGTTGTAAGATAAATTGCATAAATTAGAAGAATCAAATTTAGAAAAGGATGACAAGTTAGTTAAACTTGAAGAAAAGTACGAGATCTTACAGGAAACATTTAAAATTACAGAAAAGCGACTTGTTGAGAAAGAAATTCAATGTAAATCATTAACAGAAAAAAATACTCATCGTAAACGCACTAACGGAATCAAACGATAATTCTAAAACATCGATGTCAATTAAAGAACTAGTAATTAAGCCTAGCAAGCGCAAAACTAAGAAGTTAAAGTCTAGTGGAAGAAATGCTAATAAAACAAGTGATAGTGATAAGAATCAAGCCCTTGCCAAAGAGAAAAATGATTTGCTTAGACAGGGTGATTTTCTAAACTCCATTATTTTGGATACGAAGTTGAAAGAGCCAAACAAGAGTAAAGCCCAGTTCTTTAAAAAACTCAGACAACTACACAAATATAAAAAACACGAATCAGTAACAATCAGAAGCTCCCAGTTCGGAACACAACTCAAATTACGACGCAAGTTCTGCGAACCCTACCTTATTAAGACCGTCAAACCCCATGACAGAAATGAAGTTAAAAATGTTGGTCAACACAAAGGTCCTCAACTTACATCCGCTGCTGTCGATTTCACGAAGAGGTGGTCAACCGCTGATGCCTGACGATTTTACGACTGCAATTTGAGTACCCCCCACAGTGACTCTCTGTGAACAGAACTTTGAATAACGAACTGAACTTGTTCTTTTTCCCTTTCTAGAGCTTTTTTTAATAGCTGTGAGCAGCAATGACGACCCACTTCCAGAAAAACAACACCTGTGTGAAGTACTGGAAAGCATTGCACTTGTTATTTTTTTCTGTTTACTGTTTTCAATTTTTGTTTTCTACGTTTGCTTACAACATTTTGGATTTTCTTTCGCTGTGGTCAGCTCATTTTCAAGATGGCCGATTGTGAAGTAGAAGGCGTTTTGCAAGCCCCCGTAGCTTCCCCCCAGCAGATAGTTTCGAAAGGAAACGAGAGGGCAATGTCCTCGACGGGAAAAGAAGCAGCGAGAGAAGGAACATGAGAACCGCATAGAATACGTTTAGACCGCAAGGGAAACAGACGCATATCGACAGAGCCGTTATATTTCTTTAAAAATAATGAAAGCCAAATAGGCAACGACGTTTAAATGTTCATTTAATTAATGAATTTTTATTCTACATTTTTATTTATTCTTATTTGAAAAATAAACAGATTATTCTGTTAAAAGATTTTACGAATTAATCCCAGTAACAACACAACGATTTTATGTATATATATATATATATATATATATATATATATATAAGTATAAATATATAAATTCTCAATCATCAACAATCAATCACAATAATCAATTGAAAAATTGAAATATACGAATCTTATAATACTAAATCCTATTTCAAAATATCAATGGCAAATATAAAAGATAAAATTCCATCATTTTCAAACAAAATTATAAAACTATAAAATAAAATAAAAATTTTATAAAATATCCAAGTGCAACTTCGGACTTAGGACCGATAAGTGGGGTTAAACTAGTTTGAAGGCGTTAACCTTCCCCCTATTGCAACTTGGTAAGTTAATCAAAAATATCCAAATTTCAAAAATTTTAAAAATTTAAAAATTGAAAAGTTAAAATTAAATCATTAAACTTGAAAAATTAATTAAACTATTCACCATCGCATTCCGAAATACATTATAATATTAAAATATTAAAATTCAAAAACAATTTAGTGCATTATATAAGTTAAGCATCGAACACCAAAGATAATGCACACATCTTTAAAATAGATGTATAGGTAGAAAAAATAGTTTTATATGTGTATAAAAAATATTTGAGATCCGAAAGTTCAAATAAAAATATCTAAAATCAAAAAGTTCGAACTAAAAAATCCGAAATTTCAAACTAAAAAATCTGAAAGTTCAAACTAAAAAATCCCAAAGTTCAAACTAAAAAATCCGAAAGTTCAAATTAAAAAATCCTAAAGTTCAAACTAAAAAATATCTAAAAACCGAAAGTTCAAATTAAACACCCAGTATATTCACAAATGAATAGCGTAAATCATTAAAAACTCCCCAAAGATTATTCTATCAAGAATTCAATCCATATCTATAGAGCGACTTCTCATATTTAATATATCAATTATAACACCTATATTTTGCTCATAGCACCTACTAATGTCATGTCAATCCAAACGATTCATAATCTAACACTAGAGTTTAACAACGTGGCATTAGATGCAAACCAGACCGCATGCAAAATACTTGCTTGATTGGTCATAAGCGTTTGATTGTTCATAAATGTTTGATTGGACATAAATGCTTAATTGGTCATAAATAATTTTAAAGCTTAGTCGTGTAAATATTGGTCTATGTTTGTATTAAAATGCATCATGTGTATTTTTTAAATATATATATATATTTAAAAAATAGAAATAACAATAATAACATTTATGGTCGATTGCCCAAAAATTCGAAAAGGAATTCAACAAGAAGTATTTAAAAAGTAAAGATAAATTACTCATATTTAAACAAGATTCGTTTGGAAGAGGGAACCGTCAAAATTTCTTCTGATACCTTTTTTCAATAGTCTTTATTTATTTTTAACTTGGAGTCTTTATGGTTATATTCCAAAGAAATGCATTAGCAGAAAATTAGCTGTTGAAAAAATTGCATACTCTTTTTTCTTGTATAGCTAAATGAACTCTAATGAGATTTAAGTCAAAAAATACTTTTGGTAAAATTTTATTGAAATTAGTACTGTTTCATTTGCTACAGCTAATACCTTTCTGACATTTGCTAAAATTGTAAGATTTTTTTCAATTCAAGGAAGCTACCTATTTATAGCTAATTGTGATAATCTTATGAATCGCACTCTTGTTGTGGTTGACCTATAGTGGCTGCTCAATTAGTTATAAAATTTGCTAATTTATATTAAAAAAAGGAACGGATTTAAGCGATAAGATTAAGATTTAAGCGATATCTTAAAAATCTACTTAGGAACTTATTTTTTCCTTTTTCAAACAATTTCAGTGAATATTTTTTTTCACCAGCTGTTAAACAAAACATATTTAAATTATAATTTTTATGCTATTTGAGACATCCAAACATTTACATAAAAATAAACTTTACTTGATCATGTATAATATTTATCTCAATTTTTAAGAAACTACACCAAGAGCTGTTCGATTTCTTAACTTTTTTAAAGACTAAATTTGATTACATTTACATGCTCTTTTATTTAAACATAGAATGTTTACCGTATCTGATCTGAAAATTTCACAATATTTGGAAAAATATAGGATGGATTATAAATATAAAATTAAATATGGAAAAATATGGATTTTACATAAACTTTTAATAACACAACCAGTGGGGACCCTTGCAATGTTTTTTTTTCTAAAGGATGAGAAAAAAACGAAACTTTTTGCAAAAGTAAGACGTATATTTCTTCACATGACATCCAGTGACTATTTCTAGATATCTTTGAAATAAATGATAACTTTTTCTATTGTATAATTTATTTGTGTTTATAGGTTTATTTAAAGCTACAGTGGAGAATAATTTTTTTTTATTTTTTACAAACATGCCCCAAATTTTTACTGGCCGTATTTAACTTAGAACTAAAACCATATAAAAAATTTGGTGAGAAAAAAGTGATAAGTTTTTAAAAAATTTAAAATAAAAAAAAATTTTAGCGAAAATTTAAAAATTTCAAAACGTTCCATGCGTTTTGATTTTTTTTCAAATTTTTCATATTTTCACCTGATTTAACTTCTTTAAGCAATTCGTTACAAATCTATGCATACAATGTAATGTTTTATGAGATAATTTACAAAATATGGGTAAACGCAATCTTTTATATAACAATTTCAAGAATTTTAATGATTTCCTAAATAAAAAACTTTAATTTCTTCTTTCACCCTATCACTATTACTACAATGTATCCAAAAATTTATAAGTCTACATTAGTTGAATACTTTTGGAAAGTTTTGTTATAATTCGACACAAATTGCAACGCATGGAACATTTTGAGTTTTGGTTTCGAGGCAAATTTTTGATTCTGAGAAAAACAGCTTTTTTATTTTAAAGGAAATTAACTAATTTTTTTTAAAAAAAAAATTAAAGATATAAATATGAATTTGAAATTGAAAAACACTAATATACAAATATAAGATAGATGCAGAATATATGTACATAAGGTTCTGCAATATTTATTGTAACAGTCATATTGACACGTGGTGTATACAGTGATAAAAATTGAAAAAAAAGTAAGCTAGAAAATTCTTACAATAGCTGAAGTAAATTAGCAGAATGTATTTCATTGTTTTTTTTTATCTCAAACAGATAGTAGATTATATATTTCATTAATCAGAATGAGTAAAAATAAAGTATTTCAAAGGGATTAAATTACAAAAAATCAATGTTTTCGAGGAAGTTTTCATTTTTAGAAAGACAGCTATTTTTATTCTAAAGGAAAAAACTTAGTTTTTTAAAAACAATTAAAGACATTCATATAAATTTGAAAAACACTAATATCATAAAGATAAGAGATAAACCTAATATATATATATATAAGATTCTGCAATATTTAATGTAACAGTCACATTGACATGTAATATATACAGTGATAAAAATTGAAGTAGGCAAGAACATTCCAATAAAATCTAAAGTAAATTAACAGAATGTGTTTCATTATTTCATCAACCAGATAATATATTTCATTAATCACAATGAGTAAAAATAAAGTATTTCAATACAATTAAATTACAAAAATTCAAAAAAGAAATAACAAATCTAATTACACATAACAAGAAAACTGCTTGCTAAGTCTGATAAAAAAAATTAAAAAGCACCGGAACTATAGGCTGCATTTGTATCCGTGGCATTTCTTTTTCTTTTCTTTTGTTTCGTAGAAATATTCTGAGAAATGCATCGTTTATCTTGTCTTTCTGCAATAATCAAAGAAAAACTGTCATTTAGGCATGAGTCCTCTTTCGCTTCAAGTGATTTTACATAGCCCAAATTGTGCTTTTTGATGACATCCGTTACTGCTATTTCCAGCCTTCTTTTGGAGACAAATACCTCTTTTGGGTATTTTCGCCAAATGCAGCTATGCAGACTTTCATTCGAATTTTGCGTCTTGCCTGCTACGCATCTTTCAGGAATGGTGTCTGAAGCTAAGCTTTGATAAACAGGCATAATTTTCTCCATTACTTGTGGCGACAAGTAAGTTCTCAATGAACTGTGTGACCCTGGGGTTTCACCTTTGGCTATAGCTCTTTTATGGAAACACCATGATGATTCCCCTTCAGGACACTTACCATGCATAGGCATTTTGTCAGTTGACGAGCAATGCATCAGGCTGGCATATAGGGATGTTTTCATTTTATCGGTATCAGGGACATTACCTTTTATTGCCTTTCTATAGTAATCTTGCAACTTTGTGATGTTTTTGTCTGAAAGGTTTCCCTACTTACGCCCACCAAGAGTCACTTTTTCACCTTCCATTCTTTCACTTCGTTACGTAACGATGTGCCTAGCCTCTTTGCAATATGATTCAGGCACTCTTCCTTTTCAATTTTTATATGAGAACCATATGTTTTATTGTGCGACAAAAATTGAAAAGTTTTTGAGTCACCATCACTCAGCATGGAAACGAATCTAATTTGGCAATCACTAAATGACCGCCTCCACATAATTAGTGCAGCGTGCATCTCCATGGCTCCAGAAGTTCCATCAAAATTTTTGTCACACTCATCCGCATGTCCTTTTTGCCATATGTGAAACTCTGCACTTTCGACTCCCATATCTCGACCAGCAACTACACAATTCTGACAGCATTTCGACAATACTTCAAAGTCAAGGACAAGTCCACAAATGATATCGATGATTATTCCTAGTCCTAGGTTAGATATATGTCCTCGCTTTTGCCAAGTACCGTCATATGACACACTCACATCAATTATTTCCTGATTTTTTAGAGTAGCATCAACTTTTACGTGAGCTTCTCTAGCAGTTTGACGTGACATTTCGAGCATATTTTTCTTCGCCTCTTTGTTTTTCCCGGATAAGTTGTACATGCCTTTGGCGAATGTTTTTCGCTCCATTGTTGGCATGTTGAGCACAGATGAAAACGTTTCTAAAGCAGCATGCCATCTGCCTATGGATAGGAAGGCACTCACCAGTTTGATGTTTATATCATGTGAACTTTTGGCCTCATCTTGGAAATTTGAAAAAACACTTCCATAGCTTTCATGACATGATTCGCATAATAGTTCCATCTTTGTAGAATACCCCATGGAATGTTGTTGTTTTATAACAAGGGTACAGTTTGTACAATGTTTACCAGGAACTTTCTGCAATAATTCAGAAAACACAGCCTTATGGGTGAAAATATAGCTTGCTTCAGGTTGGGAAGATGTACTCGGTTCAGATAATGTATCTCTCTACAATACCATACTAATACTGTTTTTTTCATCAACAGTTTTAGAAGATTTCTGCCATCGCTTCTTGCTATTTTCAGCCAACATATTTCTCCTTTTGGTAGGACGACCTTTAGGTTTTCCATATCTCGATGATATAAGATTCATTATAAAAATTTTAAATAACAACGGCAATTTAAAATGAACTTTTGTTCTGAAAAGAACTTTTTGTTTTGGTAAAATGAATATAAAGTTTGAATAAAATTGAACGAAAAATGTAAACGCAAGTTCGAACGAATTGTAAACAAGTCATGCCAATTTAGGTCTCAGATACAGTTAAAACAAATTGTTGCCATCCAGACCTTGATAAATTAACATTTAAAAATAAAAATTAGAGAGGCTATGTCTACAGTAAATAAAATTCGTACTGTCAAAGTACATGACAGCTTTGTCAGCATGACATCAGAATGTAAACAAAGGGGCTTGGTCATGGATGACTGAATCGGAACTACCCCATAACTCAGTAAAAAATACATGAAACCAAATTTTTTTTTTGCGTTTGATAGAGATGATAAAATAATATTAAAATAAGTGAAAAAACGTTTTTCGATATTTTAGTCAACTTTCCACCTTTTAACTGTCCACTGTAGCCTAAAAGTTAATATTCTGTAAAAGGAGTGATATTCTTTAATTTCCTTAGAAACAATCACAGTAAAATATTTATGTTAACATTGAGGGTAAAAATCTCTCTATATAAAAAACTATTTTAATATTGCTGGGCTTTTTTGCTTTTTTGTGCAATCATTTTGCTATTAGTTGCACGTAAACCTTTCTTTGGATACGAGACAGAGAAATTGATGAGATATATTGCGAATATTCACTTTACTGCAGAAGGAAGATACAGCTGTTATTCTGCAGAAATCAAATAAAAATTATATATAAATATTAATAATTTTCTATTAAATCATTTATTTTAAAATATAGTCAGCCATCCGGTATAGTGGTTAGTGACGCTGACTGCTGTGTCGTAGGCACTGGGTTCAAACCCTAGATAAGACATGGATGTTTGTAAATAATTAGTGCCTACACCGCATGGGGGTACTTTAAATACCCATCGAGCCGCATGTCCTCTCGTAAGGTTAGGGGAAGAGGGAAAGAGGTGGGAGGCCACTGACCTTAACCTAGGGTTTTCGCTCTCAAAATTGGGGTAAAACCGAGCTAAATCGTTCTGTCTCTTGTATGTTGCTCAAAGCTACGGCTAACGACAGGCGTCTCTTAGCCTATTGCCATGATGAATTTCGTGGGCATTGATCTGGCCTTTGCCGATCAGGGGGCATTAGTAACAACAACAATATTTTAAAATATTACTCTATTCATAAAATATCTTTTTTTGCACTTTTTTATAGGTTGTTTTACTTTAAACTGTTATTTGTTTCCTTTATCTTATTATCATTATTTTTCATCAGTACCTTAATTTTATATTTATTCTTTTACAAGCAATGTAAAAATTATAACATTTAAATTTTTTTATTCGAGCATCAAGGAAATTAAATGAATATGTGAATTTGGAGATCAGTTACAACATGGCTTTCTTTAGATGACCAGACTAGCAAAATCATATTGGCTGCTAATCTTTAATTGAATGGAAACCCCCAGTAGAGGTAATCAAGGAAATTTACGTGATATTGGTGTGGTCATCACGAACGCTGCTCAACTATCTATCTCTAAGCGATATCACTTTAATCCCTTTTATCCGAATTATTAAATGTTATGTAATGCAACTACTTTTCAGTATAATGCAATTGCATTGAGAAAATGTTGCTCAATTCCTGTATGTCGGTATGATATATCATGCCCTGCTCATGATGATGGCAACCCATAATAAAATTATTTAATACAGGTTGTTGATTTTTTTATAATGTCTTAAGCCTTCTGTAGCTGACTATCAGCGTAGCTAAGAATTTGGAGCAAATTTGTTTAATAGTACTTCGAGAATTCTATATACTACTATTGTTACTTTCCTTTAGATGAGTTGTTAAAGTAACTGCTTCTTTTCCAATTTTAACACAAATATGGAAAAAAAATATTATATACTTCAAATTTAATTATCAAGTCACTACAAACTGGAAAATTTAAAATAATAGCAAATGTTTTGGCTTATTTATTTGGTTTTCTGTTTATTTCCTGTCGCTTATTCTTTAGTAAAATATCACAATTGCTATTTTTAAATTAAGTCAAATTACATTTAACAACCCTGATTTATTTATAATACTGTCACATTTCGAATCAAGACTCTTTTAATCAAATAACGCACAAATTTCCATACAGAGTATTTAAAATATTTCTCTTCGTAAAATAAAAATATTTGTCATCCTATGAAAAAACTAAAGATTAATTAATTTGCTAGGATTATCAATTATAAATATCCATTGTTATTAATCAGTACTAAATCTTATATCAAATATGTTTTAAACTTCGTTAAAATAAATTGAAATATAGTCGAATCTATTCACTTGTGCTGTGAAAATGTTTATCCTAAGTAAATACGTAATATTTTCAAAAACTGTTAATAAGTATTTAACCCTTCTAAAAACATACAGCTATTATCTATTAAAAAAACTATCAATGAGGAATTAGTCTGATAAATTACAATGATGGTTTAATTTAGACTAAGCAACACCTTTTCATTTTGCCCTTATATCAGTGTTTCTCAAACTGTGGGGCGCATCCCTTGGGGGGTGCGATAAACCTACAAGGGGGGCGCGAGCATATCGGAAATAAAAGTTTAAAATAAATTTATTTACTAAAATGAAGTAAAACAAAAAAAAATTCTGACATAATAAAAAATATACAGATTTACACGGAAGTAATATATACATATATTATCTGCGATTTTACATCATCAAAAATAAAAGCTTCTACTTCAAAATCTCATTTTTTAGCTATCTTTGATACTATAACCAAAAAAAAAAAAAACATTTCATTCGATTTGCTGTAATCCCATGATGAGAGATTTTTTTATTACGTTTTCTTTTCAAAGCGAAAATTCTACTCTTTTAGAGGAAAGACAAAATCCAGAGACATAATCAAAAAAATTTTTATGAAGATAAAAAGTCCATCACACACTGTTATATATTATTGCCATCAGCTGTAGGAAGCAGAATGTATTTGCTGTGGTTTGACCTTCGAGCTTACTTTTACGGTTAGTTACGTCCCTGCTCTTATGTATTTGTTTTTTCATTTAGAGAAGTTTGAAAGATTACTAAGCCAAGCAAAATGAAAAACACTTTACATAATTTTTTTGGAACATCCATATTGTAATAAATACACTTTTAATCTGGGAGCTGTCACGCCGAGCACAGAGTGCACGAAATCGGTAATTCTGGCAAAATTGTTTAATTGTTACCAATGACCCTGACACACTATCCTCCTGTTTGACAATTTTAACGTGAACTAAAATATATTTGTCACATATCTCCCTCTTTTTTTGGGATTGGCAGACGTTTTTTTTACGATCTTAAGGTACTTGTTTTGTCTGAGTTCCCGGTGTGATAACTTTTTTTCCGAAATGTTTTCTGTTTCCTTGAAAGTAGGGGTGAGTATATGTTCTCTTAATTAAATTTTTCACTGGAATTACGATATTTATTGTGTACTATAAAAATAATTATAAAAAAAGGATTGGTGTGACTCACAATAACCCCGCTCGACCAATAGTATGGAGTGCACGCCTGCTCCAGGGTTAAAACATGTTGAAGTCTTTTCGCTTTAAATATTAAAAATAATACAATTTTTCTTCATCAGAATTTTTTTTATTGTTCATTATTCAACATCAATTCTAAATGCTAATTCTTTGAGTCTTAAAATTACAGTTCGCTTAAAAGTAATTATAATTTGAGCAAGCATTTTAAAAAATTATTTTACATTTTTGTAAACATTGTCGTACACTTGGCTTTACTCTCCTTACAATTCAGCGATTATATCAATAATGTTTTATTTTCTTATAAATGAACTTGTGCAAAGAGCAGGTACTTCGACCGGTATACTTTTAATGTATCAGTGCTGCACAGAGTATTTTATAACTAATTAATTAATACTAAATTAAGAACAAGTCTAATAAGTATTAGCGACTTTCATGGGCTTGTTTTACAAAGCAAAGTTTTTCAAAGGATTGCTTATGATTAGAAATTGACCCTCTGAGTTCTTTTTCTACATTTAGCTGATATCTATAATTTGTCTTCTAAGCAACCACCGCATTTTGCAATATGTTCCAATTAAAAAATTAGAGAAAGGAAAAATAACATAATATAATTATCCTATCACTTAATTTTTTTTGCTCAAAAGTAACATGTGCGAAATTTAATACTCATGTCGTGAATTTGCACGGTTTATAATAAAGATTGTTGTTTTAGCGTCAAAGTGCATTATTATTGCATTCAGTACATTATTAATGTATAAGGGGGGCGCGATAAAAGTTGTGATTGAAAAGGGGGGCGCCAGTATTGAAAGTTTGAGAAGCACTGACTTATATAGTTCTTAAAATCGAGGAATTTAAGAATTCACTTGTGACACGTGAAAAGAATTTAAAAATAACTTAATATAGCTTTGGATCCATCTATTTCAGTTAATTTTTCAGGTATTAAGTATGCAAATATGACTGTTTTTCTAAACAAATTGTGACGATAATATAAATAAATCCAGACTTACCTTAGTTCAGAATGATTTAGTTTTGAATTTTGAAAATTTTTGTGTAAATATATAGAAATAAGAAACAACTATTTTTGGTTTTAACAAAATAATTGAATTGTAAATTGCCTGATATCAAATGAGCTTCAACAATTATAAGCTTCGTTATCTTTATTATTATTTCTCTTATATTTACTGTAACAATTTCTTGAAATTAAGCATTACGTTATATTTGTTTCATTTGTATAGTAAGAGACAGAAGTAGCAAGTGTAATAATTTATATTTTGAAACCATTAAAATATCACATGGATGTTAAAATAAAATTACCCTATACTTTACGTTCCATTCCTGAATAGCAGATTAGCTTTACAAAATGGAGTGGCACGGAAATTTGAATGTAAATATTGAAAACATGTTCTAAAAAATTGTTGGAAAACGTGATAATATTTATAAATCTCAGACGATATTTTCTTTTCATGGATTTAATTCCCACCAATAACAAAGTAAACTTCTAGGGTAACTAATGATGTTTATATTTTAGATTGCTGACTTAAATTAGACATTCGTCATGAAAAAAAGTACAGGCATTTACCATAACTTTCAAGTCTCATCTGTTATTTTCAATATTATGCTAGGTTTGAATTGTAAATATTCTGGAATAAAAAAAATAGTTTTATATTTCTAAATTTTTGAAGGAATTATTATTCACAAGGAATGTTTTTATCAAATCATTTAATAAGACAGGGTTTATATTTATCAGATATAAAACGATTAATTGCATAATTTCATGAAAGGCATTTATTTCAAAAATGAAAAGTATTTGAAGTTCTTTCTCACAAATAGTCTTTTAATTTTAACTTTTATAAGCAGATTAATTTTAAATTTTTACGAAAAGGATTTATTAACAGATTAAAGCGTAACTGTAGTATTTCTTTTCAATTACAATTTAAGTACATTAAAATACTATGATAATGAGTAATTGATTTGTGACTAGTGAAACATCACATGAAAATTAAAAAAAAGAAAGTAAAATTACTATTAGATTTATAACTTAAAAATTTTACAAAAAAATTAATGATCATAAAAATTAATTTTTCAAAAAAATTAAATAAAATACAACTTTTTTAGTAATAAAAAACAGTTTAATTTTAGTGCTTCATGAATTCGATTTATTTACAGCTAACAAATAATTGGCGTGTTTCATCTTTACTATTCCTGCAGTTTCAAATATGTTCGAACTTCTCTAGGAATGAAAAGTGCTTCTATATTTTTGGGACACAATTGTCCATTCATTTCCATCACTGAGCGAACTGTACACTTGCTTAAATGTTTCAAACTCCTCGGTTGGCAATAAGACGTTTTGCTTCCAATCGCCTCGGAATAAAAGTCATAAATGTTATTCAGGACTTCGGAATCCAATACTGCACCATAATATCGCTTGAGTTCATTGAACGAAATTAATGAATCAGGAACAGAACTCCATATCAGTTTGACGCTTTCAGAAGCCGAGGGCCATGGAGATTGTAAGAGAATCTTCATCATCTGTACAAGAAGAAAATATCTTTCTGCACTTAGCATTCCTAAATCCAAGGGTCTCAAGAGTTCATTGTTGAATAAGCACCTATAAAGAAAAAGGTGTAAATTAGTATACTTGAATACGATAAAAAATCTTAATTAAAAGAAGTATGGAATGTTTGGTTCAAAAACTGTTTATATCACTTTATCTAAATCTAAGTGGAACTGAAGAAAAGAACGTTCACAACTATGATGAAAATATTCCACATTTGTCATTGTGTACTGTTGTGGTGCATAAATTTTGGGTTAATTAGTTCTACTTTACTTTTTTTAATGTTTTAAAATAAAAGAAAATATAAACCTCAGATCTCAATTTGATGGTCTGGAAATCCACACATTACAGTAAACAGTATTGCTGAACGCAAGGATTAGTAAACTATCTTAGTATGGTTTATATTTTCTTTCCAGCAATAGGCTAAGCTAATAGAGACGCATTACATAATAATCCTATATGCATGCAAATATATATGTTACCGTAAATTATGAAATGTCGGTATTCTATAGAATGCCTGACGTTTTTAGGTAAAGTAAGAAGTAGGAGAAATATTACATACTTTGCCTAGGCATTCTATAGAACGCCAAATGCTATTTAGGCAAAGTATGAAAAAAGGTCCCAATAAAGCTATTTCATAAATGGCGTGCATTCCTAAGAAATACAAATGTTATACTAGAAAATAATAAGAGTGCCATTAAAAAAATTTATTCAAAATACGTAAAGAAAAATGAACGTTGCACTGAACAAGAAGATTGCATTTCTTATTTAGAGTACTAGGCATATTTTGAAACTTTTTTTTTATTTATGTATTTAAAAATTTTATTTTAGCATTACACATAATGTTTTTATTCAAGAAAATAATACGAGATGAAATTTTGTTTAAATTATTCACACAATTTAGAAAAATTGAAAGTTTTAAAAAAAATATGAAACATTTTAAAATAATACTCCTTATGTATTTACTAATTAATTGACCTGAAATTTTTTGTAACTTTCCTAAGAATGTCTTGAAAAAATTTATGAATCGATTTTACAAAATTAATGTTAGAAAAAAAATATAATGTAGATATGCATGCTAAAATTCAACGAAAATGCCAAAATCTCCTACATAAAATTTTTTTAAAAAAAAAGGGAATTAAGTTTACAGCACACAAACTGCAAGTCTAATTTTGTTACCTGCATTATATACAAAACACATGGGAAACAATCAAAGTGATTGATTAATATTTATGGAAAGAGAAGTAACATTTTGAATGCGAAAAAACAGAAAATGAGATAAACCACTGTAAAGTTTGTAGTTCTAAAAAAATTATTAGAAGCTTAAATAACATAAAATATCACTTTAAAACATAAGCTACATATAATATTATCTTAAGAATATTTGTATTTTTAAATTAATTCAAATCATATATTTTACAAACGATCCCCTTTTAGAAAGTATTAATTGCATAAGAAACCTCAAGGAAAATGTTTTAAAAAAATTTCTACAATTGCACAAATTTCAAATTTTTTTTCTCCAAATAATATTGAAATATTATATTTTTATGAAAAACATACGATTAATAAGAACTGAAATAATAAAAAAAATTTAAAAAAAGCCTTAAAATGAAAAAAATGTTACTTGCACACATTTCTAAAGAAATACAAATTACATATATGTAATATTTAAGAAATACCCTGCTCTATATTTATAAAAGCTTCTTTTTTCAGTTATTATTTCTTTTTTTACAATAGCTTTTTTTTATCTATGAATTTTTTTTATTTATAAAGGGATGTTTGTTTATATTTTTTAATTGAAGTGTTTTAACTTCTAGTTTTAGGCATGCAAAAATGATGTAGCAATCGAACGATAATAATGCAAAGAATATAACTGAATAAAAAAAAGATATTTTAATCATTTTTAGGATGCCACGTCCCTTTAAGGGAAATAAAACCCAGCTCATTCGATCCCTTTCTAACTGCCATTCCAGTCATTATAATTTAATGCTCATAGAGCTATTCCATATATAGTTTTTAATTGTTTTTTAAACTTTTAAAATTTATATAAATCCGCAATATCTTGCCTCCTGTTTGAACCTCTAACTTGATCATCTTCTTTAGGGATTTGACAAAAGCCCTAATTTCATCGTTCCCCTGCGACATATAGGTGGTGACCTTCAGGGGTGAAATCATGAGATTCTTTCTCCCCGGTCAATCAAAGGGTTTGCACGTGCACACAAGTCATTCTTCTAGCCCTCCTCCTCACCTACAGCTCAGTTAACTGTTGTATTTCATACTTGACCGGTTTCTCATTTGGAATTCTATAGAATGCCTTTCATACATTGCCGGCTAGTTTTAGGCATTCTATAGAATGCCGGATTTCATTCTTTGCCGGTAACATATATATAAATTACATTTTTAAGTTCATTTTACTAATTAATGAAATATAATTCGTATCTAGTTTTACTATTGATATTATTGTTTCAAAAAAGCTGATTTAAAAAATGTGTATAGCAAAATGAAATATTTGTAACTTTTGAAGATGCTTTTAATGTAAAAATATAATTATGCAAATCTATACACATTTTTAGCTAATATTACTACAAATTGTAATGCTATAATATATTAATCAAAATCTAATTACGGTAGAGTTTTAAAAAACATTAAACTCCTATATCATACATAGCTTTCCTACAATATAACTGAAATATATTTTAAACAGTAGCACATAGTAACATGAAAAATACGAAATTAATTATAATAGATTTCCAGTACTTGGACACAACTAGTGGCTCAGGTAATCATAAGGCCAAAACGTCACATGAGTTAAGTCCCTTAAATGTTTTTCTTTCCTCTCATCTTTCGAAATTATTTACTCATATAAGTAACATTGTGGAGTATTTGAAAAATTTTATTTAAGTAGTTCTAAATTTTAGAAATATTTTTCAAAACTTTTTACCCAAAATGGAACAGTACGGCAATCAAGAACATTTTACGGCCTGGATGAACTGTTTCCGGGCTCGGGGAGTCGACCTAATTTGGTGCCTCGCTTTTTGCTCGACTTTGTCTTTATAAGCTCATGATCCAGAAAATTTTAATGGTCCAATATTATTCTCGCACATATTCTCGGTAAAAAGATGAATTTCAAACTGGTTTTAAACTGGCAAAAATGGTGCACTATTATGTGATGACCATTGTCTATGTTTAGGCCACGGCCTTATAATAAAATTAATCATTCAACTTATTTAGTCGAAATGCAGTAATCGGTTGACCTGGTTTGCGCCCAAGCTCTTTAAAAATTGTACACATTTAAAAAATTGTACACATTTATTTGTGTAAAATTTCCGTTTGAATGAGTATTCTTGTGTGTGTGACAGAGCATGATAAATGCTGTTTAGTTTATAAAGATCTCAGGTAAGGCCTATATATACATAAGGGCCCAGGGCCTCAAAATTATTAAGATTATTATCGTCCCAGGGTTTCAAAAAGTGTTAATACATCTTACACTCGACGATAATCATTATTTTACAATATTCATTAAATGACAAACACATTTATATTTTAAACAAACATCTATTTAAAACCGGATTTTGAGTTAAGCATTAAAAACTAAGTCACATATTGCATTTTAAGGAAGTGAATAAGTTAGAAAGGAAATCCAATGTTTTAAGGTATTCGAGAACTTAAGACAACATTTTGTTAAAAAAATGCAGATAGTTTTTTTTGTTCTTAGATTTATTTAGTATATTTTAAGAAAAAAGGCTAAAATTAAGAAGAGAATAGTAAATTATCACTACAAAAATGGGAAAAATTGACGAAAATAGCATGAACGGGGCCCGCACGGTACAAATAGTAAATTAACAAATTCTCAAACTTTCTGTATTACTTTCCTATTCCTTTTTGAAATGGTCTTCAGGATAAGAAATATTTTAATTTTTACAAAAGCTGGAGCACTTTATCTTAGTTATATAAAATTGCTTAAAAAACAGTTATTATACTTACATAGAGAAATGTAAATTTTCTAATAAAACAGATATTGATAAATCTCAAAGTTAAAACACTTCTACTGTTATACAGAACGTACACAACAAATTTCAGCAAACTATTCTTAAAACTTTTTGAACAATCACGCTCCCGGTTTGAGCTTTTCGAAAAAAACGCATTTCAAGCAAAACACATTTTAAGTTTAACATCTTATGTAAATTTATGGAATCTGTTTTTACTAAAGCACTCGTTGTTCTTGTTCCAGTGAACCAAAAAAAATATTTGATATTTTTAAGAAGCGCTAATTAGATGGCCTATATAATAAAATCACCAAACAAATTTACAATTTTTGTAAAAAGCTATGCTTTTAAGGTATTCCGATACCTTCAGTAATTAAGTTGTAAACTTCTTGTTAGGAACCAAATGTTGGTATTATTTTTATCACGTAAAGTATTAAAATTTCAACATATAAATATCTGTAATGTTATAACAGCGGAGTAGATGCTCTGAATAAGTGAGAATAAAAATATTGAGTTCATTTAATCTTTATCAATACTAATTAACTTAATGAAAAAATACTAACTCAAAGAACTTAAACGGTCTTAAACTGATTAGAGTATTGAAAGAATACAATTAAAAAAACAATTCATATATGATAAAAATTTTGTCAAATAACATTTCCTTTTAAAGGTATTTGACATATTAATAGAATAGAAAGTAAAACGAAAAAATTGCGCGAAATAAAAATGTGCATATTAACATTAATATTTATACATTTAAAAAAAAGACTCTCAGGGAGATTTGCTAATTATAATTATAAATAACGAATAAAAAGTGAATTAACTGCATTGAATTTTCCATTTGTTGTAAAACGCATCTTAAATTTACAAATATAACGTATCAATTCTGTAAGATATTTAACTCTTTTAAGTGAAGTAAGTACAAAAAATTTGCTCTTGGAAATTATTTTTATCGGGTTATTTTTCAAATTTTAGCACATAAATATCTGATATGTAATAAGGACGTAGATAATGCACTGAATAGACGTAAGAAGAAAAATACATAACAAAAAAAGTAACAAAGACAGTTAAATTTTTTAAAACAGACTCGGGTAGTAAAAGTAAACATTAAATTTTTTTGAGTTAATATTCGACAAGTTTTTTTTTTCTAAATAATGACATATTTCTTTATAAATGCGTTTGAAATATGTAATAAAGTAAAAAAATACACGAAAACTTGTAATGAACGATAAGTTAACCAAAGTATTAACACTAATATCTATACATACAAAAACAGTCTCAGATAGAGATTATAATTATACAATAAATTAAAAATTTAATTATCTGCTTGGAAAGTTACATTTGTTGTAAAACACATCTTATAATATTTTACATATATTATATCAATAAATAAAAAACAGTCAACGTTCTTTTTGTGAATTTTGAGCTATAGTTTACTTGAATAAAATTTAAAAATTCTGAATCCTAAATACGCTAAGATTTGACGAATGAAACTTTTAAATTCCTTTTGATTTTAAGTTTATCCTTTAAAGTTTGAATTTCAAATATATATGCATGTTTTAAATACATGAAATGAAAATTTATAAGCAAATTCTCAATATTATTATTATTAAAAAAAGCATAAAAGGAAACTTTCATAGGCATATTACTAAGAGCTCTTTTTTATCATTAATCTTTTGATTTGGTAAATAAAATAAGTTTAATTAAAAAATTTCCTGTACTTCAAAATAACACGATTAAAGCGAAAAAATTCCATGTACAATCTGGAACTTTACAACAAAATGTTATTTTTTTATATCATACACTAGTTTTCTTCGAAGACGTTCATTAAAAAAACAATTAAAAAAATCGCATCAATTGAATTAAATTAAACTTTAAATCCGAGACTGATAAACTTAATTCTTGAATTTAACTTCAGTTTAAACACGTAATTGTAGAAAATAGAGTTATTTTATTATCATAAATACTTAAAGGGAAAGCAGTTTTAGTTCAAGTAATCAAATTTGAATTTTAGTTTAAGAATAAAGGAAATATCTACTTACATCATATTAGTTACGACTCTGTAGTTGTGGCGAAGTTGTCGTTGAGAGAACCGAGACGGATTGTAAAACGATAATACCGTTTCAATCGGCGAAAGACTTTTGTAGTATAAGCATGCATCGACGAAACTGTCCCCCTCAAACCAAATGTGGTTTGACAGCCGAGAATGTTGCAGGTAAAAGTCAATATTAGTCATATCTTCAAGAATTATATCTTCCGGAACAAAATTAAATGCAAATAACATATCACAAATAATGTTCGAATCATCGCAAAGAGGGACAAGAATCCGTGAAAAATCTTGCTTTAGCACATAGAAAACGCTAGTATTGTGCTCATGGAACACGTTTTTTAAATTATGCAGCAATTTGGATGCCATCTCGTACTTTCGTGGAGAATTCTGAAGAGACATTCTTATAAATTTTAGTAAAAATACTTCGTGAGGATTATTAACCAAATATTTTTCAAAAAACGGAAAGTCCTTTTTTAAGACTTCAAAATACTCTGCTGATCTTATGCTTCTACTGCAGCCTCTAAATTCGTAGCACTTTCTAAGCTCCTCTACGTATATGTCATCCATTATACGATTTTTTCTGAGGAAATTTATCCGAATACAGCTCTAAACTTTATCGAAAGAGAGACGTACTACGAATGCCTTACTTCTCGAAATCAGTCCCTTAAGTAAACTAATTTCGAGGGGGGAGGTCGAAGCATCTAAAGGGAAACTTTTGCGCGTTACTATTGGCTGAACTATGTGTACTTCCCTGCGAAGAAAGAATGTTTCTCACCCCGTATGCCCCTCTTTACGAAACTGATCTTTAGGGTTACAACACGCATTTTTCCAGGTTGCTAAGTTGCATTTTAAATCTCCCTTTTTTTACTTTTAAAATGACATGAAAAATATTTGAGAGTAATATTCTCCAAAAAAATGTCTTTTTTCAAAGGCAGTATGTTTAGCCAGATTAATTTTTTACTACTGCATCTTAGTGACTTATCAAATATTTAAACTTTTTAATTAGAAGTAGATTTTTATGACATTTTTATGTCAGCCACATATACTTGTCCATTTCAAAGCATATTTTGAAATAATTGCAATAAATGCTTACGATTATTCTTTAAAAAAAGAATTTTTTATTTTACTTAATGAAAAAGAGAAAAAAGTGGCTAAGTTTTATTTTCCATTATATATGTACAAACAATAATGCTAAAATATCCCCAGTAAGACAAAGCTCATTTGAAGATAAGTCTATCAAATGCACTGCTACTCGATTGTCATTCGGTATACCTAAAAATACAAGAATTATTTCTTATCATTTACTAATCCTAAAAAAACTTAAATTTCATTTAATATTAAAGCAAGATTATGCAATAATGCTGCTTAAAACATCAACGGGTTACAATAATTCAATATTTCGAATGAAACAGAACTTTTCCTTAATTCTTTGTTAAAAAATTACTTTTTTAATGTTTACTTTATCCTTTAAGTCAGTGATTCTCAAAGTTTCCATATTCGTGACCCATTATTCAATAACAATTTTCATCGCATCCCCCTCATACAAAAACAATGTATTTAATTCAATAATAACATACTTTGACGCTAAAACTACTATACGACTTTCCTAACGCGTATATAAACGTCTCGCTAAGCCAACGGACAGACGTACATAAACGTCTCTCCCAAGAATGATCTTTTCTGCGCCCTGCTAACCATAAAATTTTCCAAAAGCTTTGGAATGCAATAAAAGGACCTTGACAATATTTGCGAAGGATTTACTTGTTTCAGGTATTATTTGCTTTTTTATTCCTTCCCTCACCCCTCAATGCATTACACACGCGTGCCTATGTGGAAAGATGTTGGCATTGTGAAGCGAATTGCGTAACTTTTAATCGACAGTTAATGGATTAATTATTAACCGTACAAATTATCAAAATAAGTGTTAACTTTTGTGTATAATTTTATGTATTTCAAGCCAATGGCGTCACTGGTGATTTTTAAACTTGTTCTTAAATAAAATTGTTAAATTAATTATAAAATAAATTGTGTAGCACTGAGATACATTTATAAGTATAAAAGTGTATTTTATTTTTTATTATGTCAGAATTTTTTTAGTTTGTTTACTTTCTGTAAAACAATATTTTTAAATAGTCCTTTGTTTTCGACTTTTTAATAGGCTCGCGCCCCCCTCGTAGAGTTGTCAGGCCCCCCAAGGGGGGGGGTGCCCCACAGTTTGAGAAACACTGCTTTAAGTGCATCTACACATAATAATATTTTGGTTTCCTCTTTGTTAAAAAATGCGATAGTTTTTTTAATAAATATGTATAAATTATTATATTTAAAATCTTTTTTTATGCTGATGAACTTAAAACTGCTATTATTGATTGTACTCAGTTTTAAATGCATTGAGCTATGTTTTATGATTGCTCTTAGGCATTTTATCAGAAAAATTTAAACAAATCGCAGTTTGTGAAGTGTTAAAAATTCAAATATGTCGAATCTTTGAATTTTTCGACAATTGTATAGTATTGCATTTTGTAGATATTTATAAAAATAATATGTACAAATTTTAAGTATTTTTAAATTTCGTAATGAAACATTTTCCTATAAAAGGAATAAAATTTAAAAAATATTAATATATGTATATATATTTAAAGACTGTTTTATAAAAAAGATGGCATTAGAGAATGAGACATTTTATTTACTTCAGTACATAGATATACATTAACGTAACATATGCCAATATAATAAATAATTCGGAATCCGAATATCATATTTATGCTTTTATTGTTCTCTTCGGTTGAGAATAAATTATGTTAAATATACATATAATCAAAGAAACAAAGTACCTTTGTTAATTGTATTTTGTATTTAAAATTATTTTTAATATTTCGGAATAACTTCCGTTAAAAGTGATGTAAAATATTTTTAACTGTTTTTAGATAGCGCCAAAAAAGCACATTTTTCAAACGCTTCTATGTGTAAAATTTTTGGCTTCGTCTGCAGGACATGTAATTGAGACCTTTGAACTTTGGCAGTCTTTTTTTATGACCTCTTCTTCGTGACCTTCAACTTTGCCTCCTTAAACGGGAAAGGTCATTTTTAACCCAAATTCTAAAATTCCTTGCTGTCTGACCATTAGAAATAACAAAACTGCATTCCTGTATCCTTTGGAATGGCGTGCAAAATGTTTTCCCGTGATTACAATACATAAGTAAAATATATATAAATTTATTGACACGATTATTTTAATTTAAAAACGATGCAGTTCATTTTTGTAATATAAAAATAATCCTAAGCGATTGTCGTGTAGTTTTATGGCATGAATTTAATTTTTTGTTAAATAGTAAGAATTCAATTTTTTAATGCATCAATTATTTTTTTTTATTTTTATGACAATATTTATTTTATTTCACTCAGTTTCTGTTAAAGAATATGATCAATTGAAAATCATGCAATTTCCTTTTTTTTTTTCTATAGTAAAAATATTATAAAGATACAATGCACATACAATTTATTCCGAATTATACTGGAATATTTTTAAATCTATTTTACTGTAAATGTCTGCAAATTTCTTTTTCATTGTAGTAAATGAATTTCAACTCGTTAAATTGTATTGGTTAATACCTAATTATGTATTTAAAAATGAACTTAATTATTTTTTTTATTTTTAGATACACTAAACTTTAAGCCAGACGATTTTATGGCTTTAACTTTAAAACAAATATTGTTGAAAGCACTTAATACTACAAAATGCACTACATTTATTGTAAGTACAAATAGAGGAATATTTTACAACTGTATGTAAAAATATGTACAATAAAGTTAAGTAAAATAATTATACATAAATTTTGAATGACATTTTCCCTGTTTAAGGATTCATTACGAATATATTATGTTATATTCGAAAATTAAAAAAAGAAAATTCTAAAAAATGCAAATGAATGCAAATAAAAACCGTATAAATGTAGAGAAAAGAATAAAATACCGTTCAGATTGTTATTTTTAAGAAAACTGTCAGAAATATTTTCTTGATCTACAAAATTAGTTTTTTTTATAAATTTATATAAGAAAAAGTGTGAATAATGGTTTAACGTTTATTGCTGAATATAAATTTCTTCTTCATATCTTTATTAAGAATAATAGTTAACCTCACAATTCTGCACCTTCTAACATTTTCTCACTTTAAGATTTTCCGTCCACTTTCTGTCTCTTGCTGCAGGTGTCCCGAGCCTGTTGAACCCCATCACGTCAAAAACTTGTTTAAAATCTCTCTTCCACATTCTTCAAATACTTGAAATCCTACCCTTTAAGGAAGTTATAAATAGAAACTGGTTTGCTCCCTCATTCAACACAATTTTCTGTATCTTGTCTGGCGGTTATTTTTACTATTTTCTAAAAATTTTACTGATCTGAAAGAAAATTACACTTTTTCACTTATTTCACCTATACATTTTTTAACACATACTTTAACTTCAAACTGATATGCAATACTACATAAGTATTTTCACTTAATCCACTAGAAACAGAGTTCGAAATTTGCACAGTAAGAAAGTAGATTAAAATAGGCAATGGTAACCTCCTTGTAAAAAACTACTTAACATATGTCAGTTTGTAAGTAGATCAAAATAATATATGTCATATTGAATTATGTATCTAAGATTGTTTTTCAAAGAAGAATGAAATCAAAATATTAGTATTTTACTTTAATTACTCAGTTTTCGGACACATTTTTTAAAAAATTCTTTATCACTCCTGCAACGAATCAGTTTCTTTAAATGAGAAATGACAAAATTATTCCCAAAAACATTTTGAGTTGTTTCGAGAATGTTTGCAAAGTTAGCTGTCAAATATTTTGGTTTGGCTTTGTGAGCAAACAGTTCTCCCTGTAAATAGATTTTTGTTTGAATTTTTAGTAAAAATTCAATCTATAAAGAATTGATTTAATTTTTGGTGAACATAATTATGTCTTCTAAACGTTCCCTTTTTAAAAAAGTATGCCTTTCACAAAAATTCTAATTTCACATTGTCTGTTTAAATAGCCGGCAGAATTTTCTTAATTATTAAAATAATTCAACGTCATTATTCTTACGTAGGAAAACAATCTTTCAGATTTGTTGAACATTTAGTGTCGGTAAATTGTTAATGAAAATTTCTTATCTAGCATTAACATTAATGAACAGTAAGTACCCTAAACGAAAGATAAAGGTTCAAGGGTCATTCTCATCATCAAATCTTGTTCAAAAGTATGACTCCATTTATATATAGACAAATATACTACCGTTGTGCTACAGGAAGAAAAATATTGAAGATTTAAACATAAATATAACTTTTGCATTCTAATTATATATTAATAAAGCGGAAAAACGTATAATTTAGTGATTTAAAGAAAAGAAGCTTATTTGAAATTTGAATTTGGCCAGAAGTTTAATCAGATATTTTATAAAATTTTAATTTTGTTTCATATTCTTAACAAGTAAGAGAATTAAAATTTAATTATAAATGTATATTTCATCAATTTATCTACATAATTTTTTTTCATGCAATGAAAACAGCATAAGACTGAGTTTTTTTCTATGTTCATGAGATAGTTAAAGATGTGATTTCTACTTGTCATTGCCAATATTCATTTCTTAATGGGGATTATTTTAGGATATTTAGTTTTAGAACATTTAAGGAAATATGTGTGCTGAAAATAACTCAAAATTTGAAGTCAAATGAAAGATCTTCGAGAATAGATCTACTAAGGATGGAATATATCAAGATTTTAATGATTTTTTAAATTTTTATTGCATCATAAATATCGAGATGTGATCTCTTTCATTGGCACTCATTAATACATCGCTTGCTGTGGAGAATTAATACAACATTCTAATGGTTTATGTGACTGTAATGGGATATAAACTAAAATAAATTTTTGTATATTATTTCCAATATTTATCGCTGTGTTTGCGGCTTATTTTAAAGATTAAAGCATGACGCAGTTGATTGAATATTTAAAAATTTACTTGTAAGATTTCATAGAACATAGATTTGTTCCCTTGTGTATTTTAATGTAGACCTAATTAAAAGTTAAGGCGAATGCATTAAAATATTCTTATTATCAAGAGTCACAAAGATAATGAAAAACAACTGTTGAAAATATTGCTTTTGTACATGATGATCTCGAGTTTGATATCTTTTTATTGTATTTTTTCCAAGTCCCTTTAAAATTTTAGGTTCCAACGCCCCTTTAAATTACATTTAGAATCACATTACTTGAAAAAAATATTTTATTCGTCAATGATACATTTCAAGATTAAGCCTAAATGATTCTTCAAATGAACGACACACGGTGTTAGTATTTCTGTGAAGTTGAAAATCGTTGATAAAGAGGAAAATATTTCCCTCCATGTTACTAATGTTACTTTTCCAATGTCTAACTTCCGTCTACAATATAAAAACAAATACGCATATAGTAGACGAAACTCTAAATGGGAAATGAGAGATGCATTTTCATGTTTGAATGAAAAACTAACTTTTTTCATGATTTTTGCACTGATTTGATACATGTGTCTTGTAACGCAGGGTTATAAATCAGTTTAATGTAGCGATCTGTACATTTTCTTTATTTTCATTGTTGTGAAACAATTTCAAATTTGGGGATTAATGGGACAAAAATGTATCAATTTAAGTTATTAGTTCTAACTAACGATGGGTTTTAATAGAATTATTATTGTATAAATATAATGAATAAATTTTATAATGTAAATAAACTCCATTATAAGAAGTTAATTTACTTAAAATTATTAAACTTTTTTTATGAAAGGTACACAGCTTAAACCAAATCCATTACAAACTAATACTAGCAATAATAATTTTTAAATTAATTCAATAGGGAATTCAACAGTTTCCCTATTGAATTCCTATTTATTCCCTATTCTCTGACTGAATAGAAACTAGAATTTTTTTTATCATGATGGAGTATTTTAAGAGAAGATGATTTATAATTATTTATATATATAATATAACTTAAACATATTTCCTGTGTATGAATGGAAACTTAATTAAAATAGCTTTTTTAAAGTGCTATATACTATTGTTAATATATATATATATATATATATACATATATATACGTATTTATAATTAATATTGAAGGATTTACACAGTTACGCTTTACATTTACGCTAGTTTTAATTTTAAATAAAGTTTTAGCAATTGCAAATATATAAATTCAGAAAGAGTTTAAAAAAATAAGTAATGCATCTTTTAATTAAATGATGTAACACTATTTAAATCAAATTAGTACTTGCTTTCTCATGATGCCTCTAAATATTACATAAGCATTTTTTTATTTACATCAAAAATATATTTCTTTTAGTATATCAAAAAAAAATGTTTTGCTTACAATATTGTACAAAATTTTTTCTTAAATATGTAATTTTAATATCGAACAAATATTTCATACGTTTGAATATACACGCCTAAAGCTCTAAGGAGTATGTTGTTTTAATAGTCAGATTCATTTCTATAAATGTAGTACTTGTGGAGTAAATATTGCATGGAGATAAAACATTCAAACTATTGAGAATAGCAAAAATATTATAAATCTTTTCATTTGACTAATCTTTAAAATTTGTGAGCATTTTAAATACCTATTTGAAAATGATAAATGAATATCATGTCGATTTTTGGGTTCTATCGGGACTTTCTTTAGATATGTATTTGTAGAAATCATAAGAATTCCTGTATATTAAATAAAACTGAGCCTCATATTTTTGGGTGGTACCTTATCATTACATAAGGTCTTCATATATGGAATTAAAAGTAAGTTACATGCGCTTTACATTTAGTAACCATTTAGGATCTTTAACATAAAATAAATCACTCAATCCCGAAAAGATTCCGCTAGGTACGTTAAAAGTCCCAACCTTATAATTGACCTATCGATTCTTGCTTCGTCTCCGCAACGTCACACACAATTTTTCACATAACACTGTTGGGTCTGAAAGCTGATTTCAATCTAGAGATTATAAAGCTTAAATTTTTCTTATCACTGTTTCTGAATTTTGGAAACATTTTCATGTATCATAGGTCCCCTCATAGTTTCGCATATGGATGTACACAATGTAGAAATAAACTTTAATTTTCAATTTTAATTAATTGCATTTCACTTATTTTATTTAACATTGTGAATACAGTAGATAAACTGGGAGATAAACATGACAAAATGTGGGAAGGATTCGGTGTATGTTAAATTGTTTGTAGCTCAACGTCTTCACGTTAGATTAATGTTAAAGCTTGGAGCGTATGGTTCTAACTTAGGCTTCCTTCCCGTCACTTGACAATGCTTTAAAATTACAAGGACTGTTAACAAAATACTTTTCGTTGTTTCAGAGTGAAATGAGTAAAAAGTTCCAACTTCCTTTCGTTCATCGACCAAGAGATATCAATAATTTTGAAGTTAAACAATACCTTGATTAAGAGTATCATATCTTCTATTGAATAATGAAACAACCCTTTTTGAAATCGACATATGTTTCGACCAGATGGTGGCAAAAGATTATTAAATCTATATTGTACTAAGTTTTAACAGAAGTTAAAACTATTGATTGTTGAAGAATTAAAAACTAATATCTGAAATCAAACTCAAGGTTTGGTAAATGATGAAGACATAAAAGAGATTATTTTTGGCAAAATAGAACAGTAACTCAAAAAAGTTACTATCAGCTTGCAATAATTTTTTTAAAACAAATTTGTTTCCGAAAATGTAAATATTGATGCATCTATTCAATTATCTGAGGTAAAATCTTTAAATTTTTAGGGTAATATGAATAGTTTCGGATCTTTTAATTCAATTTGTAAAATTCTTTTGTAACTATAATAATTGGAACAAGGTACATAAATCATTCTATTTAGAGGTATCTCCTAAAAGAAAATGAAAAATCTAGTGAAAAACGTGACACTTGATTTGTGAAATAATATTATAGTATTTTTATTATATAAATATAATTATATGTACTGAATAATACGAGTTAACAATTAAAGAAATTAATTTTCACTTCATCGATGACTTCATGAAATTTACTTAATCGAATTTTTTCACAAATGAAAGCATAAAAGTTTACCAGATAATTTAAATTCCTGTTCTTAATCAAGGGATTAAAAAAACCGTTTTTATCGCTCAGGTTATTTGTTCTTAAAACATAATCAAGCTACTTTGAAATACAATTACAACTATCTTATTTATAGCTACAAGCAGAATTTGAAGGAATAAAATTTCCAAAAAACCAAAATTCGTTATAAATGCCGAAAATCTATTCAAATGATTTTTAAATTTCGCTTTGTGTCATTTCAGTTATCGTTTTTCAGTTCCTCTTTACATTTGAAATGTTTTCTCTGCTGCTATTGTTTTTCAGGAGAAATTCTGTTCAGATATAACTTCAAAGCAAAACCATTTTCTCATTTTGGTAGCATGTGTCCACTGTGCAACCACATGTCACATTATGGACTATACGACGTGACCTTTGTGTCCTCTATTTCCATGACTTCCTTTGTGACCTCGTATGTACCAAGGTTCTAGAAACACTTTTCCCCCTCGACTTTTTTTTCTAGCACAAAATTTTAAGAAAAGCTGGGGGGTCTTTGGGAAACTGGGTTATAAGATAACCCTCCGTCCCATGTCATAAGGTTTACGTTTCCTTAACGTGGTTTTTGGGAGGTATAAATAAGCAATTATAAATGTAACACAATAAATCATACAAATAATAAATATGTAGAACACAAAGTATAAAGTCCTTGTCTGTAAAAAGTCCCTTGAAGTTTCACAGTTTTTTCCATAAGAGTTCAAAGTAAAAGTCCGTGATTGAGATGTACGCGACAGTTCGCTGGGAGCCGTGCGACACTTAGCAGGTGGCTCTGGTCATGATGATTGATGGGGTGCAGAGGAGGTGACGTCATCCATGTGAAGAATCCAAGAGTCCAGGAAAAATCCCGTCGTCGGGGTAGAAAAAGCACTGTAATTGGTCAGGAAGGAAAGCGAGTAAACCTCTCTATTGGTTTTGTGAATTGCCGCGATCATTGCAAGGGGGAGGGGTAACAGAGTTAGAGTTAGAACGGAGTAAAATAATGAAATTTAAAAATTAAGACTAAGAAGAAATACTTAGTCGCTCGCTCCATCGTAGTGATTGAGGAGATCATTAATTTGCGCAATAATTTGCGACTTTCTGAGTGTTGACTTGGAAGTTTTTTTGGTGGGGCCGGGTGTTGGTTGTACGGTAACTGTTTGTGGTGATGTTATTAAACTTATGTGTTGAACTAGTGTTGTAAGTGCATGAATTGTTTGTTGGAGCGTCTGAGTGATTAAATTAAGGCAATCTGTTTGTGTGTTGGGAATTTGAGTTGGTACGATAGTGGGGGTGGTTATTTCCTTGATAGTTGGTGTGTCGATTGGGGCAGTCACGATTGGTGCCATCTGTTGTGTTGTGTCGGTATGATTAGTTTTTTGGGTGACTTGAGCATACGAGATATTGGGCCTGATAAAGTTATTCGTTAAGAATGGGTTTGATTTAATATTAGAGCCTTTGCGTGGTTTAGGGAATAGGGGGCATTTGCTGTAGTTGGCCATGTGGCCGTGAGCCTGGCAGTTGACGCAGAAAGGGGTGTCCAGTTTCTTGATCTGGCAGTCCCGGGTCTGGTGCTTATCTCCGCATTTCAAGCATTTGGGCGTTAAGTTACAGTGTTCTGCCATGTGGTTGAATTTATTGCATTGAAAGCATTGGATTACTCCTCTGCTTTCAAAGCCTTCGACTGTGATGGATACATAGCCTAGAGATTTTAAGTTGAATATATTTAAGTTAAAGTTGTTTCTGGGGAGTGAGATTGTAAACACAGAAAGTAATTGTTTCGAGATATTGCCTGTTAGTTGAGTAACCTTGTTTATTGTGTAGCCCAGATCAAGAAGGTCGGACTGTATTTCTGCCGTTTTAGTTGTTCGGGGAAGGCCCTTGATTACGACTTTGATGGGTCGCTCGTGTTTGGGAGTAAAAGAATAAAAAGGGTATTTTAGCTCAGTGAGTAGTTGCTTGAGTGTGTCGTGTTGTGGTTGAGTGTCTGTATATAATTTTGCATACTTTCCAGCCGTTTTAATTCTTAATGCGGGCATTTTGTTAGTGAGAGTTTTTGTGTGTAATCTAAAGTCGTCAGTTATCAGTAACATGATGGGGGGAGGCAGTTTCGGTGGTTGAGTAGGGTTAGTTTTACTAGGGGTGGTCACGGGTGATTTATTGGCTAAAACTGGGGTTTCTATTGGTTCATCCGTCGCAGTGATGTCTAGTGCACTGAAAGCGTTGTTAAGATTAATTTTAAAGTTTAAGTCGGGGTTTGAATTTGAGTGTGTGTTTTTTGTTAGCTTTCTAGATGGGGGAAGTAAATCGTTCGGTATTTTCCTTACGTTTTATCTGGATAGGTGTAGGTGGGGGAGATGGGTCGGGCGTTTTAAGCTTAAGTGGAGTGTTTTTAGTGTCGTGCCGCGAACAGTTGGGGATGCCACAGGGGGGTAGAGAGGTGTACTCACTTACCGCACATTGATGTCTTGAGTTGTTCCGTTCCAGGGAAGCTGATTCCATTTGAATGAGGGGGTTGGTCGGATCCGTGAGTCCTTTGCTGATAACGTCTTGTAGTATTGTTTGTGAAGTCTCAATGGATATCGATATCACTTCTATGAGGTTGGCTAATCCCTGAAGCTTTGTACAGTGCAGTTGAGCGGGGCCATCCTTCACTGGCGTTCCGGGTCGTGAGGCTTGAGGTGATGCGGGAAGTGGTATGTCCATTTCGGTCACTTCGGGTGGCTCTTCCGAGGCAGCAGAGTCACTACTGTTGCGCCTGGTAGACGGGGTTTTCTTCGCACGTCGTTGTTCGGGAATCGGTTTATGTTTCTTCCGAACCATGATGAAGAAAGCAGGAAAATTACTTCAGCAATTTTGTTGAATAAAAGTAGCAGATGCCAGACTGAAAAAGTAAAATTTTAAGATGTTCCCTGGCCGTTTTTATGACTTCGCTTCTATTGTCTGGAATTGGGTGGGGTTATTTTTCGCCAACATTCTGCGCATTTCTTATCATTGGCGGCATTTAAGTACAAGTTCCAACATTTTTTTAAAAATATATATACTTCTTTCGATGACTTTACTTTGTTTCACTAAAATATTTTTTTTTCTTTTGCTGCATCTTCTATTTTTTAGAATGCCTTGAAAATTTCTCACACAAATCGATACGGAGAATTTAATGAAAAATTAAAGGGAAGAAAATTTGATTCGTTATAAAAAAATGAATTCGGAAGTTATATTTTCGAACATTTTGAGGTTGATGTAGCCGTATCAGCTAACTTTAATGAGAAAATTGAACGCTTATTCGCATGGAAAGAGGTACAAAGTTCTGAAGTGATAAATGTGTTGACGTTTTCTGGTAAACTTTCATTGAAAGTTGATGCTAGCAATTTTAAAAATGCAAATGATTTTTTTAAAAAAATGATGTGCTTAGATGAAATTTGAGCAGTTCTGGTTGAAGAAACTATTAGGTATGTATTTTTTTAATTAATCTTCACGGAGAAACATCTGACAAACGAAAGCACGCATTTTCATTTAAACCAACCGATAAAAATGAAATTTTAAAATTTCTTGCTTTAATTTTATTAAGGGGAAACATCGAAAAAGATAACATGCAGGATTATTGGACAACTAATAATCTGTACGAAACTCCGTTTTTCAGAAAAGTAATGCCCCGTGATCGTTTCCTGAAGATTTTAAAGTTTTTTACTCTTTTCCGATAAAGGTTTAAAAGAAAGCAGATATTTTCCAACTTTCGACAGATTGTGGAAAATACAAAAAAAATTGATTGGTGTAGCACAATATTTAAAGAAGTGTATGATCAAACAGAAAACTTATCGTCTGATGAATGATCATTAAATTTAGAGGAAGAGTATTATTCAAACAATACATTACAAAAAAACTAAACGGTGGGGTTTGAAAATGTACAAAATTTCAGATACCGCAGGCTATACTTATGATATGAGAGTATATTTAGGTAAAAATAAAAAAATAAAAACTTTCAAAATCTGTTTCCTATAATGTTCTGTGGAACTCTGTGATCTAATAGAAAATATATTGCGATGATCTGGCTCCTTGTAAAATGATACAAGGTGATCCTGCCGTGAAATTTTTTAATGAAATGACTGCATTGTGTTGGAAAGATAAGAGGCAGGTATACATGCAGACCAATATGCACAACTCAAGATTAAATTTATCATTGAAGAAAGAAAAATTTTTTTAAAAAAGATTGGCGGTAACGTTTTTGTAGGTGAGAAAGACTGATTAAACACTAAACACTACTTAGCCAAAAACTGTGGCAGATTAAAACAAGCATATGGTATATGTTGATTCAGGAGATCGCATATCATCCACCTACTCTTTTGCTAGACGAACTAGAAAATGGACAAAAAAACTATTCTTTAGCCTTATCGATATACCAGTTCTGAATTCTTTTCTAATATTTAAATTATGCCAAACTTCGTCAAAATGTAGTTTAAAAGAATTTAGAACGAATTTAATTACATGCTTATTGGGCGAAAAAAAGAACAAAAAGAACCACTATAATATGTAAAGCATGCAATGTGACTCTTTGTATTGCCCAGAACTGCTTCGAAGATTATCACACAATTTACTTAAAAATCCTTTAACACATAAACCAATAAAAAACAAAATACCAGAATTCAAAATATTTTAACTGATACATTTTTAATAAAAATTAAATGAAAAATAAAAAAGGCTCTTTACAGAACCAAAAATTTCAAACTCACCCTCACAACAATGCTTACAAAAATTTTCATTTTAAGATATAAGTTTCTCTTAGAAACAAAAAAGTACTCTAAAATAAAATTAAAAAAAAATACATTTTTTTCATACAGCTCGTTCTTAAATCTGTCGAGGTTCGAAGCCCTAATGTTGGTATAGTGAGAAAATTTGGTGAGAGGGTCAGATTTCTGAAGTCCATCCCCAGTTGCCTTTTGTATTGCTTTAGAATGCGATGATATTAAAAGCTCAAATCTAATTGATCACAAAATATTTCGAGTACATTTATTATTATTTTGTTTCGTGCACTAAAAGGGCATTAATTCTAAAAGTAAAATGTTTAGAAATATGTCCTACTTATTGTTCTTAAAGCTTTTACTTATTTCATCGAACCATTTTGAAAATTTAATGAGTAATTTTTTACAGTGTTTAATTATTGTACTTAAATATGTAAACTGTTTTATTTTAGTGTGAAATATAATGTTTAGCATGATAATGTTCTGCTCAATTTCTTAAATTTTTTTCTTCAGTGGGAAATTTTGTCAAATAATTATTAAAACATGAGGTGGATATTTTTATAACAAGATTTCATTGTTGCAGTTGAATATATAAGCTGCTATAATTATACCGAAGGTATAATGTGTACAACTAATTTTAACAGATCTTTTATTGTTTGTACACATTGCTACCACATGACTACCTACTTACCTCTTTATAATGTAAATACATAAATGCCAACATCGATATTATTGCGAGTTTATAATTTAACTATCATACTTTAAGAGAGTGCTGTAAGAAAGCTTTGATTATAGAAGCTATGAATTCAATAATCGGTGTATTTAAGTAATATTTTAACGTTTTGCTGGAGAAATATTTTACTAATATGATATGATTATCAACTTTTAAAAATCTCTAATGATATCTTAGTATTTAACTTTAAATGATTATTTACCGTTTTTTTGGAACATGAAAATATTTTACAAAATTGAGAACAAAAAGTTTTAAAAACTCTAAAATCATTTTACGATAGAAATGATTATTATGTAATGCTCTTTTTTTAAACTTTGTATAATAATTTTTTCTCATACAAAAGCAACGAATAGAATTAAAAGTTTATTTCATAGTAATTTTTTTAAGTAATCAGACAATCCTGAAAACATTGCGATTGAAATCAAATAAAAGCAATAAATATAATCATTTTATTTATGTTCAACATTTCGTTCACATAAATTCTACTCTCTTAGTATTTCTAAAATGCTGTTCATCAAACTCTAGAAAAATTCTATTTTGCTTTCAGAATTTACATAAAAAAGACAGGAATAGAACAAAAATATGCATTTGAAAGTTTGCAATGCATTCAATTCAAAATGAAAAAAAACTTTTTTCTTATAATATTACGCCAGATATTGCGATTTTCTTTATTCCTGCAAAATAAGTGACTGAAAGTCGGCAACCGTTCCTTCTTCCATTTGTACGGTGTGAAACTTTTAAAAATACCACATGGGTCAAAAAGAATCAAGAACAACTTACGGTGGGGTAAAGGAATTTCATGCTCAGACACGAGAGCGCCGAGTGAAAGTGAAATTTAGCCTCAACTAATGCTGAGTTCAACAGGATAATAACAATTTTATTTGTTTATTAAAACGTTCACTAAATAAAATTTTACTCAAACTTGACATTTATTTCGCTTTAAGTAAAACATGAATTTGAAACTGTGTAATTTATAAATTAAACTTTTACACGTTTTAAAACGCTTATTTTTATGTTTATTGTATGACTAACAAACAGTTTGCAACAATTAATAGGTATATTTAAAAAATTTAAATTTGTTTTATAGGAAAATGAGTTTAAAAAAATTCTGTCTCTAAATTTCTTTTTACAACTATACTAAATCCTCAGTAATGATTTGACGCTTATAAGCTTATTTCAGTACCAGCACTTTTTTACAATGTACAACACATAATCCATTTTATACCTATAAAATAATTGGATATTTTAACAAAGTTGTCTAAATTACAAGAGTTTTTTCGATTGCTAACTTTTTTAGTTATTTGTGTTTTATTTCATCCATCTATGTATACATTTAAGCAAATGGTAAGGAATTAGAATGGCCGAATATTAAAGAAAAGAAAGTTTAATTATTTAGAAAATTTTGCACACATATCATCGATTTGAAAAAAAAATTAAGTGTAAAAGGAATTGCCAAACACTTGAACTTTTTAAGACAGATCTGAAAAATTCGAATTGCGTAAAATTTACTAACGGATAAAGAATATAACAAATTTTCCCTGATTTCTGACAACTCTTTTTAAACAGACAATCAAGAGAAGAAATGTTGTTCAAGGTTAACACGGTGTTGGGATTATCCTTCATTTCAGGCTGACATCGTGTGCAGCCACTCAGATTTCCGGGTCAAAAATTTTTCTACGTTTCAAACCATGCGTTACTATTCGTAAGAAACATGTTGAATGTACTTCACATACATTTTATCGTACTATTTTCAACTATTTATTTAAAATACTTAAATTTTTAAAAACGTATATTTTTGCACATTTTATTTTAAAAAAATCTAAATTTCCTTTAAATTTTTAAGAAAAACTCAAGTATTAAGAACTAAATTAATATAATATATATACTGTAAAATCCGGTGGATAACGGGAAGTTTCAATACATTAAATGAGATCAAAATTTACATGTGCGCTTTATACACCATGTATGAAAATGAAGGCAATAAAAATTACAATAAATTTATCATAGAAAATTTTAGACTTCCAAATACATAGAGATACTGTTTATTAAAAAAATTTGCTTTATATGAACTGAAGCGGTTGCTGTTCTAGAACTATTCAAACTTTTTCTTTAAAGCTTGGAATAATACCTTGAATATAAAACTTAAAAACATAAGAGAAGTGTGCTCTTATGTTTTCTTTATTTCATGCTTCTCCGTAAGAAAGGGTATGCACGTCATAAGGTAAATATACCTTAAAATCAAAAACATTAAAATGAGGAACAGTCAAAAATGAAATGGTGAGTAAGCAACTTAAATACTTTCTACAATTTGAAAATCTTGCTCCTAATTTACTGTGTCTGATAATCTCACCTTTGAGTCTGTTGCTGTTTTTACTGTTTTTTTATATTCACATGTGTTTTAAATTGTTGGTTATAAATTACTCTAAAGTCAGCTTTGCTAACTAAAAAACCGAAACGAATTTAAATTTTTATAAACTAAGTGAGTTTCAACACCCCCTTAATCTTTCTTTTCATCTTAAACCATTGTGGAAAGAGCTTAGTGTATAGATAGCTATACTATCTCAACAATCTTTTTGCTTAAAAGATGGGTTTCTCCCTTCTTGGCGTCAGATTGCATTGCAATTGGTGCTTTACGAAATGTCGCTATCCCGGCAAATACCGGTGTAAGTAATTTATTCACTAATGAAACACAGCAGAGAAAAATGATATTTTATAAAGAAAGTGGCATGTATAGTTTTCAGAAAATAAAGTAAATAAAGTAGGGATATAAAATAATGTTTTCCAAATGTTAGATCATTTGCATTTATGAGGCAGAATGAGTCAAATATATATATATTAAATATTACAATAAATAATTTCATGTTAGAATGTAAATGTAACTTGCAGCTAATTTAGTTTCTTATATTTAAACTGCAAAATCTTTTAACGAGAAATTTCTTTGCAATGCTAATATTTTATCAACCTTCCTTTTTGTGAGTTATGTTTGAAAAGAATTTCATAAGCCTACATAATTCGATGGAATTTTAAAGTTGAGGAATTGTATCACCTTTATGCATTATTATTCGATATGCAGTAAATTTTAACTTTAGTTTCAGTTAATTGACCATTGCATTCAAAGTTGCTAATTCAGTATCAAAATCAGAGCAAAAAAATTTAAAATTAGAGAAATAATATTGATTTATATAACTAGCCTAAAAAAGTTTGCTCTAATAAGTGTTTTTCTTTTTAATTTGAATTCAACTTATTTTATTCCTAGTTCAATGTTTTTCAACTATATTTTTAACTGATTAATTGTTTGAATTTTAAGGGGGTCACTTCACGCAGCACTTTCTCTATCTCCGTAATGTTAAAAATGACCAAGTTTAAGGAACATTTTTTTAAAAAAATTGGCTGGTTGTACAGCCATGAATTGTTTTTTGTGTATTCGTTGTATTTTTTATTATTTTATTAGGAGCATTTTTCAAAATTTTGATTAGTTTTAAAAAAATTGATATGTGGAGTAACACGTCAAAATTTTTAAAACGATGAAAATTCTTGTACATTTTAATCCATTAATATTTTTTGAATAATTTTTGACAAAATCTCTCATTAAAATATTTATTTGTATAGTGTTAACACATGTGCAAAGTTTCAAGGCTGTAAAATAAGAAGTTTTTTCAAAAATGTTCCTTTTGTGTTGTAATTTACACTTTTGAGAAATAGTGATTTAAAGTAAAAACTTACCATTAACTAATGCATACCAGAACTGTAACTTGGATTGCTAGTGTCATCTGCAAGATCATCGTCTTGCCTACTTTTAATTGCTTGTTTTTAATTCTAGCTTCTTTGGTTCATTACAAAACTGACTATTCTGCTTTCCTAGTACACTGATGATCTACTTTTTGCAACGCTTGACATTTGTAAAATTCAGGGGTTGAATGTTTAATGTATCTAAAACTTTTAATTTGGCAATGAAGCCTTGATTATATAAGTATATAGCTTCATGTACTATAGTTTTTAAAGTTCCCAATCGCACAAATACAATTTTTGGAATTATACACCAAATAATATTTCCGCTGTCACTAATATTTTGCGTTTTATCAAGCAAGCATCTAGATAAATGCTCAAGATTAGAGACCTCTAAATACTTTTTTTATGCAATTCCTAATTACAATAGGTAAGTCGTGTTTATGCTTTATGTGTAACCTTTCAGTATGGACATATTATTTCTACACCACAAGTCACATCTCATGGGGCATAAACCTTGTCGTATATTCAAAACTGTGAACATTTTATCAAAAAATATAGCCCAAATAGCTTGCCTTATGGTTGTAAAATTTTACCGAGTTGTTTTGAATAGTCAAAACATAGTATCTTTGCAATTTGTTTATTTCTGCATCTGTCAAGCCATTACGGCATTCTAGAGATATTTTGTTTTTAAGCTTTTTGTCTTTTAAATTTGATTTAAGGCCTTAAGTCATGTCCCCATTATTTTCTCACCATGATCAACACATTCTAATTTTTCAATATTAACAAATCTTTAGACTCTAAACCTGCTTTGTATGCTTTAGAGTCCCCATATAGTCCAAATATTGTGTATATTGTAAATTGTGCAATGTCTGTGAGGGATGAGAGATACAAAAAAAGTGCACCTCTTCAACTTCCATTCCCCTACTATTTACAATGTAACTTGCCGAACACTCATCGCTATGTACATTGCTGTTAAAATTACATGAACATTTCTGCGATAATATTTTAGCATCAACAACTTTCCCAGTGTCCAAACTAACTGCCGTAACAGCACCATTTATAAAAGTATAGCTTCTTTTTAGCCATTTGCCATTGATAGCCATTGGTACGTTTGGCTATCCATTATTAAAAGATATTGTTTCGGCAGCAGCTAAAGCCATAAACACTTTGGTTACTTTCTCTGTCGCATTATTTAATGTATTCATGGAACCGTAAAACCACTATGGTGTAGGTGACAAATGCATAACTCCGCAAAATATTTTTGCAATTGCTTCTTTTTAAATAAACCTCATGGCATATGAAATTCTATTGTCCACTTCATATAATTTTGTATCTTTTTTAATTAACTAGTGTTCTAGTAAACCTGGTATAAAGAAATGTTTGAATAAGACCACAAAAGTCACAACATATTAACAATTTTTGTGTAGCCAAACCCTAGATTTGGCGACCCAAAATTTATGTGAATAAATTGGTTTTTACATTAAATTTATGTAATTAATGTTGTTTCAAAGCACAAAAGAACAGTACAATGTCAGGAATTTCACAGAAACCTAAAAAAGAAACATACTCTTTATTAAACTTACCTAACTTTGATTTTAAATCTGACTTATTTATGTTGAACTTGTCTGATTTATCAACATTTAATTTCACGAAAGTTTGAATTTTTGTACATTTCTTTCCAAACTGTTTCGTTTTTTAAACATTTTATGGCTTAACAGAGTTTAAGAACCGTTTTTTAAACGTTTTATTAATGTTTTGATGGAAAACACTATTGCACGCGATAGCAGAAATTTGTTGCCTTTAAGGAGGTAAAAAATAGCCTGTAAGTAAACAAACATCTACAACTAATCCCTTCACTTCTTTTCTGAATAAGTTACTGATCAAAATAAATTCTTTTAATCAATTTAAACCATTTGATAAGGCTAAAAAGTAGCATGTGTCTTTTGTTTTGATTTGAGAGGGCGTGGCAACCAGCGGTTTTGGGGTTTGGCAGATGTAAACAACTTTTTTAAAAATATTTTTAAAATACTTCAAATAAAGCTAGAGCAAAAATTTTAATTGCATTAGAAAGAAAAAGAATGCTATTTTATATTTCAATCAAAATTGAAAATCGATTTTTGATAGATTTTCGTGAAGAGACCTTCTTAATTCGCAATACATATTCTTTCCATAATGACACATATACAGAAACATTACTTTAAATAAGAGCATCAAATATTATTTTATGAAAGTTTACTTGTACTTTCGCTCCTTATTTTCATTGCCCTGATAAAGTATTCATAAAGGATTCCATTTATAACCCTTCGGTTAGTAACTTCGTGACATACCTCATGCACATTTTATTTATCTTCAACAGGAGATGAATATGCCCACAGTGCCCTTTCTTAAAATAAGCCTGTTTAGGACATTGAGCGTAATTGAACAATTTACCATTATTTCCCCATTTTCAGAATGTGTGTTATTGCTTGGCGCGAATGCGGCATTCTGCTTGACGATCACCTTAGTAAAAAAAAAAGTTACTTAAAACGGGATGTCATACAGATGATGTTCAGAAATGTTGTTTTTAGGTGTCCATCGGATATGTACGAATATATTTACTAATATATATACACCAAACTCTTATTTAATATGTTTTTGCAATAATACTGTTCTAAAATATACTATTCATAAGAGGTTGCTTTCTACGAACTATCCTAATTTAAAATTTGCTGAAAGATTTATAACCCTTTTGTTTTTTCGAAAGGGTGATGTTGCTGTCCTCGGCATTCTGCTTGACGATTTCCTTTGTTAAAAAAATTTAAACGGGTTGGCATAAGGACTTTTGAGGTTCCTGGTCCCGGGGTTTTCTCCCTTTAAATTGGGAGGAACCGAACAAAAACGTACTGTCACCAGCATGGTGCTCAAAGCTAAGGATAACGTCACGCGTTAAAAATCTAGCCCTTATCCGCAATGAATTTCGCGGGTAACGATCTGACTTTGTCAGTCAGTAGGCATTAGTCACACATAAACATGTTGTCAAGAAATGTTGTTCTATGGCATCCAGTGGATATGTTCGAAGATATATACTAATATATACACAGACAACTCTTATTTTAAATGATTTTATAATAGTAATGTACGCCAATATACTTCTCGTAGGAGTGTTTTTTCTTGCAAGTATCGACGCTTGAAATTTGTTGAAAGGTTTAGAACTCTTTTGCTGTTTCCAGAATGTCTGTTTTTGCTGTCTTCAAGAGCGGCATTCTGCTTGGCGATGACCTTTGTAAACGAAAATTTTAAAATCGGGATGTCATACAAACTCTTTAAAAATGTTGTCCTTGGGCATCCAGTGCATATGTTCGAGGTTATATATAATATATATATATATATATATATATATATATATATATATATATTATATATATATATGGGTTTATATATATATATATATATATATATATATATATATATATATATATATAAATGTTGTGTTGTTACTGGGTTTAATTCGTAAACTCCTTTGACACAATAATCTGTTTATTTTTAAAATAAGAATAAATAAAAATGTAGAATGACAATTAATTAATTAAATGAACATTTAAACGTCGTTGCCTATTTGGCTTTCATTATTTTTAAAGAAATATAACGGCTCTGTCGATATGCGTCTGCTTCCCTTGCGGTCTCAACGTATTCTCCCTGGTTTTCATGTACCTTCTCTCGCTGCTTCTTTTCCGGTCGGGGACATTGCCCTCTCGTTCCCTTTCGAAACTATCTGCTGGGGGATGCTACGGGGGCTTGCAATAGCGCCTTCTACTTCACAATCGGCCATCCTGAAAATGAGCTGACCACAGCAAAAGAAAATCCAAAATGATGTAAGCAAACCTATAAAACAAAAATTGAAAACAGTGAAAAGAAAAAATAACAAGCGCGATGCTTTCCAGTACTTCACACAGGTGTTGTTTTTCTGGAAGTGGTTCGTCATTACTGCTCACAGCTATTCCAAAAAAAAGCTATAAAAAGGGAAAGAGAAAAAGGAATCCAGTTCGTTATTCAAAGTTCTGTTCACAGAGAGTCACTGTGGGGGGTACTCAAATTGCAGTCGGAAAATCATCAGGCATCAGCGGTTGACCACCTCTTCAGGAAATCAACAGCTGTAGATGTAAGATAAAGGCCTACGTGTTGGCCAACCTTCTCCACTTCATATCTATCATGAGGTTTGACGGTCTTAATTAGGTAGGGTTCGCAGAACTTGTGGGTCGTAATTTGAGTTGTGTTCCGAACTGGGTTCTTCTGATTGTTACTGATTCGTGTTTTTTATATTTGTGTAGTTGTCTGAGTTTTTTAAAGAACTGGGCTTTACTCTTGTTTGGCTCTTTCAATTTCGTATCCAAAATAATGTAGTTTAGAAAATCACTCTGTCTAAGCAAATCATTTTTCTCTTTGGCAAGGGCTTGATTCTTATCACTATCAGTTGTTTTATTAGCATTTCTTCCACTAGACTTTAACTTCTTAGTTTTGCTCTTGCTAGGCTTAATTTCTAGTTCTTTAGTTGACATCGATGTTTTAGAATTATCGTTTGATTCCGTTAGTGCGTTTACGATGAGTATTTTTTCTGTTAATGATTTACACTGCTGGACAATTGCTAAGGACGGATCACAAATTGCTATGTAGCATAACATTAAGCGAGACATAAGGCCTAGTGGGATAAAATATAGTTGCCACACTGTTCAGACATTAGAATAAAGAATATTTATTGTTCTGGAAAGTAAAAAAGCTGTGAAACATCTGAAAGAAAAAAAAATGTTCATTTGATCTGCGTACGGAGAAATGGAACAATGCATCTAAAAGTCAGCAGGCACCTTAAAGAAAGGTATCAGTACGGGATATGTCCACCGTGAAGTGTGATGCAATATTCCACACGTCGTACCATACTTTGCACAACATTATCCAGCAGCTGTTGAGGCAATTTATCCCATTCCTCTGTGAGTGCACGGATGAGAGTGTTCTTGTTTGTCGGAGGATAGTTTCGACCAGCAACTTGCCTCCCCAAAGCATCCTACACATTTTCAATGGGGTTTAGATCTGGAGAACGCGCTGGCCATACGAGACGTTGAATACCCTCGCTGTCTAGACAATCCTGAACAGAGAGTGTTCGATGACATGTTGCGTTGTCGTCCATAAAAACAAATTTATCACCGACAGCACCACGGAAAAAACGAACATGAGGAAGTAGAACTTCATCAATGTATCGTTGGCCCGTCTTAGTACCATTCGCAACCACATGTAGGCGCGTGCGGCCATTGATCATGATGCCGGCCCCCACCATGATACTGCATGTCGGATATCGGTCCTTTTCCTGGATATTTTTTGGACGATAAGCAGTACCACTCTCGCGCCAGATCAGTTGACGTCTACAATCCGATGACAGACTGAACCTACTCTCATCTGAGAAGAGTACGCATGCCCAGTCCTGTTCAGTCCAATTGCGATGCTCACGACACCATTGCAAACGGGCAGTACGGTGCTGTCTGGTCAATGGGACACACACAACAGGTCTGCGTGCGTATAGTCCTCCTCCCCTCAAACGTCTGGCAACAGTTTTTCGGGAGATCTGCTTTCCTGAGGCAGCAAGAAACTGATTTGCCACCTGCTGAGCTGTGGTGCGCCTGTTCCTTTTTGCTGATAGGACGATATATCTGTCTTCTGCAGACGTCGTACTTCTAACACGACCTCCCCCGTGCCGTCTACTGCACATTCCAGTAGTTTTAAATGACTTCCACAGCAGGGAAACAACGCTGTGAGCGATGTCGAACTCCCTGGCAACATCTGTTATTTTTCGCCCTTCTTCGATCTTTCCAATAATTCGGCCACGCATAAAATCATGTATGTGATGTCGGGAAGAAATGTCAAAAATTTTAAGTTCGTCTATTAAATCTTTCCTGTAAAACTTTGGCTTGAAACAACAACTGTCCACACGCGTCAAAACTTTTAAAGCTCTTATGAACGCTATCACGTGATGAACAGACGTGGAAAAAAAATTTGCATACTCATACTTCTTCTTACTAATATCCCGCACTTATTCTAATTTTCCACATTTTGCTTCCTTTCATTTTGTGGTTGCTATGGATGCTAGTGTTATCCGTCCTTAGCAATTGTCCAGCAGTATACATTGAATTTCTTTCTCAACAAGTCGCTTTTCTGTAATTTTAAATGTTTCCTGAAAGATCTCGTACTTTTCTTCAAGTTTAACTAACTTGTCAACCTTTTCTAAATTTGATTCTTCTAATTTATGCAATTTATCTAACAACACCGTTTTTTCTAAGGTTAATGTAGATGTGTTACGTACGTGCATTTCTAAATTTCTGCATTTATCTTCAGCATTTTTTAATTTTAGTTGTTATACTTCTAGGGCATTATCTTTTAATTCCGAATGGTTATGTGCCTTAGATACATTAATTAAATTAATAAAGTGATCATTTTTCTTAGGTATTAATTCTATACCATTTGCAGTAATTTTAAATTCAGTTTGTTTTAAAACATCAGTTCCAATAATTACATCAATAGTTGTTTGAGAATTGTCAATAACATAAATATCCGTGATAAATTTATTATCTTCAATATTAATAGTAGATTTAAAAGATCCAAAGAGTTTATTTTCACTCTTACTGAAAGAAGTTAATTTTATTTTCGTAGGATTTATCGTCGGTCTTCCAAGAATTTAATAAACACTTTCGCGTATTAAAGTAATAGTACTACCCGTATAAATAAGAGCATCAAAATCATATCCATTTATTTTAACAGTTTTATGCATTTCTGAAGCGGAATTGATTTCATTAACAATTTCCCTAACAACCTCATTAACAACTTCATGTTTAACATCAGGATTTTTAAATACACACTGAGAGCTTTTATGACCAAATTGGTTACAATTAAAACATTTTAAATCTTTATTTTTATGGTAACATTCATTAGAGGTCTGATTAAATAATCCATAATTATATAACAACGTATACGTTCATTACTCTTGTTAGCATTAGCTTCACTAAATTGACCTTTTTTATGAAATTTATTATCAGAACACATATTTTTATTAGGTGTAGGAAAATCATACTGCTTAAATTTTCTACGCTTGTTTTCATTATCCATACAATAAGAATTATTTTGCATAAAAACCTTTTCATATATTTTGAAGTTTTCTTTAAATTCTGAAATACTTTTACATGCATATAATATCAATTTATTATGGTTAGAATCAGGTATACCACTTATACAATACATAATTAGGCTTTGATCGTCTAAACGAAAGTGTGCTTTTGAAGCAATTTCGCGCATGGCCAATAAATATTCAAATAAAGATTCCGTAGGGCGTAATTTCCGTTTTTGCATTTCCTTGTGTATGTCGTAAGAACAAAATAAATCTTTAAATTCTTCAATTAATGCAGCTTTAAGAGACTTATACATTAATATGTTATGGAGAGTTTGGATAAAAGTCTTTGCAGGATCTTGAAGCAAACGTTAAACAGAAATATTTTTTTGCAAATCAGATATGTGTGGGATAAAAATAAAGTTTTCTTCCACGTCGCGAAAAAAAGCTTTAACGCTGTAATTATCATTTCCCGTAAACGACCTCATATTTGAAAAAAGGTCATTTAACAAAAATGCATTCTCCTTGTTTCCTCTTTGGCTTTGATTTCGGTGTGTTTAAAGGACAGGAACAAAAACATCTTGTGGAGAGGGAGAGTGAAAAATTGGCAGGGTGAGGGGTTGTTTATTCGCGTCGTTCGTAGATTCTTTCGAAAAGGGCGCCAAATCATCGTCTTCGTCATCCATCCATTGTTCAGTAAAATTATTTTTTAAAGATGCAAGATCTGATAAATTTTTAAATATATGCTCGCTTAATTCTTTGACGCTTCTAGAAAATTCAGTCCTAATATAGTGCATACGGTAATAAGTTCAGTTTTCGTAAAGTCCTTTAAAACTTTATCCTTTCGTGCTTCAATGTCAAAATTCGGTGAGAAACCCGCGAATTATTTTAACTCTTTTCTAGAAGATTTACTGTAGGGTTCGTCATTTACAATTTTGTACAGAAGTTCCACCGTTGAAGCAGGGGCCGTCTTTAATATGTTCGCCATAGCAGCAATTTCTTCTAGACAGATAATCGTAAATAAATATCTTCAGAATAATAAAGGAGTAGATTGGAATGGACTCACCGTTGATGATTTCGTCGTTGTGGCTTGCGTATTTGGTTCCGTCGTTGACGCGTGCGTGGTCTACTAGTCTTGATTCGTCGTCTTTTCTAGGGGTTTTTAATTTTAATTTAATTTGAGGCCGAGCTCTCTAATGTTACGTTGTTACTGGGATTAATTCGTAAACTCCTTTGACAGAATAATCTGTTTATTTTTAAAATAAAAATAAATAAAAATGTAGAATAACAATTAATTAATTAAATGAACATTTAAACGTCGTTGCCAAATTAGCTTTCATTATTTTTAAAGAAATATAACTGCTCTGTCGATATGCGTCTGTTTCCCTTGCGGTTCTCATGCTCCTTCTCTCGCTGCTTCTTTTAACGTCAGGGACATTGCCCTCTCGTTTCCTTTCGAAACTATCTGCTGGGGCGATGCTACGGGGGCTTGCAATAGCGCCTTCTACTTCACACACACACATATATATATATATATATATATACCCAACTCTTATTTTATCTGTAATAGTAATGTTCACCAATATACTTTTCATAAGAGTGTTTTTTCTTGTGAGTATGCACGCTTGAAATTTACTGAAATATTTACAACTGTTTTGCGGTTTTCGGAATGTGTTTTGTTGTTGCATTCGATGGCTGCATGCTGCAGAGTGTTGGTTGCATTGGCGAGGGCTGCATGCTGCATTCGAGGACTGCATTGCATTCGAAGGCTGCATTATTGCAGAGATTTTTCAATTATATATATATGTATACTCTATATTCTGTACTAATGAGAGATGAACATTAACGAAACAAAACCCAAAAAAGTTGAGATTGTAAGAAAACCGACAAGAGAATGATATTTTGAGAAATTTAAATTATATTAGGGTTAATAATATAAAAAATTGTTACTACAGAATTATAAGCATTGCTGATTAAAGACAGCTTTTATATATATACATATATATATATATATATATATATTTATATATATATATATCATATAAACATTACTTGTATTTATGTGTGCTGTTTTTAAAGGATTTGGAAGACATGAAAATATAATTAATTTAATTATTAATTACAAGTCATACCTACGAATTTAATAATTACATAGGATAGAAAATATTAAAGTCAAAGTATTACTAGATTATATTCAGCAAACTGGGAATTCTAAAACTTTTTTGAAAAAGTGGTTTAATTATTTTTTAGGAAACATATTGGAATATAATTTTGTTTTCCTTTTTTTTAAATAAATCACCTGATTGAGTCCTAAACACATGCTACATTAAAAAGATTGCATATAAATTCTGCAGATCTTTTAGATGAACAGAAAAAATTATTTCATGGAAGAAAATGTTTCGTAAAATTTTAGAAAATGTTTATGTTTTTAAAAATTATTTCATGTTTGTTAAAATAGTCCGAAGTCTAGTAAATGTATGAGTTGTAAAGACATTCTATCAGAAATGAAAGATCAGAAAACGTTTGGCCAATTTTTTAAGCGATGAGATCCGGAATAGTTTTTCAATTGTTTATTATCTGTTATTGAGATATGTTTGCATCCCAAAGGCGACAAGGATTTCAGTTCCCTTAATCCTAGCTATATTTTCGAAATCTTGCAACCTAAACAACATTTATCCTTTTCAAACTAAGAAATAAATAAATAAATAATCTATTGAGTATAAGTTTTTAAAGCACAGTATAAACTATCACTTTAAAAAGCATTTTAAATTCGAAAATTGAGGAAGTCTATTCTATCAAAGAGCTTGCCCAATTTTCAATAATTATTATCATTAGCTTCACCTCCAGTTTTCAGGATGTCATTATAATATGCTATTTCTTACCCTTCCGTTCAAAACTGCAACGGCTGAAAATTTTTCTAAGCAAACAAATATTAAAATTTACCTTAGAACTTTCATAGGATGAAATAGGTTTTAAGACTTAAGGGGTCACAGGAGTGCTAAAAATGTTTCGAGAGCACAAAATACAAACAATTTTCGACTAGAAATAATTCTTTGAGATTATAATAAAATAATTTGATTCTTTTACACATTTCTTATAAAGGAATAAAGTTTCAAAAAAGTATAAAATATCTAAAATATAATCATAATTTTAAAAATAATAAGCACATAAAAATAAGAAAATTTTTTGTAAGAAACAAATAGTAAGTTTTACGACGCGCATGATATTTTCTGCAATAATAATTCTAATTACTAGCAATAAGTTGATTTATAAAGTCAAATATATCCTTATTACTTGCTGGCCTATCTTGTACAAATAGAATAAAAAATAATATTTTTAAAAATAAAAAAGTACATTTTTTAAAAAAAAATATTGAAATATTGAAAATTTTCAAAAATATTGAAATATTTCAAAAAATTAAAAATTTATAATACTATAAATAGCTAGGATTTGGAGATTATGATAGAGTTTATAATTATGTAAAGTTTTATACATGAAAGTATGATAGATTTTGAAACGCAATGCGCGTAATTGAAAAAAACACAAACTGAGAAAAAGGGCTTTAAAGTTTTAAAATTGAATTTGAGAAAATAAATCTAAACACTTACATGCTAAAATGCTCCAGGATCATAAGATATACCTTCCTGTTCCTGAAACAGCTCAATTTCTTTACTCTTTTTAATTTTCTTGGCACTGCGAGCTTCAAAAGATGATTCTAAGCGCCTCCGTCTTGAAGTAAAGATTCGACGATTGTCACGCTCAGCCAGGGACACACAAACATTTCTGTTAATTTTTAAGCCAAATTTCTCTAAAATAGTAATAAGTATTTGATTTCCATCATTAAAAACACTGGTTGCTAGATTTGCAGCAATCTCTGCAATCTGAAGACTAGAACCAATCGTCCTAGGACAAAACTTACAAATTAATAAATTTAAACTTTCATTAGGATTCTGTGTCTTACCTCCTAAACATTTCTTCAGGAGTGCCAGATGAGATAAGTCTGCAAATACAGGCTTAATTACATCTCGAACAGCTTTAGCAACTGAGGGTTTGTGTTTATAATTTTGTAAATTATATTATTAATTGCGGCATTATACTTACACCATGTATTTGGATTTGTACGACAAAACCAGTGCATCGGTTCATCATCAGTGCTGCAAGAATGACCCCAAACAGCCCAAATAGCTTTCCGCATTTCCTTTACACTAGTAGAATTGCATCGAATAGCATTACCATAATAATGCGCAAGTTTATCAATTAAACTATCAGTTAACCTACCTTTACCGCCAATAGTTTTACCATCAGATAATTTCTATTAACTATATACTAATTTAAGCTTCCTAAGTCTTGTACCCATTCTCTTTTGCACATGGCCTACACATTCTATTTTCTGAATAAGATGGTCATCGCCGTATGGCTTGTTTTCAGAAAGGGCATTGAATGTTTTTGTGTCGCCATCTCCTATGTAGTTCGAATATTTCAGGTTGTGAAGCTTTTCTGATCGATTAAAAATCCTCAACATCCCATCAACCTCCATCTTACCAGCAGAGCCAGAATAATTTTTTCTACATGAAATCTTATGCGCTCTTTGCCATTTATTGTACTTGATATCAAACTTTACCCCTTTATAACTGTCGCATCCTTTTGCAAAATGAGGACAACACTTCCCTATCCAAAACGTTACCTGTTTCGGCCCCTAATACAGTACATACTCCAATCAATGATAAATGTCCTCTCGTCTTCCAGGTACCATTACCACTTACCGTTAAAAGGTTATCAGGTGACGAAGAATTTTCTTCGACAGCTGCCCTTTTCATGCTTTCTTCAGCGACTTCCTTCATAACACGTGAAAGTTTATTATTAATAACATCATATGATTTTTGTTCAACAGGATTAGGAAGACTCATTACAGCACAAAAGGTTTTTAATGACTCTAAACCTTGGCCTATGCATCTCATTTCTAAAATAGATCTTCTGTTAATTTCTGGAGCATTATTTTTATTCCCAGTGTTTTCACAGCTTGAAAAAGTACAAACACTCCCACAGTTTTTACAACGTATTTCAAAATTCGAACATAAACCACGAGTGGTCTTTTCATTAATTGTTAATGGTTGATGACATTTTAAACAATATGATACTGATAAAATAGAGCTAAAAGTTGAAATAAAATCAAAAATACGATATCCTTTGAAGTTTTGGTAAACTCCTAGGAGAGCCCCCAGCCTTGGCGCCAAACCGGAAAAAGCGCCAAGCGAAAACGAAATGGCGCCAAGCAAACCCGACAACGGTGACAAGTAAATATAGCAGTATAAGATGGATGCGCAATGAAAATACAGAAATTTAACATTTAAGATAAAAAATATAACAACAGCACTTACTTTCTTATTGTTGATCCTTTCCAAGTGGAGGGTAAAGTGTAACAACTGCTTTTAAAAAATTCTGGAAAGTCTCGTCGCTGAGTGAGTGATCGCGAGACGCCATAAATACTCAGCGAGGTAATGGTCTAACATGCCTTCTGCGTGGCTGGTGTGATTACGGAGAAAACGTTTTATTGCCGATTAACTTACTATTGGGAAACCACGAATTCTTTCTTATACTTCTGCAAACATCATGCGTATTCACACCTTTTTTTCGACATCTCCATTCAAATCCATCCAAAACAACACTTTTTCGTTCATTTAATCCCATTTGCTCATTACATTTAGGACATTCATAACTTGAAGCAATTAATCCTTCTTTCATACACCATTCAATCAATTCTTTCTTGCTTCTAGCATTCAATAACGTAAAAAATTCTAACGTGTATTCACTTACAAGCGCAGCCATACTTTCAACCCGGTGCCCAGCAACAAAATGAAATTTGAAATGCGCGCCCACAAATGACGAAAATTCTAGAAAAAGTTAGGGTTGCCATATGTTGTATTTAAAAAAGCAAGGTTACCATGACGGCGCAATTATCGCCAACCAAAGTAATTCGCGCCAAGGGTGGGGGCTCTCCTAGGAGTGAACCGAAGTTTTCACTTACCTTAACTAGATCTGACTTTAATGAAGTCTGAATTCCTGAGATTTTATTACTGGAAGCAAACTTACTTGTATCTCTCCTTTCTGCAACATATGTATGAGGACATACCTTCATTAATTGATTCCCTCTAAATCTTCTTACCTTAGGACGTTTACCTGAAGGTCTAAGATGAGTATTTTCCATTTCAATCGAGAGAATTTTGTTTTCTATTTTGATAAACGGTTTTAAACAACGCTGTTTTGAATTTTGATAAGTTATTTCAAACAACGTGCTAGCATAACCAAAACAGAATCAAAACACATTAAAAAAGTGTGTTGAGTTGCAAGCTTCCTTCTCATTTAACCAAGTGTTTAAAATATTTCATGAGGCTTTTTAAAAACAGAAAAATAAAACGTATGCGGAAATCAAGAATAAGTGGGTGTGGCAAGTGGCCATTTAAACATTGTTATTACTAAATTGCTGTTTGGAATTTTTCGAATAACTTTCGAAGTTTTTGTAGTACTATCAAGTGGTTGGTATCAAAATGTTCAAAAGAAAATTAGGAACAACATAAAATTTTTTTCGAAAATTCGAAAAAATCCAAGATTAACACCCCTGTGACCTCTTAAGAATACTATCAACAGAAACACAGACTAAATTTTAAAAAATAATTATCAGCTATAAATATTATTATAACAGGGTTTGCCAAAAAAAGTCGAGAAAAGCATGTATTAAACAAGTATGCTAAATCTTAAGCAATATTTTTTTCATATATCTATGTATTTTTATTTCGTCACTTTCAAATAAGTTTTATTAAAAAGATTATATTTATTAATCTTTCAAAAGTGACCCTTAAGGAATTTTTGATACGGGGCCCCCACTCAGAGCGGGCTACGCCAGTGTAACCAAGGGTTACAAAATAAATGTGACCATAATCTCTTTTTAAACAATAAAAAATAAATAAAATATAATTACATACGATTATTAGATTTATGAAATAAAATAAATCAACCTGTATACAGTTATATTTTAAACAAAATAGCATAAAGAGGAATTTCAATACTTTTAATTTATTTATTTAAATTTTAATCTTCTTAATGATATTTTTATAATAAATGAAATTTTTTCGGAAAAAATCTAAATTTTGCTTCATTTTCCTTAAAAAAACATAGTATACTAAGCAAAAATATCTTCCATATATCGGCATTTCGGATGGAGCATAAAAAAAATATTGTTATTTTTTTTATTTTAATGGGAATATATATATATATATATATATATATATATATATATATATATATATATATATATATATATCAATGTAAAAGTATTTCTAACAATTTTACTTTAAGTTTTATTTTTTCTCTTTCTTTCTCTTTAGGGCAGTGCTTCTCAAACTTTCACTACTGGCGCCCCCCTTTTCAATCACAATTTTTATCGCGCCCCCTTATACATTATTAATGTAATAATAATGCACTTTGACGCTAAAGCTACTAAACGCGATCTTAATTATAAACCATACAAATTAATAGCATAAGTATTACAGTTTGTGTGTATACTACGTTTTTGCAAAATAAATAAATTAAGTAAGACAGTGCTTCTCAAACTTTCACTACTGGTGACCCAATTTTCAATCATAATTTTCATCGCCACCCCCCTCCCTCAATAATAATGTACTGAATGCAGTAATAATGCACTTTGAGTATTAAATTTTGTATACGTTACTTTTATATAATATATATTTTAAGCAAATTACTTTTAAGTAATAATTATAATGTTATGTTATTTTTCATTTCTCATTTTTTAAATTGGGACACATTGCAAAATGACATTTAATTAAAAATTTATTTCGTCCATCATGCATTTCTAAAAGTACAAATGTCATTAGAACAAGTAATATAAAAAATAAATTTTAAGTCAATTCCTACTTAGGCCAACAAAGAAAAACTTATTTTAGTTACTTTCTATTAAATAGTTTCAATTAATACAAATATGTAATACATATGACAGAATCACAATGTTAAGCGACAAAAGAGAAAGCGATTTTCCTTACAATTTTTCCTTTTCTTTTCTATATATGGGGTATTGGAATATTATTTTTTCGTTACTATTTATTCATTAATTAAATTTAATTAGTGTAAGAAAATAGTAAAGTAAAGAAGAAATCACACACATTCTTAGAAATTAGGCCATCTCGGATGGAATTCGAACTACCGTCCTTAAGATTAGAAGCCAGCGCGCTATCCATTGCGTTACAGGGGACAGCACGAAAAGTTTTCCTTTCTATAAATGCTTTTGGACTATAATTTTTATTTGTTACTATTTATTCATTTTTTAATTTAATTAATGAATTAAAATTTGAAAGAACTGTATTAACATGAAGTGTCACCCACTACAAGTTTTAAAAAATGTATTTGAACTTGAATGAATGAATAGAAAGTATTTTATCAACGATTGAAAATTTGAACAAGATATATATGAGAGTGAACTTATAGTAGAAATTGAAAAATAGTCTACTTTATGTTGCGCTCTCTCATATCCATCACATCTGGCATTCTCGCGAGCGTCTGCGTGAGTCTGGCCAAACTATCGGACGTCTGCGCAAAACATGTAATAATGCTGTACCTCGTACAATTCCAATCAGTCTTGGTCCATTCGATGCTTCTATAGCTACCAAATCTATCTTGAATGTACATTTTATAATTTGCGCGTTAGTTGTAATTCACACTATTAAGTATTACTGCAGAAAATTGGAACAAAAAAATCATGGATAAATTTTTAAGTCATAAGCGAACATTCGACGATAATAAAAGCATCAACAAGTGCACAGACGAGCATAGTTCCGAAAAATTAAATCAAGGAAATATTCTCAAGAATACTTGAATTTTGGGTTTACCATTACTGAAGTAAATGGAGAAGAAAAGCCCTTGTGTGTTATTTGCTCAAAAATATTGGCAGCAGACAGTATGAAACCTAATAAACTTAAAAGACATTTCGAAACGCTTCATGGTGAGTACATTAACAAACCTCGAGTTCTTTGAATCAAAATTAAAATCATACGGAAAACAAAAAACATTTTTTAAAAAAACTTTGTCAGTGAATGAAAAAGCTTTACTTACTTCTTACAAAGTATCATATAAAATAGCCAGATGTAAAAAGCCTCACACTATTGCCGAAGAGCTTATTTTGCCTGCAGCAATTGAGATTGTAGAAACTATGTTTGGAGACAATTTTGCCAAAGAGTTGCAGTCCATACCCTTATCAAATGATACTGTTTCCCGTCGAATTGATGATATCGCTGAAGATGTAGAGCAACAGCTTTTCGGTAAGTTGCGTGATAAATTGTTTTCAATTCAGCTTGACGAGGCAACAGATAGCAATAAAGATGCTCATTTCATTGCGTATGTTCGATTTTGGGATGGTATGTCAGCGGTAAAAGAACTACTTTTTTGTAAACCAATAAAACTTAAAGCAACAGCAATGGCATTATTTGATATTTTAAATAATTTTATAAACGAGGCAAATATAGAGTGGAAAAATTGTGTCGGAATATGCACCGATGGTGCTCGTATAATGTCAGGAAGATTTAAAAGTATACAAGCACTTGTGAAACAAAAAAAAACTCCACTGTGCATCTGGACACATTGTATGATTCACAGAGAAGCTCTGGCTTCAAAGAAATTAGTCTGGCCTGAATATTGTGCTAATGATAGTTGTGACTGTAGTAAATTACATAAAAATGAGACCCCTAAAATCAAGAATCTTTTCTGGACTTTGCAAAGACATGGGCACAGTGCATTCATCGTTGCTATTTTATTGTGAAACAAGATGGTTATCACGCGGGAAATTTTTACAACGTGTTTTATGAATTAAGAAATGAAATTACCATTTTTCTAGAAGAGGAAAACCTACCGGAAGCTGAGAAATTTCGAGATGGTTTATTTCTGATGAAGTTGAGCTACTTAGTCGATATATTTGAGAAATTAAATATATTGAATCTTCAACTTCAAGGATCAAATGTACATATGTTTGAAACTCGTGATAAAATTAATGCTTTTTTGTAGAAAATTACAATTATGGAGCCGAAATTTAAAGCAAAAAAACCTAGAAATGCTTGAAAATGCGGATAAATGTGTAAAAACTTACAAAACTGAAGAACAACATGTGGAAGTTGTTTATAAAACTATTGAATATCATTTAGCTATGTTAGGAAAAAATTTTAAAAAATATTTTTTTGCTGAGGACAACTTGATAGCAAGTTACGAATGGGTGAGAGATCCATTTCAAAATACCCCAGAAGGATACTCCACTACCGAAGAAGAAAGTTTCATAGATTTCACATCTAGTGGCGAAATTAAAAGACAATTTTGTAATAAAACTCTCTTTCAATTTTGGGCAGAAGTAGATGATGAATTTTCTGAACTGAAAACAAAAGCATTTCGTATACTTTTACCGTTCTCAACATCGTACCTTTGTGAAACCGGATTTTCTGCGGTGGCTGCTTTGAAGACAAAATATAGATCTCAGCTAAATATAGAAAAAGAACTCAGAGTGTCAATTTCTAATGTTAAGCCTTCATTTGAAAACCTTTGCTCTGCAAGACAAGCCCATGGAAGTCACTAATAATAATTAAACTTGCCCTTAAGGGGACTTGGCACCCTTTGAGCAAACTTCTTTATTTACGTATTTAAAAATTATATTTTAACATTTTATACAATGTTTCTATTCAAGAAAATGTTACCAGATGAAAATTTTCATATATTATTCACACAATTTTAAAAATTTAAATTTTTTGAAGAAAATTGGAAAAATTTTAAAATCCTACTCCTTTTGTAAAAATTAATTTTTTGACCTAAAATTTTTATAATATTCTTATGGGTGTTCTTAACTTTAGGGATCGATTTTAGAATAATTTCATTCGTTTTCGAGAAAAAAATAAAATGTTGATATATACTGCTCAAAACAATTAGGGGAGCACATGATTTTAACAAAAGTAAGCAAATATGTATACCAATAAGTAACATAAAATGAATCATCTATAATGTAAAGCCTACCAGGAAACGGAAGAAGAAAACTTTATATGCAAATCAAAGTTCATGACGTCAAAAACCAGAAAAAGGAGACAAGGGCAGAAATCGGGATGTTGCAGAAACGTCTGTTTTATTGCCGTAACTGTGAAATTCGATTGCGCAGTATTTTTTTTTTGAGACAAGGTTACTTGAGAATGTCTCAACAACGGGATTTACCGGAATCCATGGCATGACGTGTTATAGGCAGACTGGAATCCGGGCAAACACAACGTAGTGTCGCGGACGCTGTTGGAGTCGTCAGAAGTGTTGTTGCAAGGCTGTTTAATCGATTCCAAGAAACAGGAAATGTTAGACGTCGACCAGGGGTAGGTCGGCCACGCGCCACTACATCAACTGATGACCGGTATATACAGTTAACAGCCCGTCGAAACAGAACAGAGAATGCTACGCAGATGCAAAGACAGTTTCTCTTGGCAACAGGACGAAGGGTGTCCAGCCAAACAGTACGTAATCGGCTTCATGAGGGAGGGCTCTATGCACGTAGGCCAATGGTCTGCATTCCGTTGACCCCACGCCACCTTGCAGCGCGAAGAAGATGGGATGCTGAGCATCGAGATTGGGAGCAACATGATTGAAGCCAAGAGCTGTTTACAAACGAGTCCCGATTCAGTCTAGAGTGTGACATCCGACGTGTTCTTGTATGGAGGGACAGGGGCACTCGAAATAACCCCACATTCATTCGTGAAAGGTCACAATACAGAAGAGCTGGTTGGATGGTATGGGGTGGAATCAGCATAGGTGGACGTACGGACCTGCATATCATTCGGAATGGCACTTTGACGGGCCGAAAGTATGCAGACGAGATACTTCGTCCTCAAGTCATCCCTTACGCTGGAGCCATTGGAGATTCCTTTGTTTTCCAGGATGATAATGCCCGACCGCATAGAGCTCGTCTGGTGGAGAACATGCTTGAAGCTGAAACAATACAGCGTATGGAATAGCCAGCGTGCTCTCCTGACCTGAATCCAATCGAGCATGTTTGGGACATGCTCGGACGACGCATTGCTGCGCGACCAAGGCCACCTGCTACTGTCCGAAACTTGGAGATTGCACTTCTTGAGGAGTGGAACAGTATTCCCCAAAGTCTGATCGATAACCTCATCGCATCCATGGCAAACAGGTGTACAGCAATCTTAGCTGTTCGAGGAGACCACACGCCCTATTAAAACTCATGCATCATGTCTAAATAGTACCTTTTTTAAACGTTTACATGTAACCAAATCGTTGCCCTAAATCATCTTTTCATGTTTTTTTCCATATTTTCAAAGAATTAAAGCTTAATTTCAAATTTTTTTACGCCTTTTTTCTGTATTGCGCATTGATACGCGTGTACTATGCATTGTATGCCCATACGTGGCTGTCTCACACGGTTTTCTTCACTTTTTTGGTTGCTCCCCTAAATGTTTTGAGCAGTGTACAAGCTAAAAATCAACGAAAAAGCCAACATGTCTTACATTTTATTTTTTTTAAAAAAAGTATTCAGTTTATAGCAAAACGGATCCCTAATTTTATTACATGCTTTATTGTTAACACGCTGGAAAAAAATTGAAGTGATTGGTAAATAATTGTCGAAGGAGTAGGATTTTGAATGCACTAAGGTTTCGAAAAACACAAACTGAGAAAACCACTTTAAAGTTTATAATTCGGAAAAAAAAAATTATTATAAGCTTAATTAAACTTAAATTACCACTTTAAGATATTACTTATACGTTTTCTTTAAATTAATTGCATTTTCATATGTTTTCAACCCACACATTTTTATAAATGATCAACTTTTAAAGAGTACTAATTGCACAAGAAAACTCAAGAAAAACTTCAAAAAAATTTTTTTTTCTGTCACGACAGAAATTTTAGCTGTTTTTTCTTCTTATAATATTAAAGTATTACATTTGTATGAAAAATATATCAGGAATAAGAACTGAAATTATAAAATTATTAATATAAAATGCCTTAATTTAAAAATTTTACATGAACACATTTCACAAGGAAGAAAAATTACATTATTGTATTGCCTCGGAAATATTCTGCTTTTAATACTACACATTCTTTTTATAGTTATTATTTCTATTTATAAAATAGATTTTTTTTATCATAACACATTTTTTAGCTTTTTTTCTAAAAAGGGGGTGTGGCTGAATTACCTAATTTGTTTTCAAATGAAGTTTTATTCAACTTCTAACTTTCCGACATGCACAAGTGATATATCAATCGAAAGATAATAATGCAAAGAATAAGATTAAATGAAAATAAAAAACGATAGGTTTGTGATTTTTAGGGTACCAAGTCGCCTTAAATTAGTATTAATAAATTAGTTATAAAATACATTGTGCAGTACTGATACATTTATAAGTAGACTGGCTGAAGTACCCGTTCTGCGATTATTTTTTAAAAAAATAATGCATTATTCTTGATATAATAGCTTAATTGTAAGAAGAGTAAAACCAAGTGCACAACAATGCATACAAAAATATAAAATGATTTTAGAATTAATATTAAATAAGGAAAACGCATGAAAAATTCCAATGAAGAATAATTGTGTTATTTTTAATATTTAAAGCGAGAAACCTTCAAAATGTTTTAACCCGGAAGCAGGCGCCCACTCCACACTAACCTTAATGGTCGCGCAATCACTTCACCAAGTCACCCCAATCCTTTTTTTTTTATAATTATTTTTTTCTGCTCGATAAAAATCACAATTGCAGCGAATAATTTAACTAAGAGAAAATGTACTTACCTACTTTAAAGGACTTTTTAATTTTTCTTTGATGATTTGAGAAAAAATCCAATAAAACTAATGAAACCGTTCCAAATGTGAGTGACCTTAATAAAGAACATAAATCACAGACACTTTTCACTAACAATACAAGAACGTTATTTGCAATCAAAACTGTCATATTTTGCTCACGTTATTGTAATTTTTCTATTCTTTGATGATCTACAAATAGCATGTGTAACCTTTTCTTGCTTGTGTCTTTTTGACAAGGCGAAGTGTTACATTTTTATATGGCTTCTTAGTTTTTGATATCTTAATTTTCTTGATAGAGTTCTTTAGGCAGCATTTGAAAATTACAATTCAACTCAAACGTTTCATGTCTATCACTTTTGTCATATTTACTTTCGCTATCACGATTAATATGCATTATTTCATCAGGTTCTTCAATTGCTTGATCAGTTTCATCTTCCTTCAATAGAGATCACAGATGCCCATTTTTTTATATTCTGCTCATTTACATTTATAAACCATAATAAGTTGTACAACACAGCAATTAAAACCACAAAGTTAATCGTAGGGGAAAGTATAGCATATTCATAGAAAATATTTCTGAACAAAAGTGGTCGTGAAGGGAACTCGATCAAAACAAGTACCTTGATTGTAAAATACCGTTTGCCACTCTCAAAAAAGAGGCATAAATGTGACAAATTCATTTTAGTTTCCATTAAGACTGTCATATCGGAGGATACTGTCAAGAAATTGTTAACGAATAAACAGTTTTACCAGAATTTGAGTGATTCAGCGCCTCATGCGACCGCTCCCATGAAAAAATGTATTCGATACAAAAACATCGATGTCAGTTATAAAAAAATAATTATGTAAAACGTTTTTTATAATGCAATTTCAGATTACTCATAAAATACATCTTGGCCAATTAATCCTTCAAAGTGCTCAATATGCTTATCCATACATCATAAAACTCATTTACGTGGGGGGAAAAGCAACAGACAAATATTATTTACAACTTTCCCAAAAGAAAAGTAGACGGAGTTAAGCATACCAGTAAGTTTGAAGGTCAAAGAGATGATAAACAAAAGTACTATTCTAGAGGTTACAAGAAACGTAGTAAAAAATCTCTCATCGCGGGATTACAGCAAAGAAAACAAAATATCTTTTTTTATTTGGTTTTGGGATCAAAGATAGCTAATGAGCGTTTGAAGTGGAATCTTTTGAAAGTGGAAAACCAGATGATATATATAATTTATATCAGTGTAAATGTGTATTTTTTATTTTGTCAGAAAGCATTTTGTTTTACTTCATTCCAAAAAATAATTTTTTAAGCCTTTTATATTTTCAAGACGCTCGCGCCCCCCCAGGGGGCGCGCCCCACAGTTTGAGAAGCACTGCTTTAGTGTTAAATGGAAAATTCTCTTTGATGTGTGATTTCATCTTTCCCACAATTCCTTCATCACACAAATTCGTTAGTGAGAAAAACTTCTTTCCAATTAATTTCGTCTTTCAAAACAGTACATTTCAAACCAATTTTTTCACTGAAGTTAACCGACAATTCCGCAATGTAGCAAATTTTAAAAGCAATTTTAACATTTGGAAATTTAATCTGCATTAAATATTTTGAGTTTAGAAAAATAATGCCTGCTGTGGATATGATAGAGTATGAGATGTGATAAATGGTTTTGAAAGAATATTTTTGTACATGTAGAATATTTTTGAAAACTTAAATATCACTGAAAATGATCGTATAACTACAAACAGTTCTTATTTTAGTACGTGCTGATATGAAAATAAAAAACTTCACTGTTAAATACCCAAGGAGTTTAATATTCAAATCAACCTTTTCGTAAAATTGTTTACAACTTTCATTCAAATTGTAAGGACACTATACTACAAATACTACATGAGTTACAGCAGTAAAAATATTCATAATAAGTAAAAATCCTACTTCTCCACTTATTTCAATACATTTAACACACTGTAGATAAAAATAATTTTTTATATTTATAAACGAGACGTAGAAATTCAGTTTAGAAATGCCATTTTCAATTTTAAATATATAAAATAAAAGGATTGCAAAACCATTTCTAAAACCCTAAACGCTTTAGGGGAGAAAAAAACATACAATTTCAGATAGTGCAAAATTTTAATATAATACACAAATGTAAATATTCTTAAGCAAATACGCTTAAAAATATATTATTTAGAACTTGTATTTCATGAATAAAAGTAAATCAGAGTTCCCCCTGAAATAAACATAACTGAAAGAAAAATGGTTAATTTACAAACGATTGCAAATAAATGTTTATCTAAGGACTCCAAGTAATTCAACCCTTTTCGGTGAAAAAAACTTTTTGTTGTAATGTTACACAATTCTCTAATGAATGGGCAAGTCCAATTATTTTCATGTAAACTGTTTGGACGGGAATGCCTAAATAGAAAAATTTAAAAAGTTGTATAAATTAAAATTAACATTTATAGTTTATATAATTTTTTAAGAGTACAAAATGTTTACTGTAGCTGTACAAGTTTTAAAAGGAGTACGAGCGTTTTATGAAAAAATGTAATACAAATCTGGCTAAAGGAATACGGTTAGTTACCTTAGCTATTGTCAAACGCAAAAATGTATTGAAAATCAATTCCACAATTCATTGTTATAAAAATTTATTGAAGATTACAGGACTTATTTTTGTAATTGTACTTGTTCATGAAAACTATAATTTCAGTACCGCATAACTATACATTACATGAAAACTATTACATGAAAAGCATTACATGAAACTATTACATGAAAAGCATTACATAAAAAGTATTACATGAAAAGCATTGCATGAAAACTATAATTTCAGTAGTGAAAATGCCAACTTTTGTTTGTCAACGTCATGGCATTGCAGACTGCATCATGTAATATAGATGCTAGTTTTATAGATTCGTCATCAATCTAATAGTTTGAATTTAAAATTATAGTAATTTCTTAATGTTCGCAACACACAATATACCCATTATAATTTTTTAAATATTATATGAATGCGTCTGTTACGATCATCAATGGTTTAGTTCACCAATTAATCAGTTAATCAGTGGTAGAATGATTTTATATCAATCAACGCTCATATCATCACAATCATTAGACTCAATATAGTTCAATAAATCATCGAAGACAAGTGTAAGATTAAATAATAAGTTTAATGGAATATGGAGTGCATCTGCACTCGGTCACGTACAGTAGATCTCTGGTGTAAGCAAAGCATGTTTTTACAAGCAGCGCCCTCTATACTTAGGAGGTTCTACCATGTGCAAATGGAAAGGTTTTCTTTTCTAAGAATTGGAAAGTTAAATTTCTCAGAAGTACTCTTTAAAACGAAACTCTTCTGTGAGCCATTATCTAAAAATAATCTAACAACTTGTTCATTTTTGACATCTATTAATTTACTTATGACATATTAATTTCAATATTTACTTCTGTTTAAATTACTGCTGAAACTATAATATCAGTGTCCCCTTTCGGAGACAAATCATCATCATGTCGATTTCGAAAACATATTGAGAAATGGTGGGACCCATTGCAAATAGGACACGACTCCCTTTTTACACATTCCATTGCTCTATGATCGGGCGATAAACACAAATAACAACACCCTTTCTTTTAAAGATTTCTCGCTTTTCGTTAGCACAAAAAGAACGTCAAGCGTCGAGTTCATGACCTTTGTTGCAGTATAAACATTTTCGGCTTCTAAGTTCTACTTTCTCCAGAAGGGTGGGAAATGAATGTGGTCAGAAATGTACTCTATTCGGGGGTGGCTTCATGTGTTGTCCTCGGAAATAGGAGCCTTTATTTTTTGTTCTGTCTTGCGGTGGAGGGGAATAATGACATGGTTTATGATTGTTTATTTCAGAGGCCCGTTCCCTACTACTGATCTCAAAGTGCAGGAACCGTAAAAGAGTGCTCAGGTCAAACCCTTCATCCCTTTGAGAATGATTGAAGTCCAAAACGAGTTCCGAGGGTAACTGTTTCAACATGATGGGTGTTAATAAGTTTGAGTAGGATCCTCCTTTAACTCCGAAACTTTCGGGACTCCTTATTTGCGTTTCTGCTCTATCGAACAAATTTCTTAAGCCCACACTATCGGTAGGGTTTCTAACAATTGTTAAATTTAATAAATTGTTCAAATGAGTGTTAAGTAACATATTTTTATTTCCAAATCTATCTTTTAATAAATCAAGAGGTCTATCATAATTATCATCAGAAATAGGAAATCCATTAATGCAAGCGAGCGCATTACAATACAAATATGATTTTAAATAATTATATTTATCAACTTTGCTTAGTCTATTGTTATCATGAATAGAGCTTTTTCAAATAAATTATAAAAATCTAACCATTCAGAATAATTTCCAGAATACTTATTTGTATACAATTTAGGTAAATTCATGTTCATACATTCAAAACTATTGGAATCAATGACTTGGATATTTCGAGAAACTGTATCAACCTGGATAGAGTCAGAATTTCTTCTCCTAATTTTAGAAGAAAGCTTCGTTTTCCAAAATATAATCTTCTCTTTAATTTCTTTCGAAGCTTCCGTATCTTCAGTAATAGTGTCAACAGACAAACGATCTTCAATTAATGCATTTAATAAACTTAAGTTGCTTTATCATTTAATTGCTCTAAAAAAGCTTCAAATTAATCAACAGGTTCATTTTCATTGTTGATCTTTCCTTCAATTTTATTTATGAATTTTGTCAACGAAGAATGTACCACAGTAAGCTTCTTTTTAAATTTTGAGAGATCTTCTGACATTTTAATCTTCTATTCAGGTATAATTGAGTTTCAATAAAAATTCGGCTTACCTGAATTCACTGTCGATGATGATATTCTAATTTTTGGTCGAGGCTACCAAAAAGGATTTTTTCATCAAATTCAGATTCCCGGCCGATGCACCATATGTTACGATCATCAATGGTTTAGTTCATCATTTAAGACTACACATTACCCTAAAAATGACAAATTTATCGAATTTTTTTTATGCATTTTCCTGTAGCCCATACGATTGGGAATCTTTGCCCCAAATTTCAGATCTAATAACCAATTAGTTTTTAAGATATTTGAAGTTTTCTGAGTATTGTCAGTCACTAAATTTGACAGCTGAGGGTGTGTGGTTAGTGTTGGTTTCATTTTAAAGCATTTTTCCATTTTTAAATTTAATTAATTACTAATATTTTTAAAGAAAATCGATACTTGCAGAGAAGTGGTTATTAACTTCAACTTTCACTACTAAAATCGTTTCAGTTTGTTTATATTTTGAGTTTTTGGTGTTCTTATGGTTCCTTAACTAAACTTTTGATTTAAAAAAGGTCTTTCTCAATACCAATATTTATTCTGCAAATAAGCATATAATTTATTAATCTTAAAAGCTTTGTATCTTTGTTTAAGTTAAGTTTTTTTCTGTTAAGCGGACGCGATACGATTTAAACAAAAATCTTTGATTTTATGGTTTTTAAAGTTGTTTTTCCTTGTAACCTATGTATATGCAATACGTAAGACAGAACAGTTACTCAAAATATCACAAAAAGCAATCCATTTAGTTTTTTTTAAAAAAAATTTTAAATTTATGAGGTAATTTTAAAACGCTACTCTTTGTACAATAATTGAAGTACACACAGGAAATTGGATTTAAATATTTGTCAGACAATGTACAACAAAAGTTGGTATGGGTTTGTGTATAACATGATTGAAATTCCTAAAAAAATTTTTTATGAATTATTATGAAAAAATCCCTAAAAAAAACGTATAAATTCTAAGATCAAATATTTTTAAAAAAATAAGTATAGCTTTGATTCAAAAATGCATACCAACTTTTGTTATATATATATGAATAGCATTCTATAAAAAAAATTCAAAACATTTCATGCAATAGAAAAAAAGCCTTAGCATTTTAAATGAAAGAAAACAAACGATTTTTTTGTTCCGAGATAAATCAATTTAATGTTTTTATTTACTGTAAAAAGATATATATAAGTGCAATAAAATTACTAAAAAATTACTGTATGTACTACATGCACATGATAAAAGTTTTATAAAGTTATTATATGAAAATTATAATTTTATATATTTAAAATTTAAAATTTTCAGTACCTTATATTTAAAAAAAATTGCGATAAATAACATACGAACCCATTTTACGATGATTTCAAAATAATTTTAGTTAACATCTTCATATTTTTTTTACATTTATGTTTAAAAAAACCCAGGACAATATGTAATCCCTTCTTTTTTCTTTGAATATTTTTCTTTTCGCATATTGGCTAGTTTTACTTTTTGACGTCCTATGCGAAAAAATAAATTACTTTGACGATTTCTTTCTTTTTTACTTCTGTAATCACGTGTGGCAGCAATTTTTACTGCTTCTTCACCAAGATCCAAATTAGCTGCCTTTTGTATTTCTTTTAAGGCTTTCAAAGTACCAAAGTTATACCCTGATACGGCCTCAGAAACAGCTATATTTACACGTCGTGATTTCACTGAAGTTTCCTTAGAGCACTTACTCCAAATCACGCTATGCAAACTCTCGTTGCTGTTCTGAGTCAGAAATCTGGCACATCCTTTCAAAAGACTATCAGAAGCTAACCTTTAATATATTGGAACAACTTTTGTCAAATAATCTGTATTTATTGGTGTTCCAATATTAAATTTATTAGGTGCGGGTTTTTTACCTTTAGCTAAGGCTCTTCGATAAAAATACCACGAATCTTTGCCAGGAGGGCATTTCATGTGCATTGGATTTTTATCTGTCGAGATACTGTGACAAAGCGTGGCATATATGGATTTTTTTCTTGCCCTGAATATCTCCTTTATTTTCCAGAATAACTTTCTTATAGTACTGCGTTAATTTTTTTATCGTTGTTTCTTTTAGACTGCCATAAGATTTTCCTCCTAAAGTGATACCTTTAGCTCTCCACTCTTTCACAAGATTGCGTAGACTGGTGCCTAATCTTTTGCTTATGTAATTAATACACTCCTCTTACAAAATTTCAACGTCTGGTCCATATATTTTTAGGCTATTTAAAAATTTATGAGTTTTAGCATCACCATCAGATAACAATGTAGTGTAACGAAAACCACATGCTTCTGATCGAGACCAAATTTTAGCTGCAGCCTTCATTTCCATTGCTCCTGATGTCCCAACGTGGTCAATCTGGCAGGAATTTTTGTGGCCAGAATACCAAACATCGTATTCAGCTGTAGTTTCGCCTAATTCATTTTTCGCACTTATACATAATGGACAGTACTTGCTCCTAATTTCCTAGTCAATAACATATCCTGTTAAAGTGTTAACTACACACCCAATACCGATTTGGGATGTGTGTCCTCGGGTCAACCCTGTCCCATCAAATGAAACAGCAATATCAGTAATAGTATTTGACCTATTTTGATCCAGTTTTCTGTATGCATTTTGAACGCTGTTATGTACATAGTTCAACACAGTTTGGGAAGCAAGAGAGTATGCTGAGTTGATGTAACATTTAATTTCATTAAAAGTTTTACTTGACATCAAAGGCATATTGAGAAACATGCAAAATTTTTCAACCGATGCATGGCCCCCACTAATTGCAAGAAATGCTTGAACAGCACGAACATTCACATCGAAAGGTGTAGAAGTATTTGATTTTTTTTCAAGTCTTGGAGATGTAAAGCATTCCTTTTTTTTGCTCAGAACATGTTTTGCATACCAGTTTCAATTGATGAGAAAATCCATATTTATGTCCAAATTCAAGTTTTAAAGTTGACTAGTTGCAGCTACCACAAAAAGTATACTTGAAAATATCACACAAGGCATTTTTGTCAACAATTATTTAACTTGGTTCATCATAGGTATCCGCAACATTTTCTTGTTCTAGTACACTTTTTTCTTGCATATAAACTCTTTCATTTTTAAAAATGCTATCACCACTTGAGTGCTGAGCAACATTTGAATTGTGCTCTGAAATATCCATATTGTTTTTAGTTTTTGTTTCAGTACACCATCGCTTTTGAATACTCAATTTACTTCATTTGTTTTTCCTCTTCGAACGAGGCATGTTTCACTATTAAAAATGCTGTATTGGAATACGTTTATGTATATAAAAAAAAACTATTAAACTGATAACGATAAAATAATTAGTCTTGAAAAAGACTTTTTTTTTGGTAAACCGAAACTAAATATTTCAAAAATATGAAATAAAAATTAGCAGAATAAAGAACGCAGTATACTTAAACGAATGTAAACAATTATTAAGAAAGGATTACAATCTCTTCACTTTTTTTTTTCAAAACTGCTTAACTGTGAAATTAGAATTAATTAATTTGGCTAGAAAATAAATAGTGCGTCTGCTAGAGCTGAATGATGCCAGAATGTGAATTCTGACAAGCATGTTAGTTATCATAACTTCGATTTTTTTTATTTAGAGCTCTGAAATTTTGTGAGATAATAGAGAAACGTATAAGGAATAATTTAGGCACAAAAATTGTTTTTTCATTTTTTGACCGATTTTCGTCAGTTGAATCGTACCGTGTCTCCTTAACCCTCTAACCGGATAGCACGGAAAATTCCGTCAGTATAAAGATGCTTCGAAAATGGACTGCACTGATTTTTCTGCCTTCAAGTAACGTTTTCAAAAGCGGATTAGCCGCACTTTTCTGAAATCCTTTCCCCCTTTTGTTTAACATCTTGAAAGATAATGAGGGACGGAGGAAGCAACACAGCAGGAGTTTTATGGCTCGCAGGGAACCCCGTGTTTTGACCCTGGGGCAATCGTAAAAAATCGGGGAGAAATTTCTTTAGAACCCAAGAAGTGTTTGTTTGCTAGCTTGTATTTTAAAAGTTTTCAAAAGTCCCAACGCATAAGCAAAATATGTTACAATTCCCTTTTGGTTTCATATTAATTTCAAACTGTAACAAGTTGGGGCGTGTCAGGGCAATCTGCTATTTTATATAGTTAGACAAATTATCTTTTTTAAAGTATATTCTTTCGCATCATTTTTCTTATCTTAATCAATGCTTTCAGTTTTTGAAACATGATTATTTCATTATAAGATGCCCCCCAAAAATATAATAAAACACCAAACACTTTAAAATTTGAAATCTTTTCAACTTTCCACAACCACTAAAAATGAATAAATTTAAACTTCATCAAATAATTTGAAACATTTTCTTACACTTTGATAAAAATAATAACAAAAAAAAAAACTTATTAAGATATATTAATTTTTTAGATTTCAAAGCCCAAGTGTTCAGGGAAGTTTAAGTACAGTGCCTAGTTATATATTGTTAAAATACACCGAATTATATTTGAATTTTAAGTGCTTGAACTTCAGTTTACATCAAAGACAATATGAATGAAGATTTTCACACATTTTTTTTATAACTTGAATGTTTGAATAAATGGTAATCAAAAATATACGGAAACATTTACAGTAGACATTCATGCATATAAATAAACATAAAAATCAATTTTAAATTCGAGCTATTCAAAAACATTCGAATTATTCTTCAAAAATATCTATTTATGCAAAATACCTCAACATTTATCTTTTTTTCAAGGCTAACTGAATAAGTAATTAAAATCTGGATATTTTTTGAAATCTCGACCGTACAAAGCTAGAAATTTTATGTTAGAAATTCCATTTGAAATTTCAAAAAAAAATGTATCGCAAAGTTAAAAATTATTTACCATAAGTTCTAGCAACTCTTTGAGTATAATATAAATTTCAAATTTTATTATATAGCTTCTTTGGTATTTTTTAATATATTTTGAAGATTTCATACAATTCAGTTGAAAAATACATGCTAAGAGCAAAAAATATACTAAACAAACCGAGGAATATACAATAAAGTTTTACATAGAAGCAAAACTGAGAAGCTAAATGGTAGGAATGAAAAATTTTTAGTATATCTGAAGTAGTTTTCGAAATATTTATTTTAAAGTTCAGAAAATTTGTGTGCGTTATGTTATACTTAATATTAATTAAATGGTTAAAATAATATGTTAATAACAGTCATGTAATCGTGTGATGACACATTCATATACTAATAAAAATTATCATGGTCATTGATGCGAATGTCAAGAATTTTATGTAATTTTAAATTCAGACATTAAGATATTGATGTAGAGAATATAAAACGACCATCTAAAATACATGAAAAATGCAGTCTGCTATAAAATGATCTTGACAAACAAAAAATCCGGCATTTTCACTTACTATGGCAGAGCCGGCTTAGTCAGGGGCGATCTGGAAAAACAGAGAGAGAACCGCGGTTTTTTGATGGATGCCGCTCTAGCTTTTAAAGCTCCCAGGAAAAATTATATATATATATAAATTACAAATGCAAAAATATAAATCTTGTAATTTTCCATACATTTTTATAACAACGAATTGTGGAATTGGCTTCCAATACATTGTTGTGTTTGACAATATCTAAGGTAACCAACCCTACTTTAGATAAATTTGTACTACTTTTTCGTAACCGTATTCCTTTTAAAATTAATTCGTGCAGCCGAAATACACCTTTTGCACCCTTAAAAATTTATGTAAACTATAACGGTTTATTTTAATTTATGCAACTTGTGAAATGTTCATAATTAACCATTCCGTCTAAACAGTTTATATGAAAAAAAGTTTGGACTCCCTCATTCATTAGGGATTTATATAAGATTCTAACATTAAATTTTATTTTTCACCGAATAGGATCGAGTAGTAGTGTATCGTGCTTCCACACCACAGGTCTGGGGTTCTATTAACGGGCTCACTTTCCTGTTTTTTAAAAAAGTAATGAGGTAAAAAGAGCAAAGGCCCTATCTCATTTTTAAACAATAACAGAATAAATATTACATACAATGATTATATTTATGAAATAAAACCGATCTTTCTCTATTCAGTTAGATTTTTAATTTAAAATAGCATAAAAAGGATTTCAATACTTTTAATTTATTTTAATTAAAATCATATAAAAGATATTTTTATGTTAACTGAATATTTTTCGGAAAAAATTTAAATTTTCCTTCCTAGTGTTCTCTTTTTCGAACTTCTTGTATTAAATAAAAATTCCTTTTCTACATCGGCATTTGTGATGGACATAACACACATTCAGTCAAAAATTTTTAATTTTAATGGGGGATATACTTCTTCAAATGCGCATGACAGTACTTCTAACCATTTTCTACTCAAGTTTAATGTCTTATCTATTTGTTTCTTTTATTACAAGGAAAAATGTCACACATCGATAACTACATGTTCACACAATTCAGTCATTACAAATTCTATTGTGAGAAAAGTTCTCCCTAATTAATCTTGTTTTTCAAAACAGTACACTTAAAACAATTTTGTTCAGTGAAGTTAACCGACAGTTTCACAATGTATTCATACCAAATTTTAAAAACAAATTTAACACTTGGAAATGTATCCTGTATTAAATTTTTCAGTATACACAAATATTTCCTGCTGTAGGAAAGATATAGTATGAGATGTGGTGTGCGGTTGTGAAAGAATGTTTTCGTACGTGTAGACTATTTTTGAAAATTTAAATATCACTGAAGCTAATCATATAACTGCAAATGAGCCTTATTTTAATGTGTGCTGGTATCAAAGTAAAACACTTTACAATATTAAACAGCCTATGGGTTTATACTCAATATCAAACTATTCGCAAAATGGCTTACAACTTCTATTCAAAATTGTAAGGAAACTGAAATATAAATATATCTTACTGCAGTCAAAAATATTCATAATATGTAAGTATCCTATTTCTCCACTTATTTCTGTACATTTTAAAAACTGTAGCTGAATGCAATTTTTATATTTATAAACGAGGCATAACAGCTCACACAGTCGTAAAAATGTCCTTATCATTTTTAAATATACTACTATAAAACGTATATGGATTATAAGATCAGTTGTAAAATCCTAAAAGCTTTTAGAGGAGCTAAAAACATGTAATTTTGGACTGATCAAATTTTTAATATAATACACAAATATACATGTTATTAAGCAAATACATTTGAAAATCAAACTTCCTTCTGAAATAAACGTAATTCAAAGAAAAATGTTTAATTGCAAATGAGTGGAAATACATGTTTTTCTAAGGGGTATCCCCAAAGTGAGGTAATCCTCAAACTTAAGACTCAAACTCAGAAGCACAACAATCCATGAGGGCCAGGAACTACTGTGCCCATCATAATACACGTGACCATTGGACGCTGAGGTGCATGAACAGATGTCCCGATTTGGTGGTCTGTCTGAAGAGAGACCTTCAGTGTTTAAGACCCGAAGCAAGCTTGGTACTCATTTATCGACCCAATGTAGCGGGGATGAAAGGCAGAGTCGACCTTGCGCAGCTCGTTAATAGAACCCCAGACCTGTGGTGTGGAAGCACTATACACTTTCCCTCAATCCTATTCGGTGAAAAATAAAATTTAATGTTAGAATCTTATATAAATCCCTAATGAATGAAGGAGTCCAAACTTTTTTTTTCATGTAAACTGTTTAGACGGAAATAGTTAATTATGAACATTTCACAAGTTGCATAAATTAAAATTAACCGTTATAGTTAACATAAATTTTTAAGGGTACAAAAGGTGTATTTCGGCAGCACGAATTAATTTTAAAAGGAATACGGTTACGAAAAAGTAGTACAAATCTATCTAAAGTAGGGTTGGTTACCTTAGATATTGTCAAACACAACAATGTATTGGAAGCCAATTCCACAATTCGTTGTTATAAAAATGTATGGAAAATTACAAGATTTATATTTTTGCATTTGTAATTTATATATATATATAATTTTTCCTGGGAGCTTTAAAAGCTAGAGCGGCATCCATCAAAAAACCGCGGTTCTCTCTCTGTTTTTCCAGATCGCCCCTGACTAAGCCGGCTCTGCCATAGTAAGCGAAAATGCCGGATTTTGTTTGTCAAGATCATTTTATAGCAGACTGCATATTTCATGTATTTTAGATGGTCGTTTTATATTTTCTACATCAATATCTTAATGTCTGAATTTAAAATTACATAAAATTCTTGACATTCGCATCAATGACCATGATAATTTTTATTAGTATATGAATGTGTCATCAAACGGTTACATGACTAATATTAACACACACACACACACATTATTTTAACCATTTAATTGATATCAAGTATAACATAACGCACACAAATTTTCTAAACTTTAAAATAAATATTTCGAAAACTACTTCAGATATACTCAAAAATTTTTATTCCTACGCTTTAGCTTCTCAGTTTTGCTTCTCTATGTAAGAATTTATTGTAATTGTATATTCATCAATTTTTTTAGTATATTTTTTGCTCTTAGCATGCGGTTTTCAACCGAATTGTATGAAATCTTCGAAATATATTAAATGAATGATTGAATATTAACGTCGCACTGTTCAGCTACACGAGGGCTTTTGGCGACGGACCACGTAATTTTGAACCATGGTCAAGTGACGTGGACGACACCTGAGCTGGCACCCCTCTCTCCTAACTACCACACCACACCAACGGGAGGACGTTTCAGCTCTCGACAGATTTAACGTGCATCGCTGCCCTACACGGCGGGTCTTTAGTGGTACTGGGCTCGAACCCGTGACAAAGCAAGCCACGGTCCGATACCTATACCACTCGGCTACCGCGGCCACACGAATCTTGTTGGAATATTGCCGTTAGAAATGGCGAATTTGATTGCCAGGGAACCAGAAGAAAAGGCAAATGATTATGACCATATAAAAGACATGTGATTAAAAAGATTTAAATTGAGCCCAGAAGAATTTAAAGTAAAATTTAAGAGGCATTGTAAATCGGCCGAGAATACTTGGCGAGATTTTGGATTTGAGTTGGCGAACTATTTTAATGAGTGGATTTCGGTACTAAAAATCTACGATTTTGACAGGCTGAAACAACTTGTCATTGTAGAGCAGACGAAGGAACAGGTTTCCAGGGATATACAGCAACATTTTATTGATGACTGGAGTAGAATTGTTACAGTTGACGATCTTACTGAGAAGTTAGATGATTATGAAAACGCAAGGCACACAATATAACCAGGCCACTAAAGCTACTTTGTCTCAACCGTATAGAAATTCCTATCGGGAAAAACCTAGCATGTGCAATAGAAAATGTCATACATTTAGTGAAGGATATAGACAAGAATAAAAAAAAGCAGTGGATATGATAAGCGAAATTCTTTCCAAAAATCAGTTACATGTTTCAATTGTGGACGAGTAGGACATTTTGCGAGATTTTGCAGGGATAAGAAAGACGGGAGAGGAAAGACCGAGGGTAAAGTTGCTGAGGTAAAGGTATCTGAGGTGCAAGTGCAGAAGTCAAAGTAGTTGAGGAGGAAAGCAAAGTAGTCACAGCGAGATTCAACGGCGAAGTTATAAGGAAAATAAGAAATGCAGCGCAGTTCAACTAAAAATGTCTGATCTTAAAATAGTAAAAATTTCATATGGTGGAACAGAACATGAAGCTGTAGTAGATTCAGGTGCACAAATTAGTATGTTTAAAAGCAGTGTCGTGGGAAAAGAAGTAGATTACAAAGGACATATAATGTTGCAACCCGCATTTGGTGATTGTTTAGTGGCCGCGGTAGCCGAGTGGTATAGGTATCGGACCGTGGCTTGCCTTGTCACGAGTTCGAGCCCAGTATTACTAAAGACCCGCCGTGTAGGGCAGCGATGCACGTTAAATCTGTCGAGAGCTGAAACGTCCTCCCGTTGGTGTGGTGTGGAAGTTAGGAGAGGGGGGTGCCAGCTCAGGTGTCGTACACGTCACTTGACCATGGTTCAAAATTACGTGGTCCGTCGCCAAAAGCCCTCGTGTAGCTAAACAGTGCGACGTTAAACATAAAATCAAATCAAATCAATTGGTGATTGTTTAAAGGCTGAACTAAAAGAAGTAGATATTGGTTTGGTAACGAATGGGTATATTACGCCGGTAATTAAAACGGTGGTGGCAACTCTGAATACTGACTTATTATTGGATACTGAAACATATGAAGCATTATTAGAACAAGGAAGAATATACAGTCCCAGATTTACAGCCGCTATGAACTTAGGATCAGATTCCTCCAAAAAATCGTTAGATGAGAGTGTAAATACTGAAGAGGAAGAACAAGAGCCAACTATAACAGAATATGATGAGGAGAATGGAAATAACACAGAACAATTCAAGAAACAGCAACAGATTTGATACTCTTCAGGAAGCATGAAATTTTGCTAGGCGAAACAAAGGAGGATATGTGATAGAAAATGATATCCTGTACCATGAAGAGCTATTGGGCGGAAATAGGATAAAACAGTTAGTGATTCCTGAAATGAGGAAGAGGAAAATACTAGAAATTGCGCATGAATCAGTGTTCGGAGCACATCTAGGAGCTGATAAAACAATTCAGAGAATCAAATTTTCGTTTTATTGGCCAGGGATGGTAAAGGAGATTAAAGCATATTGTAGTTCCTGTCATGGTTGTCAGCTTAGAAAAGTAATTCGTTCGGCTGACAAAATTCCGATAACACCCGTGTCTCGTCCTGAATTGCCATTCCAAGTAGTAAACGTTGATTTAATTGGTCCTGTAGATCCAGTATCATCACAAGGACATAAATACATACTTTGTTTGATGGACCAGCATTCTAGATGGCCGGATGCAATCCCACTCAAGTCACTAACGGCTGAGAGTACGTGTGAAGCACTGCTCGAAATATTCAGTAGAACAGGAATTCCAGAAGTGATCGTAATGGACAATGCGACAAATTTTACGGCCAGTTTAACGCAAGAGTTTTTGAAGATTTTAGGAGCTTGTCCGAGTTTTTCAACACCATACCATCCAGAAAGAAACGGGTTAATTGAGAGATGGAACCAAACTCTCAAGAACACGTTGCACCACATTATCAGAGAGGAAGGAAGAAGTTGGCATAGGCATATACCATTTTTACTATGGGCTTATTGGGAAGTTCCAAATGCAACTACCGGTACACCACCTTTTCTACTAATGTATGGAAGAGATCCGAAAGGACCGTTGTCTATACTGAAGTCAATTTGGACTGGGAACACGTTGTTACCTGTGAATATGAAGGGATCAGTAGAGAGTTATTTGAAAAAGCTAAAAGAAAAGTTAGAAGTAGCAACCCACAAAGCACAGTTAACAAGTGACGTGCAACAAGGTAGCTACGCTAAATATTACAACAGGCAAAAGAAACATCGAGAATTTGCACCAGGAGATCAAGTGCTTATTTTGATACCTGATTCGACGAATAAGCTATATGCTAGATGGACAGGTCCAGTTAAAGTTGTTAAAAGAGTAAAACCAAATTCATATTATTTGCAGATGGCTGGAGGTAATTTGAGATTGCTGCATGTTAACAAGATCAGAGAATACAGAGCGAGAGTTCAAACGGTTGGAGTTATTTATGATATTGATGATGAATCCGGTGAGATATATGAAACGCCAACATTTCCTGCAGCTGAGAAGAATGACGAAGCATTGGACAGAGTTACTTTGGATTACTTATCTAAGAAGCAACAAACTCAACTAAAGGATCTTTTACATCGACACAGGACGTTGTTTTCTGGAAAAATAAAAAGAGCTAAAGTTGGTGAACATGTGATAAAACTGAAGAATGAGGAGGAGACGATGAAACCCCAAACTTATAAGATACCAGAAAACTTAAAGAGAAAAGTAGACGTGCAGATAGACGAATTGTTAGAGTTAGGGCTGATTGAACCTGTTGTAAGTGAAATAGCACACCCCGTGGTATGTGTTCATAAGAAGGATGGAACAATTTGGTTATGCATAGATTTCAGAAGCTTGAATGCCCTTACCGTACCGGACGCATATCCAATGCAGAATATGATGGAGTTGAATTTCTTAGTAGGGAAGAAAAAATTCATTACTGTACTAGATATGTTGAAAGGATATTGGTCTATACCAATGGAAGACAGCAGAAAACATCTAACAGTCTTCCGAACTCATCGAGGACAGTACCAATGGAATGTGTTACCATTTGGGTTAAGAAGCGCTGCTGCAACCTACCAGAGAGCCATGTCTAAAGTGGTTCAAACTATATCTGATTTTGCATGTGCGTATATCGACGATTTAGCAATATTCTCTGATACGTGGGAAGAACATTTAAATAATCTAGAAGAAGTTTTCAAAAGATTGGAGCATTTTAATTTCTCAGTGAATTTAGGAAAGTGTGAGTTTGCAAGACAAAAAGTTAAATACTTAGGACATGTCATTGGTTCAGGTAGGCATTCCCCTGACAAAGAAAGAATAAAAGCGATTCAGAACATACAGGCACCAACGACCAAGAAACAACTCAGAAGTGCTTTGGGATTGTGCAATTTTTATAGACAGTATATTCCGAACTTAGCAAAAATTGCCCTACCATTGACGGAGCTCACTAAAAAGAAAATCCCTAATGAGATTCCATGGAGCAAGGAGGCTGAAAATGCTTTCAAGGAGTTGAAGACAGCACTATGTGGAATTACAGAGTTGCAGGTCCCAGACATGGAGAAACCGTACTACTTGCATACGGATGCTTCTCAGACGGCGGTCGGATGCTGTCTAGGTCAATTGTATGGAGAAGACAACATTCATCCCATAGCTTTTGGGAGCCAGAAACTGAACCCAAGCCAACAAAAGTGGTCAACAATTGAAAGGGCAGCGTATGCTATTATTTGGGCTCTAACCGATAATAATTTTCTTACTAACCGATCATAATCCTCTAGTATTCCTCACTAGTGCTGCACCCCAATGTCCGAGATTGCAGAGGTGGGCGTTGGCCATTCAACGCCATGACATTGAAGCAAGCCACATGAAAGGATCTAAACTAGTTAATGCAGATGCGCTATCCAGACTGTAAATGTAAACTGTAATTAAATAAGAACTGTAAGACGGATTTAAGATTAATTTAGGTTTTAAACATTTTCTTAGCTTTATTGTTAGATGATTAAGTTAAGAAGAATATTTGTGTAAAATTTACTGTTGAGTATTTTTATGTAAATGTATAATATTAAGATAGTGACTAAACAGTGTTTCATTTTGGGTGTAACGTGTGACCCTTAGATTGTTTTAGCCATATTTGATCTTTGGATCTAATATGACTCTCGGTTGATTGATTGATTGAATATTAACGTCGCACTGTTCAGCTACACGAGGGCTTTTGGCGACGGACCACGTAATTTTGAACCATGGTCAAGTGACGTGGACGACACCTGAGCTGGCACCCCCCTCTCCTAACTACCACACCACACCAACGGGAGGACGTTTCAGCTCTCGACAGATTTAACGTGCATCGCTGCCCTACACGGCGGGTCTTTAGTGGTACTGGGCTCGAACCCGTGACAAAGCAAGCCACGGTCCGATACCTATACCACTCGGCTACCGCGGCCACAATATGACTCTCGGGGGGAAGGTGTCAGAGTTACACAGTAATGTTATTAAATTACTCGTTTTTTGCGATCACGAGATAATATTTTGAACGAGCTACTTTTCTATTTTTGTCTTTGGCAACGAGCCAAAAAAATGGAGCTGATGGAATTCGCTTGAATAAAATGTGGAATTTTGTGCTGTTCTTATGAAATTTTCGTTTTGAGTATAAACTGGGTTCACGACTGACAGAAAGCTTAAAATAGTGTAAATAATTTATATCTGGAAGAGTGTAATACGTTAATATTACTATCTGTTGTATTTATTTTATGTTAAAATTCGGTAGTTATTATTTTTATACTCAAAAAATACAGTACCTGCCTATTCAATTAATGATGTAGCATGAAAGAACCAAGTTTATTTACTTCAGATACAGAAGCGATAAAAGTTTTATTCTGAAATAAAAAAAAATAGTGATTACACTGATCAAAGCAATAAATTAGAAGCAAGCGCACACTGGTACCTGGAGTAGACAAAACAAAAATGGAAAGTTTTGCTTCACACATAAAGTATAGATATAGGCTGGCGTGTAACTCTAAGAGTTTTTGCAACGTACGCCAAAATAGCTTGCAGATGGCAGAATTTTTTCCCACTTGACGATTATCATTATATTTTGGACACTTCACACAACATCTTTATAAATTATAGCCTATGTGTTATTCTGATGTATAAGCTATATTATTGTAAAGTTTCATTAAAATCTATTCAGTTATTTTGGCGTGAAAGAGTAACATACATTCATACAAACTTTCGCGTTTATATTAGTGAGGATGTATTGACTCGTTTCCTTTGCTATCCCTTTTAGCTCAACACATATAGCAATATCTTGTGGGAACTTTTTCTTTGTGCTGGTGGAATAAAAATGGGGAAATGACATTCCAATAGCTGTAGAATTTTAGAGATTTTGGTCTACCCGATATTGTTATATTTGTATTATGATAACTTTGTATAAGTCTTTCTGAAATCTCTCATTTTCCCACTTGACGATTATCATTATATTTTGGACACTTCACACAACATCTTTATAAATTATAGCCTATGTGTTATTCTGATGTATAAGCTATATTATTGTAAAGTTTCATTAAAATCTATTCAGTTATTTTGGCGTGAAAGAGTAACATACATTCATACAAACTTTCGCGTTTATATTAGTGAGGATGTATTGACTCGTTTCCTTTGCTATCCCTTTTAGCTCAACACATATAGCAATATCTTGTGGGAACTTTTTCTTTGTGCTAGTGGAATAAAAATGGGGAAATGACATTCCAATAGCTGTAGAATTTTAGAGATTTTGGTCTACCCGATATTGTTATATTTGTATTGTTATGATAACTTTGTATAAGTCTTTCTGAAATCTCATTTTTTAAATACAAAACATGTGTTCCAAATGCTGATATTTAGCAAACGAAAGAATATTTTTTAACAATATTTATCTCAATTTACGAAAGATCACTGTCAGTTTCACGAATGCAGAAGACGATCGTTTATAATCGAGACTGAAAATATTAGCAGCATAAAATATGACTCTGCACGAATTATTTCGTTTGTGCATAGTTGAGCACGATCGAGTTAACTCGATCATGCATTTTAAGGGGTTAAAAAAGAACTTCCAGGTGTGAATATAGAAATGAAATATTTTAAGGAGCTAGAATTTCGCTATAAAATAAAAGGAATCACAATATGAATAAGTTTAGAAATATTTTCATCTCATAAATAAAGAGTATTGATAGAACAAACACTAATGTAAAGAAAGCTTTTGCAAGTTCCAAGTTATTACATATTGATTGATTACTACAGTTTTATTTTAAAAATGAAACGTTTAAATTACCAATCTTATTCTTTTTATTAGTTAGAGTAAATTATGGTTCCGAAATTAGATCCTCAAACCTGAAACGAAATTTTAAAGCTTTTGAAGGATAGTTGCACAAATTCTGTTATAAATAAAGCATTTAAAAATCAGAAGACATTTTTTCTAATGGATTACTATCTAAACTTCGACAAGAAATAAAATTTAGTTGGCAATAAAATTTCCAAGAAAAAAAATATGGACAAAGGGAAGTTCTTGGTGGGAAAAAAAGCTGAAAGGCCTCTGCCTCTAAAGAACTTTAGCAAAGAAACTACAGGTATCGTAATCGACAATTTAACAAATAAAGAAAATTGACTCTAAAAAAGGTGAAGAAATCAGTCCTTCATCAAATGTCTGCAAAGACCATAGTAAAACGAAGAAAACGTTCTTGGCCTCTGTATTTTGTTATGTAAAGGTAGATACAAAACGATAAACTTTGGATGAGAAGCACTGTTTCATCTATGATCCACAACCAGCAAAATGACGATACAATATATTTTGCGCGAACGTCGCAAACAATTTTGCAAAAGGCAAGATGGCCATTAGGTGTTATAGTATGAATGAGAAAGTCATCTCAAGAGGCTTAAAACCTTTTTTTATAGAACCAAAGGCTAAAATTGATGCTAAATACTATCAGAATAAAGTTTTGAAGCACATGACTCCAAGCGTCTTTACCCTCAAGGAAATTTTGTTTTTCACCAAGATTCTACACCAAGTCATACTGTAAAATAAACTATGGCTGAAAGATTAATAAAAGACAAAGCAAATTTTCTTCTTCCTGAGAAATGGCTACCATCATCCCCTGACTGTGCTCCTGGCGATGATTTTTTATGGGGATACTTAAAAAAACAATTTAATAGAGTTAAATTAAGAACCCTTAAAGGGCTTCAAACAGCAATCAAAGAGGAAATTGGGAAAATACCCCCAAAAGTGGCCGAAAACGCTCTTTTGGTATGGCTTAAACATTTACGCAAAGTGTACTATGCTAAAGGAAATAAACTGAAAATTTCATGTAAAAACTTATTTCAATAAAAATTTATGATTCTATGAAATTGGTCATTTTATTTTTGAATTAACCTGTATTTGGTAGTGGTGTTTGGTGGTTCAAACCCCATCCATTGGCAAGCAGATTTTTAAGTTTCAGCATAAAGGTTATGTCTCTGTATTTTCATCTGATTTTAAAAATGTAGTTCCTTCCATGAAAGTAGTCTGTGTATACCACTGCTATTTGGTAAACAGATTTTGTTTTAAATTTAAATAGCAATACAAACTTTATTTAATGATTTCTGAAAAAAAAAGTAACAAATAGACATTTTTAAACATTGATTTGTTTATTTACAGACAAAAGCAAATTTTACATCCATAAGTTTCTTTTCAATTTTCCGAACTTCTGAATATAAATAGCCACAATTAACATCAATATAGTTGCTTAAAAGTTGTAGCAACCAAACAAATGATTCTGGTAATTGTTCCATCCATTTAGATGAACGAATACTAGCTCTTTCCGAGATGCATTTAAACCAATACTTTGAAGAAGTCCTAAAAAGTTCTTGAGAAAATGAATCTGAATGAGACAATACATGTATTTTTTCTGAATTATAAAGAGATGAAAGTAAAATGTGGATTAACTCTATCGAGTCTTCATTTTCCTCTTCATATTTATAGAAGAGCAGGCGTGAGGAGAAATCTTTGTTAATAAATGTGAAATCAATGTTTTTAGTTTCTTTAAAGAAATGCCACTTCTTCCAGTTTGACATCATGTTGGCAAGTTGACTTTTAAAACGAAATGACGATGGCAACGATGTTTTGTCTGAAGTTGGATTATCTATATGGAGTAGCTGCTGAAGCATAGATTGAATTTCAGTTCTAGATTTTTTATTACGAAAATTTTCTATCAAAAAAAGATAATTATAGAAATTATTTTGCAAGCATATATTTAAAATAGTTAATAGATTAATAATACAGTTCTAGTAACATTTTCGTTTAAACTATGTTGCATATAGCTACAAAATTCACTTTTAAATCTATTTTAACTTTATATATGCCTGCAGCAGTTATGGAATAAAACATATGTACATAGTACATATGTTCCACTTCTCCATAAATTTTAAAATCTGCATAACTTTCTTATCTATTTTAATCCTTTTTCTCTCTTTCAATTTTTTTAAAAAAATTTTTTACCTCATGTTAGTTTATACATTATTATTCATTTACGAGATTTGTTCTGTAATGGGACTGGTTTTGTAACTTCTTTTAAACACAATGAATGTCAAATGATAATCCATGAACAATGACTTTATATGTGTTTGAGCATTCAGAGAAAAAATCATTAGACCTTCAAAGTTTCACCTGTGAAATGCGTGATTGCATTTTGCCTCATGCCTCAAGAATGTTACATTTTAAAATTGAAGGGCATGTGTGAATTTGGAACTTCTGGTGTGAATGAACAAAACACCAAAGAAACGTTTAAAGATGCATTCTCAAATTAATGGAGAAGTGCATATGTACCATGTACAGATGTTTTAATTCCATAATTGCTGCAGGCATATATCCCTCACTCACCCAGTGCATTAATTATCCCTGACATACCCTCTGGAATCTTCTAGAAAGTAGTAGATCTATCCACTAGTATCACGTTCAATGACACGAGCGGTTATATTTCTGGAAGTTTCTGTTGCGCCTATAAATGAAGATGATGAATGATGAAGATGCGCGCCGGTACGGCAACGAGTCTTGATTAAACCAGCGAGTAGTGAGGATTATTTTGACTAGCAATTAGCTCAGCTGTGCTTGTGAATAATCTTTACTTACGTGTGTTTTAAACACTGATTATTGTGTTTGATTGCTGTTGAAGGTGTGAAGACCTTCGAATAATTACCCAGTGAATATTGCAGCTGAATCCTGTATTTAAAGGATTGGATTTTTGATAATAAATTCACATCGCTTTTAAAGAACTGTTTTCTTTGTGATTGGTTTGCATAAAATCCTCGAATCCGGATTTACGTAACAATATGTACCTCTTCATATTAAAAACATTTGCATTTGGATGCCCTCTGTAAATTTATTCTGAAGGATTTGCTTATCTATGCCTTTTCTCTTGCCCCCTCCCCTACTCTGCATAACTATGTGGGTCTGCGTTGAAAATGGGTGGCACTGGGGAGCGAATCGTTCAACTTTTCCTCAGCAGTTAACAGGTTTTATGTCACAAAAGATCATGATCTACTCAGCCAGCAAATTTGAGATTCAACAAAAATGTGGCCAGAGAGTTGAACACAGTAAAATCTAGTGCCGATTTAAGCCAATTTCAGGCTCTGGGGGCAGAAGATCTACAGGACCCCTTGGCACTGGCGGATTGAAATTTATATCCAGCTTATCCGGTCCCCTGGGTGCCCGCCCCATGCACCCAATGGATAAACTGCACTGGTCAAATATGTACCTGCATGATATTTGAAACTAATAGGATCAATAAAGACATTGTAAAAAAAATTTTTTGGGGTGAGCTGGATGTGAAAAAAGTTCTCTTTCCAAAATGGTTCTGCATCTAGATTGTGTACCTTCACACACAACATTCTACAGCATGCAGTTTTTTTTTGCAAAACGGACTGCAACTCGGAAATATCCTCCATGTTCCTCTGATTCAGCACTCTATGACTTTTCCTTAAAAATAAAATATGTGCCAAAAAAGGGTCTGTTTTGAGTCAACAGAGGTAGGTCGGAAAAAATTACAACAATTAAATGTTATCAGAAAATGAAATGCATATTTTAAGGTCTGAAGAAAATACAAATGTGTAGATTTTAGTGCTAATTGAGAATACACTGAAGGCAAATTGTTAATAAAAATTCTCTTTGGGGCCAGTAATATTCTTTAATAGGCCTATCTTGTATTTCTGAGTTAAACACACATTTTACTATGGAGAATGGACAGGTTTCTTATATAGCAATTACCAAAAAAAGACATACCACATGACTTTGAGAAAACAACTACGTACATTTTGATTATAAAACATTGAAAACTTTGTACAAAGAAAAGCATATACAATGAAATAAAATAAAGAACTAGAATTTGTTTTAAACAATGTACACATATTTTCAATAATATTTTGAAAACTAAAATATTCAAGGCATAATCATATCACTAGATCTCCATTTACAATTTAATATCATTTCACAGCTAAATTTGAAAATATTTGCCTAGTTTTTAAATGGTTCTATATCAAAAAGTAAATTTAAGTTAATATAATTCATCCTCTTTTTTTTATTTTAATAGAACATGCTTAAAATAAATCCATAAACAATTATACAAAGGTAAATATAAACCATATCTTTAAAATTCAGATGATTTAGTTAAATTAGATATTTAATTTTTTTATCTTAAAATTGCAATGTATAAACAAATTTAAAACAGTTGTTTTTAAGAATATCAATTTCAAAACAAACAAGACAAACTGTCCATACACATTTAAAAGTTAGATAAAAACACTGGTAAAGAACGAAAAACTAATTTTTTAAATTTGGTAGTTTAAAAATTAAACAGAAACTTCAAATAATATAAAATATAAAAATGGATAACATAATATACCAAATTTATTCAAGTCTAAGCCACACTTTTCCCCTAATGCTACTGAAATTTGGGTGCAGCTTAGAATTGGAAAAATTTGTTGGACAAGGGAAATTGAACATGATACTGCAGAGCAATTACAGGTAAAATAAATTAGTTATTAACTTTTTACTAATTCTCATTTTAATTTTTTAAAAATTTGTATAAATATCAAATATTTATATACCTTTTAACACTACTTTTTATTTTTTTCACAAAAAGTTATGTAGAATTTGGGGCACGGCTTAGAATCGAATAAACATGTTAATTCCTAGCAGAAAGTACATAGTAAAATTTTTGTAATATTCATAAATACTTACTATGTTTTTTATCTTCACAAATTACCTTTGATTGAGCACATGGATACTTAGCTATTACATCTGCACTTAACATATCCAAGTTAGAACTGAAATATATAAATATATGTTAAAATATATATATTCATAACCTGTTGTATTAAGCATTATTTGACATCTTAAATTACAAAAAATATCTAACAAACTAATTATTTTTTGATTCTTGTACAAACTCTACAAAGTTTTTTTATTTTTATTTTTCAAATGGGGCTGCAGATAGGTTATTCCATTGCAAACGTAGTACATGACGTGGGAGCTGTTGTCACTTTTTAGTGCTGCACCATAGAGGTAGATGCCAATGCTGTAATGTAATTTTAACACTCAATTTTTACCCAGAGGGAGGTACTTGAGCTCTGACAATGTAAAAATTGTTCTTGGAATTTAATTTTGCTGAGAGTGCCCAAGTCAAGCAAGCCCTCTAGGGATCTTTAACATACAGCATAATCATACAACATGGATGTTGTTTATTTTCAGCATCAAGATAATTCATTGATTTGGGCAGAGTTGAACCTGCAATCTTAGGCGCACAAGACCAGCATCTAACTAACCAAGGGTTAATTAGATGCTAACCAAGGGTTAGTTAGTATTAATGATATGGGGCCGCAACATGCAAGCAAAGCAATCCTAAAATGTTAATGAGCCACCAAAAAGGCCACCAAGAAATTTTGATACAGAGCCCACTCAGAACTAGCTACACCAGTGTAACCAACTATGTCACCCATCCAGCAAACTACAAAAAGTACATTATATATAAATTGTGTAGCATGCAACTTAACATGCATTTTGATTTGCTAGGCTCCCTTTTGACTTTTCTATATTTCATTTTACTTTTTCCTTGGTAAATTTTTAAAGAAATTCTAGCTATAAAAGTATATAAATTTCACACAGAAAAATATGAATCAGTTTAAAAGTTAAAAAAAAAAAAAAAAAAAGAAAAGTAAAATGAAATTAAAAAGTCAAAATGGAACTCAGTAAATCAAAATGGAATATCAGGCTGATAAGTAAAAAAAAAACAGGATTAAATTAGTTGCATGTTACCCAACCTTCTCCCTTAATGATCTGAGAAACTAATATGGGAATCAGGGCGTAGCTACCACCGTATGAATGATATAAGGCCTCCAACATATATAACTACAGTACCACTAACAGGGCTTTCATTTCTAAAAAAGAGCCCCAGGAGAGTTTTGATATGGGGCCCACTCAGATTTAGCTACACCAGTGATGAAAATATTGGGGGGAGTATAAATAACAAAAATTCAAAATAAATGTGAAATAACCAAAAAATAAAAAATATCTAAGTATTATAGGAAAATGTATTTAAAAATTATAAAGAAATAACAGAGTGTGCAAAACAATAACTTAACTGAAGTGTAGATCTTAAATACACAAAAAATAACATGTCACCATTACCAGAAGGTAAAAATGATGCAAATTGATGGTATCTGATTGCTAACTGATTGGAGGCTTAAAATATTGAAGTTTATGTTTCAGAATGCATGAATGAACTATGAAAATTCTATATATTTTATTTGTTTTTCGCCTTAAGTAAAGTAAAAGTTTATTTATAGAAATATCATTAATACAGTTTCATGCATGAAATAGAAAGCTTGTGAGACAGGTTGGTTTAAGACACCATTCATGACTGCTCTTTTGCAAATATTAAAATTAACTTTCAAACACATTAAAAATTAAAATTAACTTTCAAAAACTTTAAAAATTAAAATTCTTTAATATTTCTTATTTAAATGAAATGAAAGTCAAAAAATACAAGCATTGGAATTGGTAAGCACATGTGCATTGGTATCTAATCAGAAAATCAAGAAATGGTTGATAATAAAATTATTTGAATTTTAAGATAACTAATTGTGAGGTAGGTATTACTTTGCATTTCTTATATATTTTTTTAAAAAACTCCTTTCTATAAAATTATCTGGAAAAATTCATAAGTTCTGCATTTATACTTTCCCCCAAACAGTATGATAAATGAAGATACAGAAGATTAAGAGAAAATTCATTCAAATTAATACAAAAATTTCCTTTTTACATTTCAGAGAATTAAAGGGAAAATGTAAAAAAAAAAAAATGCTTAATATATCACTACAGAATTAATTAAACTTACTGTTCAGTCAGAAAAAAAAACAATGTTATTAAAATTTAAAATAAAATACTTCATTTGTCAGACATTGGCATTCACTTTAATCGATTATAAATTACTATAATTATGCTTTTGATACAAGATTTGTTTCTGTATTTATAATTGCTAATAAATAGTATGTAATAGTGTTTAGAAATCCATCAATTCTGCATTTTCATTTTAACAAAGACTACTCTAGCAAATAAAAGCCATTTTCCCTCTCCTAACTCAATATATTAGATACAAATTTTAATTAAATTGCAAGAATTAATTAATTTAAATTCCTAAAATATTTAATTTAATATCTTAGAAATATATATATATATATTAATTTTTAATTATTAATATTACTAAAGAGGTTGTTCGGATTTTTAATATATCATTAAAGGTTTAAAATAATTTCTTAGTCAACGATAGGCAATTTGATTTGATAAAAATTTCAATTTCGAAGTTTTATATTTTAAACCTAAAGCTTAGTTTTACTTAAGCCAGGTATAAGCTTTTTAGTTAACGCAAACACTCTTCATATATTTTTTTTTTAATTTTAAACTGTTTTCTTCATATACATAATTTTTAATGTAATGTATACCACTTTATAAATACAGAATTTTATACTGGTGGAATAAAGGATAATTATATAAAAACAAAAAAACTTTTAAAAACTCTTCTTGGAGGGGAAGTAATACTAAAATAAAAAATTTTAATATTACTTACAAAGCATAACATGATGTTTCATTCTTCATAAACAAAAATTCTTTTAGTGACATCTGCTGTCTCCATTCATTCCACACAAATAATTTTTCACCTACAAATAGTTTCGAATTTGAACTTATATGTACAAAATTTGGGCACAAACTGCTTAAAACTTTAAATATTATGCATAATTATCAAGATAAAAAAATATCAAAGAGAAGTGTCATGAAAGTAAGATTATAAGTAAATAAAATCATTTTTCATGAAAGAAAACTTTTTCATTAAGTTAATACCCCACTAGAAAATCCCATAATTCTTTTCAGATGCAAATTTTTTCTATTCATCATTTGAAAACTAAGAATAACACTGGGAAAAAGCAATTTTTCTTAGAGATGTGATTTCAGCTACAATCAGTTTTGTCCAATTGCATTCAAGAACGAATTTGGTTCCTTGGAAAGATACTATGGCTGCTAGTCTCTAGGGTTATTACGCATTCTTATTTGATTTAAGCTGTTTCATCCTGAAAATATTCAAGCTCATACATCATCATGTTGAAGCGCAAGCATGTAAATTACATGGCTGAACTAAACATTATAAAGAAGGCTACCAAAGTAAAAAATCAGGAAACTGCAAGATTGTTTAACTTGAGGAATCAAATACTCAAGTGTGGCAAAAAAACAAGACAAATTTTGAAAAATGCAACCTTATGCTTATTAATTATGGACTCGATGAAGCCCATCTTAGTGAGAATGTTAAAAATGCCCTGAAATCCACACCCGCAACTAATACAAGCAGGACTGACAAAGAAATTGCAGCCTTAAGACATTGGAACCAACAGATATTTTAATCAAAAGTTCAGAAATTATGGAAACAATAAATGTTCGATTTTAGAAAAGAATTTTACAAAAAAAAAAAAATTCTGTACAATTTATTATTTGTAATTTTAATTATATTGTGTATTTCTTTTTTTGAATTTCTCTGGCACTACATTATAGGTAGTATATATTTTGGATTATTCAATGTAAAAATTGTAGTGGATTATGCAACATTTTTTACTTTTTTCCTTAAAAAAAAAAAAAAAAAGGCTTTGCAGATATGCTGCTGTGGATTATATACAGGAAAATATGGTACTTGACTTGTCCAAGGAGGTAACAGACTATTTTAAGGTTCATATTTTAATGTTCAACACAGATGATATTTTGGTGCATTTGATATTGTAACAAATCAAATTAGATATTTATAACTGAACTTTGTGGACTAATCCCAGGACAATTTATCTAAAACATTTAGAAAATAGTTGTAGTGATAGTATATAATGTATTCACCAAAAGACTAAATGAATTAATTTATAATAAACTTTGCATATTACGATGCCCAGCACCTTCTAGAAGCAAATAAAAAATGTTAAAAGTTCTGTTATAACATATAGCTGCACACACCAATATGGTAATCCCAACCATGGTAAAAGGAATTATTCATTAAATCGAATAGTTAGATCGACCCTATGGCACAGACCACGTATCTTAATAGGCAAGCAAAACAACAGATAACTGATTACTGTTGGCCTATCTGCAGTACATTCAGATAAAACAGTGAAGTATTTATATTTATCTTCGGTTACAGTTACTATATCAGCTTAAATTTAAGTAGTGGTAAACTTTAAATATTACGTGAAATGTTCAAAAACATTAGTAGATACACAAGATAACTTGAATCCACATTTTTTGGTTGGATTACTATTTCCTATCATTAATGAGTTAATACCCTTCACAAACTGAATGGCCAGTTGGGACTGTCCAAAATAAATTTTCAATTTGGATTTCCTAAAAACTGAATAATGTTCAATGTAAAAATCTTCTCCACTTCAATCTTCACTAGGCTTGTATTCCTGTACTTCTAATGAAGGCTATTTTTTTTTAAAACTAGCACTAGGTATACAGCTGATGGACTGTTTTTTGTTATTGTTGCATCCTGAAGTTTTGGCTGATTAATCAATAATCTAGATAATATTAAACCCGTTGCTGGTCCCTTAAGGTGTCATTCTAACCCCTCCCTTGTTACAGAAGTTTTATGTTAGCCAATTGGAGAGCAATAATGCTTCCTATGACCCACACTCCAATAAAGTAAAAGGTAAAAAAAAGCACAGAGAAAAACTGACACATAAAAATAACTGTATTTTTAAAATAGCATGCCTATTTAATCAAAAACAGATAAAAAAATTGAGCTCAACAGAAATTGCATTACAAATTGTTTCCCAGTGGAATTTAACATTGTTATATATATATATATACTGGTAAATTTTACAGAAAAATTTTGTTTGTATACAGAAATATTAAAAAAAAAAAATTTTTTTTTGTTTGTTTTCAAAACAAATATAATTTTATATAATAGTGAAAAATATTTTTTTTAAAATATTCTTCATTAAAATGCTTATGTATAAATAATAAATCTTTTGATGCATAATTATAACAATTGGATTTAAAAAAAATTTATTAACAGTATATGTTATCAGATGGAATTGTATCTTAAAAACATTATAAAAATAAATTAATTTAAGCTCAAATTAAAAGGCACTAAATAAAAATGAAAGCCTTACTAATAAAATTGGCAGATATAACAAAACAGCCTCACAAGAATAACTGTCATAATTCAATTTTTACATAAAAAAATTCTTTAAGTTGATAACATGTATAACTAAAAAGAAAACATAATAAATTTAGTAATTCAAAAAGTGTCTTACAATTCAGATAGAATAGTAATTATAATGATTTGAGGTCTGTATCTTACAATAGTCATACAGATGCCTTACATCTAGCAACAGTAGGATTTAGGTCAGAGAACGGACAAGCCGGGAAAGATGGAGGAGACTCAAAGTATCAAGATGCAGAGATCAAAGGGTGAATGAAAAAAATGTTTAACATAGATTGATAATATCTAAATTATTTTTTATTAACCTCATGTTTTGAAGCTACATTGGGATATTAGCAACAGGCCTAGTAATTTTGAGTCACAGTCAAGTAAAGAGGATGACATCTGAGTGGAAACTCCACTCTTCAAACTTCTACATCCCACAAATGTGAGGACTTTGAGCCATGATAAAAAAACTTAACATGCATCAGTCCCTCTATGCATGTCTTACGTGTCATTGAAATTGAACAGAAACATTGACAGCCACAAGTTCACAACTATGACAACTTGGCTATAATAACCATAGTTGAATAGCAAATCAGGAAAACAAATGATACTTAGATTGTTTATAGATATATTATTTGACAATTTAAGGTAAGGTTCAAGTATAAATTTCAGATATTTAATGAACTTTAAAAACTACACTAATTATAAAACATGATTATAAAACAAAATTGAGTTACTGAATAAAGGAAATACTTTCTATCATACGTACTTTTAAGGAGAAAATTAATTTTCCTCATTGTCTCACTGTGATCTCTGTAATAAAAGATAATTTTTAATTCAAAAGAAAAAAGTAAAGAAAAAAGTCTGTGATATAAATCACCACACATTCATGTAAGCTTTATAATAATAAAATTATGAATTTCATATTTTTTCCCATAGAGAAAACGGAGGTCAATTCTTGATTCAGCACACTTTAAAAATACAATTCACAGTTTGTTTGTTTTTGTACCTGTATAATTATTGTAAACAAAACTTTTAATATTTTCTTTAATTTACTTGATTTAAAAAATAAAACTTTGAAAAAATATAAAAATATTGATAAATTTCCAATAAAACTGACTAATAAAATAAATAGAGAGCAAATATGTTAAAGATAAAAACTGGAAAAAAAAAGATTACTAATTGAAATTGGAGAGCGGATCCACTAATATTACAGGAATAAATATCAAAATGTTATAAAAACATTTCAAAAGTATTCCAATTCTGAAAATCCAGAGAACTATTTTTAATCTATTTGTTGGCTGGGTGGCGTGGTTGGTTTGTCGCTGGCCTTCTGTACACAAGGTTGCGGGTTCGACCCTGGCACAAGTCAATGGATTTTCATGATGCAGAAAATCGACAGCGGCCATGTAGTATGATTATACAGTATGTAAAAGATCTCTAGGGGGGTGCTCTAGGCAAAATTAAATCCTAGTACAGGTTCACATCGTCAGAGCTCAAGTGCCTCCCTCTAGGGAGGAAACTGGGCATCAAAATTACCTGCGGCGATTGGTATCCACCTATAAGGCTCTGCACTAAAAAGAGATACCTGGTTTTGGCAATGGATTAGGTAGAAAAATGAACTCTGGTAATAACTGTTCATAATCTGCCATTAGAGATTTTAAAAATTTTTAATCTATTTTTACAAACCCAATACTGAAATTACTAGATTAGCAGTTACTTTTAAAAAGCATAATATTGTACATTTCTCATCTCCATAAATCATATCTTTACCTGAAGGGACATCTCTATTTAAGGGATAATTCTGTTGATCTAATGTATTAGACTCTTGCTTACCCCCAATTAAAAATTATGCGATTCGCTCCTCAGATTTAACATTTTTCACATAGGAACACATGTACAGTGTATTGGTGGGAAAAGAAAAGGTATAAATAAGCAAGTTTTTCTTTGAAATAAGTAAATCCTTAAACACTATCAAGGCCCTTTTATAGCATTCCAAAGCGTACGAAATAGTTTTACTGATGGCAGTGTAAAGAAAAGGATCGTATCTCGGAACGACATCATATAAGTCCCGGACATTTAATGTACTAGTTGAGTGAATTTCTTTGTTAGTAATCTTTTGAGGCAAGGCAAGTTTGCACTCAATGAAAGCAGCTACACACACTACGTTAAACTATTTGAAACCAAATATATGCAAGGGATAATAAATCAATCTAACTGCAAAAGAAGATAGAGTGAACATTTCTATATTTCTTAGTTCTTAATAAAACTAGGGAGCAAATAAGTATGGTTATGTGCTTAGGTGTTATTTTTACATACATTATCTAACATTGCTTCAAAAAGGAAGATCTATATTAAAACAAAAAGTTTAAGAAATTAATGGAGCAGAAATTTAAAAGTGCAGTTTGAGAGATTTAGAGTTTAAATTTGGAATGAGTAAAATCCAAGCAAGTTAATTGTTAAAGAATAGAGAACAAATCAAAATAACTGGATTACTAATTATAATGAACATATGAATGCTATAAAATTTAAAAAACTGAAGCATGTGAAACTAATACATTAGTGTTCATGTGGTTTTGTTCAGTAAAAGCAATAAATATCACTGTAAGTGGAGTATTATTGCAAGATGAGCTAAAAGCAGTTTCATAAAGTCTGTAATTACAGGACTTCTAAGCATCAAATAGTCACATAAATTTAAGCAGACTTCACATTGCTTTTAAAGCTATTTATGGCAAAGAAAAAAAATCAGTAAATATGTAACTTACAACAGACTGGATAAAAAAATGTAAGCAAAATTTGTGAAGATATGAGGTTAAAAAACATCCATAATGCAGACCAAATTAAATAATTGTATCGAATTTTGTCTAGTTTAGTTCTTCAAACTAGACTAGACACTGTTCTGATAGTAAACGCTCCAAGAAACATCTCAATGTGCTACTTCATTGTAACATGGAAGAAGAATTTGAGTAGTTACGTGTAATTGGAAAGGTCAAAACAACCAAGATGCTTCAAACACAGCAATCCAAAATCTTGATTGTTTCATAGGCATCACAATAAAAAGTAATGAATAATAATAAAAAAGAACATAATGTCAGAACAATTATTACTCTTCATGAAACAATGTCTAGAGAAATATAGAACAATTCTGCTATAGCTTGACAATTTACCAGCCCACTGAAGCATTTCCATCTTGCAGCTGTAGGAAGACCGGTTTCCTTATATATTGATGCGACGCTATATTAGCTTATTTAATTTTTATGACTTTAACCCAGACTTCCAATTTCACATCGCATCATGACAATTAATTAAGTTAACTAATTCTAAAAAGTAAATTACTCATCTCACAATAAATTATACACTGATCGTATAGTGGTAAACAATTATATTTATTGATTAACATATTGGAAACAACGTTACAATTTACATGGGTGGTACTTATCTAAGAGGAAAGGAGTGGACGAAGGGGTGACCCCGGCAGCGAGTTCGCTTTCCAGACGGGAGGTTTTTTCTAGCAGACGTAAGAGGGAAAAAAGCTCCGAGAAATGGCCTGTATGTGCGTTTTAAAGCTGACCGCACCACTTCGAAAAGAATCCGCTACGGATTCATTACCGTCAAATCTACCACCCTGATTGGACTCAACAGTCCGCGCAAGAACACAACCTTGCCGGCCATAAGGTCCGTTGAACCTAGACGCACCCACATTCCTGTGTAAACCCTATTTCCTGTAAACAGGGCAAATATAAAAACTGCAATTGTGTCTAGGGGGCCGGCGTCCTCCTATATACATAGATAGAATTACTCATTCTATATCAACACATGCTTTCCTAAAAATATTGCAAAATCCTTTCAACTAACATCATGCTGACAGCCAATAGCCATAACCAAAAAAATATCTGCCTGCATGTGGAAGCTGAGCCTCAAGTGGAATTTGAGACAAGTTCAAATGAATCGACCCCACCCCAAGAGTGTGAACCAGAAGAGACTCAACTGACTAACAAGGAGGAAAAACATATCCAGGCTGCCTCCTCCTATAAAAAATTTCTATAGTCTTTAGTGCTTCATAATAGTTTGAGTAACTTTTATAAACTGCTGTTTGTAAAAAAGCACAACACCATGAAGGAATCATCAGAATCAAATGAAATTTAATGTACAAACGACTTGTATTAGTACAAATAAACGACGAAATTTTCAAAGCAAAAAAAAAATTAAGTGTCCAAAATCAGTATTTGGTGTAGTCACCATGCACAGCAATAAGTGCTGCTATATGACAAGGCATGGAGTCAAACAGATTTTGAATGTCTGCTTGTGAAAGAGAATTCCATATTGCTTGTATGCGCAGCAAAAGTTTGCCTTTTGAAGCTGCAGGACGTTGATCACGAACGAGACGCCGACCAACCAAATTCCACACGTGCTTAATTGGCAACATATCCAGCGAATAAGTAGGCCATGGAAGAAGTTGCATATATTCGCCAGAACAGAAGTCTTCAACAGTCTTTGCAACATGTGGGCGTGCATTATCCAGCTGAAAGATAGCTCCAGGGATGCTTTGAAGGAAGGAAACGACTTCGGGCTGTAGCACTTCATGGACGTACCTGCTGCTACTGAGATTACCCGCAATTCGTAGCAAATTTGATCGTCCATGATATGAAATCACACCTCAAACCATAACTCTGGGTGTTAGGCCACTATGATGTTCAATAACGCATTCTAGAAGGCAGTGTTCATCAGCACAGCGTCTAACATGAATGCAGCCATCATGGCCCTACAAATTGAAGCATGATTCATTTGAAAAGACAACTTGGTGCCAATCAGCTTGCCAGGCTCATGAGCACATTGTAAACCCAGCCGTCGATGGTTTGACGTGAGGGGGATCCTGTATAATGGCACCTTTGCATGCAATCCACAATGCAGCAGACGTTGCCGAATTAACGAAGTCAACATTAGTACAGCTGTAGCAGTAGACCAATATGCTGCTAACTGCCTGGAGGAAGCAGTACGGTCATTCACCGCCCTGCAGAGCAGGAGTCAATCATTGCGCGCTGACATCACCTTCTGTCGTCCACTGCCAGTTTTTCAAGTTGTTCGGTGCTCGTCGGTCCACTGCTTCCAAACTCGCATATCACTGTGGAACTGTTCTACTGCACACGAGCTCCTATTACGTGATAGTAAAATCCTTCTCAAAGGGCCCCGTTTTAACTCCATAAGTTGTTGGAATTTTACCTTATTTCATCGTAGAGACATACTTAGGTCTCACTAGGGGGGAGTCCACTTCAGCCCTCTATTTATACGCTTTCATCATCAGTTCAGGGGGCGCTGAGCATGTCATGCATGCGCGATGGCTCTGAAACTTTACTATTTTACGTAACATCATATAATTCATATTTGCTGAAAAGTTCATTTAATTCTGATGATTTCTTCATGGTGTTGCATTTTTTATAAACAGCATTGTATATACGTAAATATTGTTGTTGTTACTAATGCAACCTGATCGACAGTCACATGAGATCAATGCCCATGAAATTTATTGTAGCAAGGAGCTAGTTGTACCCCTGATGTCAGCAGTAGCTTTGAGCACCATACAGGTGACAGTACAATTTGGCTGGGTTTCACTCCAATTTTGAGGGAGAACCCCCATTGGGTGGTCAGAGGCCTCCCACCTCTCTTCTCCTCCCCTCCCACCAATCTCACAAGAGGACTTGCAAACTTGATGGCTATTTAGAGTACTTCCATGCTGCAAAGACATTGTGCATTTACAAATATCTGTGCCTTCTCTCTGACCGTACGGCACTGCAGTCAGCGTCACTAACCTGTATACTGAATGAATAGCTTAGGAAATAGTAGACATATTTAAATTGTTTAATAATACCTCTTAACTACTCATCAATTTCCTCCATATGTTACACCACCAACCAAATGTAAAACTGAAGAATTTGTATTTTTTCCACCTACTAGAACATCAATATTACAGCCTTCGGATTAAGGTATAAGCAATATCTTCAAGGCTCATTACAGAAAGCTATTTGCACGGCAAAATCTTTGTCAAGCTTCTTGTGGAAATAGTGATCAACTTGCAAAATGTGTCTATGTATGGAACACCATTCAGCAGATAATAAAAGCGGTTAAATCTGCATCATAAGTAGTACTTAGCAATGCATCAAGAAAGCAGCCTTTAAAATCCCAGTTTTGAGTAATGAAAAAAAATAAATACTAAAGGAAATTAACTGTTTGAAGCCAAAATCAGTGATAGAACAAATGCAGGAATAATTATACATCAATAAAAAATGGTCTAAAATATTTTATTTTAATTGCAGTTGATAAAATGAGCTTTAAGAAAAATATCTTGGAAAGTTGCAAGGAATATGAAAGAAGTCATATGAATATGATATAGAAACTATACAGATACCTAAAAGTAAACCTTACAATTAAGAAAATCCACAATGTCTCTGTTGGGGTCAGTAAAGAGTTAAAAATTATCAGTAACTTTAATATCCCCAAGCAAAAAAATGTATATAAAGCACATTTAAATCCCTCTAAAAAGTTAATTTTAATAATTTTATGTAAGCACAAAACTCCAATGACAATTTTTGCAATAATTACGCCTTTTTAACTAAGAATTTTCATTAATTTAAATTAATACATATGACTATGATACTTTTAATAACTCATTTATTTAAATCAGGGGTGGCCAATCTTTTTTGGAAAAAAACGACTATCTGATAAAGCCACTAACACATGCCACTGCCAACATTTCCAACAAACAAAAGAATGTGAAAGGGTGAAAAAATTTAACTTACAGGCTTATTGTGGAATTTTTAGGCTAATAGCAAATTTTTACGGCAGGTTTGAGTAGTGGAAATTTAATAATAATATGATAAATAAAACAAAAATAAAAACTAAGGTTGTATTGTTAATAAACTTTTTACAGGTCCAATCAGTTAGGATAGGTGTAAAATTGAAATATTTATCTATATATATATATAAATGAATGTGTGTCTGTCTGTACACGATAGATTCAAAAACCATACATACTATCGCCGTGAAAATTTGGGAAATTATTAGGTATATTCCCGGGAAGGTTTTTGAAATTTTTTTTTAAAATCAGAGTTGGGGTTCCAAGGGGCTCCCGAACAAATATCCCCAAAGTATCAAAATAACATTTAATCTATGTATATAAAGGTGAAAAACGACTCACTCACTGACTAATCACAATATCTCCGGTATCTCACAATATCTATTCAACCTACAGACTTGAAATTTGGTAGGCAGGTTCCTTTCATGGAGTAAACATCAGCTAAGAACGGATTTCGCCAAGATCGAACCCCAAGAGGTGTTATGGGGGTTTAAGGGATGTTATAGATAACAGGTTCTATTATTAAACTATTAGATGTACAGTCCTGAAACTTGGTACACATAATCCTTTAATAGAGTAGAGATCCCCTACAAAATGATTTTTACGAAAACCGATCTCCAAGGGGGTTGAGGGTGCTTAAAGGGCATTATGCATAATTATTTCCAATTTTAAACTACTGGACTTACAGTCTTGAAATTTGTTACGCGGATATCTTGCATGGCGTAGAGATCTGCTACAAAATTGAGTTTTGAGAAAATTTATTTCCAAGGGGCGTTGCTGGGGCCAAAAGGGCGTTTTACGTAATTTTTTCAATTTTTAAAAACTATTAGACGTACAACACTGAAATTTGGTAAGCGGATTCCCCTTTCCTGGAGTAGAATTCTGCTACAAAATGGGTTTGGGGGAAATCGACCCCCAAGTGGCATTGCGGACAATTAAAAAGCGTTATAGGTAATTATCTCCTTTTTAAAACTATTAGACATAAAATCTTGAAATTGAGTAAGCAGATTCCATTCATTGAGTAGAAATCCACTATAAGATGGGTTTTGTGAAAATCGCTTCCTAAGTGGCGTTGCGGGGGCTTAAGTGGCATTATAGATAATTATTTTAATTTTTTAACTTTTAGATGTACAGTCTTGAAATTTGATAAGCAGATTCCTTTCATGGAGTAGAGATCCGCTACAAAATAGGTTTGGGGGAAAATGACCCCAAGGGCAACACCTCCTAGATACAAGGCCTGGCTACTGAAATAAGAGACTTGTGACGTCACATATAGTAGGTATAGAAATCCCGCCTGATTTGAAGTTCACTTTACTCGCCTACGCCATTTTGATTCTTGCTCCTGTACAGTTTGCAGCTTTCTACATTTTTATTGCAGATTTTCAATTTATTTGTGACGATTTTGGATAAGATCATAACACTTAGTTCTACAGAATTGCAATAGCAATTATAAAGATACTGGGAAGTAAATGTTTAGATTTCCAAAAGAGGACTTTCTTCGAAAAAAATGGATACAAGCCATTTCAAGAAAAGATTTTGCTCTGCAACGAAACACTTAAACACAACGATTTTAGTATAACTGACCGATTTCCACTGTGATCCCAATAATACTGTATTCAAGATCAAACATATGTGTGATACTACTTTGGGGTTTGTTTTACTAATAGTATCTACTTAGTGAACTATCTTTTGTTGAACAACAGCTTTTATAATGATAAATTGCCTTAGTGTCAAAACGACACCAGCAGGTATATTTAGTTGTAAAATCTCTCCTAATTAACCTAAAACTACAAAACTTTTTCTGTGTAATTACTATAGAAAATGATTAAAAGTCGCAAAACATTTTCAAAATCCTTAAAAAATGCAGAAAGGAGACAAGCTCTGCTGTCCAATCAACAGCGATGGACGTTCTAGTGTGATTCAGAGGCACTACTGCCTTTTTTAAAATTTACAAACTTGTATTTATAGAAATAAAAAAAGGACATAAAATAAAAGTATTTCAAGACAAATTATATCATATACATTACATAATAGAGAAAAACAATTATGATTTACTATTATCTCCAGAAACAAATTTAGATAGTTAATTGTTGAAATTGTTATGTATAGGCCAATAATAGTAGGTCAGATGTGATCCACCTGTGTATTCCATTAGATTATTGCAATTTTTGAAGCAACATGGAAATATGTTCAATTTTTACTATTATAAATAGTCAGCATATTCTACATTTTGGATATGCGAAAATTTCTATCGAAATTAGAATTTTTTCTTTTACATATACAAAATGCCTTTTTGAAATTGCATAAAGAAATTGCTTTAAAAACTTTTGCATGCACAAAAGGTTATATTTGTCCTAAAAATATGCATAAAATTATTAAAATATACTAATTCAGAAAATACACATTTTAAAAAATTGGGGAGGGGGGATGTTTTCATAGCTTCATTCATTGAGTAAGTATAAAAATTTTTTCAAAATATACAATCCTTCTAAAGCTTTTGTTTCATAATGTATTACATAGGGAAGCTTCAAAGTTATTCTTTTTTCTTTATACCCACCATTAAAAAAGTTTCTTAATCACTGATTTACAGTATTATTTAAAAAATTTAGACAATTTTATATATTTGTATATATTTAAGAATTTTACATATTTAATTATAAAACGTTAACAGAAAAAATTATTCAATACTTACAATTCATATTCTCCATCTAACACATAAAGCATTTTCAAAGCAACAATAATTGCAGCCATGGCTTTAGCTTCATACATAGGAATATGTGAAATAGTTTTAGTTCCTGTTTTATTAAACAGTTTTGCTTCATACCAGCCACATTCATTTTCCTTCAGAGTATTCAATAAATATTGGACAACAAGAATAATACGACCTACAATTATAGTTATGCTTTAAAAATACTTTTCAAGAATAGCAATATGACTGAACAAAATCTATACTTATAATATTCACAACTAAAATATCAGGATATATATCACACATTCTAATATTTACAAACTAAAATAACTCAGTATCATTAAGGACTATTTATTATCAGCCAAATCTCTATTCCGAAATTGGTTTTAAAAAAAAAAGTTGTACTAAAAAAAATTTAATTATTAAATATTCAAAACAAAATAATCTCATTTTTCTTCTTAAGATTGACTATTGATATTTATAAAATTGCCATTTTCCAACAAAAGGCATTGATCTCAGCTCCATTTGAGCATGGGTGATACATTTTGGAAGTGGTAACCATTCAAGGATAGCATTTTAGAATTGCTCAACAAAATTGGCCATGGAAGTTTTTTTTTTCGAAACCCAAATTAAAAGATTGGGATTATATTGTGTACCTTACAGTGGTTTTGGATTCTAGTCAGAAGTATTTTTTTACTGAGCAGATGAGGCTTATTGGTCTATATTTTGTTTCCTTCAAATCATTTAGCTCAATATCTCTATAACTTCAGAGATTTTGCCCTATTCTTGAATTTTGTTTTAGTACTTTATTTAAGCCTCCCAAACTATGACAAGGCATTTTTTTAGTTTGCTGAAAAGTTTTGAAATTTCAAGAGTTGAAAGAGCTTCTTTTAGTTCACAGTCGAAAAATTTGTCAATTGCTCCTTCTTGTCGAAATTCCTTACCTTCCGGGTCATTTTGTTTAGATCATTTTTTCTAATTATGACATTGAAAACGAGAGTTTTAGAATGCTTCCTTAATCTAGCTATTTCTCTTTCAAATATAACAACTTTATAAAATTAAAAAATGTTTCATTCTGAAATCTATGCTAATTTTCTCGAATGGTCCAAATTTTTTAGCAGGCACCTTATGTGTGTATTATATAGAAAAATACATTTTAATAATGTTTAAGTTAATAGTTAAAATTGGTACAGAAAGTTTTTCATTATCATTTTTATATATGTATGCTAAAAAGTAGTATACCATTTTTTTTTACACATGCACCAATTAATTAATGATCTTATAATTTTTTTAATGGACTGTACTTCTGATCAGTATAAAAAAAGTTTAAAAACTTCACAATATATACTAATAGAAATTATTCATATAAATACAGCAAACAGAAATAAAATTTAAAAAAATAAATGCTTTAGTTTTACCTGGTAAATTTAGATCAGTCACAAAAGAATATACAATTGGCATTAAAGAACGATGCTGAAACTTTGGAAGTTTGAGGAAATCAATTAATCTTGCTGACATTGAACATATATACATTATATCAGGTGTTTTCTCCTAAAAAGTGCAATACAAATAAAAAAATAATTTTTCTATGTTATCAATTTTGTTGTGTTACATATTTAAGAGCATGTCTAATAATCACAAATTATTCATAGATTAGATATCGAAATGTCAAAAACATAAGAGCATATAAAAAAATTTTTATGTATCCAAAACAGCATTTTCTCTTATTAATATTTTTATGTAGATCCGAGGATTTTATGCAAAAACAATCACAAAGAAAAATAATCAGTTCTTTAAAAGTGATGCGAATTTATTAGTGAAAATCCAATCCTTTAAAAACCGGATTTATCTGCAATATTCACATGGTAAACATCCGTAGGTCTTCACACCTTCAACATCAATCAAACACAATAACAGTGTTTAAGAATACACGTAAGTAAAGATTATTCACAAGCACAGCCGAGCTAATCGCTAGTCAAAACAATCATCACTACTCGCTGGCTTAATCAATTCTCCTCGCCGTACCGGTGCGCATCCTTTTTATATGCGTGACAGAAACTTCTAGAAATATAACCACTCGTGTCATTGAACGTCACACTAGTGGATAGATCTACTACTTTCTAGAAGATTCCAGAGGGTTCAAACTCGCCAACTTGGTCGCCAAAAATGATATCAATTTGGCTCTACCGCCAAGATTTCGCCAAGTTCTCATTGAATCACCATTATAATGTAAGGGGCGGCATTGCTTGTGAATAGTACAATTTTAACATGAAATAAATATAACACAGAGTAATATAAATGCATTAAACACTCAAATACAAATTACTTACACTATTTACACAAAATTCATTACAATATGTTAAGCACTCTTTTTGGGCCTTTTTTAGGAAGCAAATATGTAATGAGTATTTCCATAAATGCATATTTAAAAGTTTAAAAGCTAGTTCAAATTCTTCATTTAGATATGAGACATACATAACTGAAAATTTATCCATGACATATTTTTAAAATATTTGTTTCTTCACTGTAGTTTAGTACTAAAATCCATATCTCATTTAGAAAGAAATCTAAACTTCCCATTTCAATATTTATTTAACAATAGTAAACCTTAGAAATATATAGTTTGTAAATTACACAATCCCTTTATATAACTTAGAACAGAATTCTTATGTTGTTGTTCTCGTGTCCATGAATAAATGCAGTAGATATCACTAGATTCCGTTGAAAGTCTTGATCACTGCCTCTGCTATTCTGGGAGCATCAGGGCTGTACAGGAGTTCCCGCAAAGAGTCCCTCAGAGGGACCATTCCCATTTTTAGTAACTTTGTTGCGACGGTTGGGCATTCCAAGATGTGATTGGGCGTCAGTTGAAGATCTGGGCAGTGTTTGCATTGAACATATAATATTGTCTTGTCTGGGTGAATCTTCATGCCCTTAAGGTGTTCAGTTCTCAATCTGGCAATTGTGGATGTTATAATTCGGGGACAGTCAAATTCCGTAACTAGGGGTTTTTTAAAAGTGTGATTCATAATTCTATGTTTGGCTACTGCATTAGCATCATCAAGTGTGATGGTGGTGCACTTATGTTCGATGTCTCTAGCTTCTTTGGCGAGGCTATCTGCACATTCATTACCCTCAATGTTGACATGTGCGGGTATCCATTGCAGGATACAGGATTTTCTTTTGTTGTGCAGCTGTTCTAGAAGGGTAATAATATCACAGGAGATGTTAGTCTCTCCGTTTCTTATGGCTTCTATAGCTGATTTAGAGAGAATCTGAGAAGATTACTAATCCTTCTGTAGAATCAATAACATGTGGGTTTTGTTGATATAATAAAAGGGCCTCTCTAATTGCCACGAGTTCACTTGTGAAGTTTGAGGCGATTATGCCTGTGTTAATTTTGTGTTTGTAGTTATTACCATCTGGGAGGAGTAAGATGATTCCGGCACCTCCATTGCTGAGGGATCTGTCTGGGGAACCATCGGTGTAGGCGATTGCAAAGTTATCTTGAGAGAGTATTGCTATCGTTTCCAGTCCTTTTGTCTGAGAGTTACAGGGTCTTCTTTTTTTGGAACATGGCTGCAACAATTCCAATTCGAAACAGGTATTCTTTGGTGGGTTTTTTGGAATGAGGGGCTCCTGAAGGAACTCTAAGGAGGAATGATCCAAATTGAGTTCTTTTCTGATTTCACTATCAAGTTGGAGAGTCGAAGATCTTTTGAGCCTTGTAGAATGCTTCCATTTATCAAAAACTCTTCTAGAGATATGGTCCAAACCATATGAGCGTAGTTTATTAGTGAGTGAACTTGATAGTGGCAAGTTTGCGCCTGCTTTCTAGCGGAGGCAAGCCGCATTCTTGTTCAGCCTTTTCATTATTGGTTGATGACACTGCTCCAATAATAATTTTGGCAGCTCTGTATTGTACAGAATCAAGTTTCCGCTTAACAGAAATAGAGGCCGGAGTCCAAATTGGGGTCGCATATTCTAAAACCGGTCTGATAACAGTGCAGAAAGTGCTTTTTAGGGTTTGAGGTCTTGAGCCCCAAGAAGTTCCGCATAGCTTTCAAAGAATATTCAGTTTTCCAAGAGCTTTGTTGGTAGTTTGTTCGATGTGCTTTGAAAAGCGGAGTTCAGGATCTAAGGTTACTCCAAGACAGGTGGGTAGGTCGACTTTTTTGATTTGAGAGTTCTGTATTTTGATATTAGCATTAAAACTGCTTCTGTGTCGTCTATCGGTAGAGAAGATGCAGTAGTTTGTTTTGTCTGCGTTGGTGGTTAATTTAAGATTCTCTGCCCATTCAGCAATACCTTTCAGTGTTGTGTTTAGGGCCTTTTCCGATTCTGTAATGTCATTGTGTGAGTGCCATATAGCAATATCATCAGCGTAGCAGGCGATATTTGTGTCTGGGTGAATATGATGGTGGATGGTGTTCATAAAGATGAGAAAGAGCAAGGGGCTTAAGACAGAGCCTTGAGGAACTCCAGCCCACATTCTGCGAGATTCTGAAAGTGCCCCATTAAATCTAACGGAAAATTTTCTTCCTCTGAGAAAATCGTTTATCCACAATAACGCTTTGCCATTAATTCCGGTGCCTTGGATAGTATGGACCAGTTTTTGACGCCAAACTCTATCAAATGCTGCTGAGATGTCCAAAAATACTGCTAAAGTTTTCTTGTGAGGCTTTTCTTGAAAACCATCAATTATCGACTGGTTCAGGTAAAAGAGCTGGTCGGTAGTACTATGATGGGTTCGGAAAGCTGTTTGATAGAAGTGAAGTTTTTTGTTTTCGATGAGCCAGTTCATAAGCCTACGGTGGATAACCCGTTCCATGAGAAGAATTTTTATTCTCATTTATTTTCAAAATATGAATATTGCTTTGCAATCACATAACATTACAAAATGAAAAGAAAAAAAGCCTAGAAAATATGACAAATATATATATTGTTACGAATTTCGTGTAAAAAGTGTAAATAATTTGTACTTGGATGTGTAATGCATTTATATATTACTCTATGTTTTATTTATTGAAATATTCGCAAGCAACGCTGCTCCTTACATTATAATGATAATTCAATGGGAACTTGGTGCTAGAGTCAAGTTGGCATAATTATTGGTGAGTTTGGAACCCTATAGATTCTTCTAGAAATTAGTGGAGAAACCCACTAATTTCACGATATTTGATGCAAGCGGATATTTTTTGAAGTTTCTGCCGGGTCTATAAATAGAGCGGTGCTCGCCAAAACGAGTCAGTCTTGTTTCAACCAGCAATTAGTGAGTATTGTTTTGACTACCGATTAGTAAACTTGCCTTCTTGACAGTGATAACTGATTAGCTCGTCTGTGCTTGTGAATAATCTTTTACATACGTGTATTTTAGACAATAATAATTGAGTCTGAGTGCAGTTGAAGGTGTAAAGACTTTCTGAGATTTATTCTGTGAATATAGTTGCTACACCCTGTATTTCAAGGATTGGATTTTCTCTCTCGGCAATAAATTATCATCACTCTTAAAGAATTGTCTTGTTCTTTGTGACTGATTCGCAAAAAATCCTTGAACCCCGATCAATGTAACAATCCTTACTAATATTATAAATGCGAAAATTTGTATGGATGCTTGTTATTCTTTCATGGAAAAAACAACTGAATGGATTTTAATGAAACTTTAGAATATAGACTATAATTTATACAGATATAGTGTGAAGTTTCCAAAATATTACGATAATTGTCAAGAAAAGTAAGAAAAAATCTGCCATCTGCAAAGAAGCCCATGACAGCATATACATCTATCTTTTTGAATGAAGCAAAACTTTCCCTGTTTGTTTTGTCTATGCCATGTCTCAGTTTGCGCTCACTTTTAATTTATTCCTTTGATCAGTGTAATCACTATTTTTTTTTCATTTTATAATAAAACTATATTCCAAAGGGAGAGGTGATGGCAAAATTTTAACATAAAATCAACACAACAGAAAGTGATATTAACATATTATACTTCCAGATATAAATTATTTACACCATTTTAAGCGTTCATTACAAAAAATTTGTAACAATGTGTTACTTTTGCTCAGCAGAGATCAGCTTAGGAAGGTGTTTTCAAAAATCGACTGACAAGAGAGTTACAAGGAGTTATAAATAAATAAAAATCTCTTTTATCAACTATTAGATCTATAGACTTAAAATTTAACAAATATGTTTGTTTCTTTTATATTCAGCTGAGTTATGCAAAAAGCTTTTTATTTTTGTTTAATTTGCAATTCATGTAAAATTAACTCATTATCCTGCTAGTTTCTGACACAATCTTACTATTCGATAACAATTAAAATTCCGACCATGTGGGCAGGCAAGTTAAAATTGTTGTATGCCATGGCAAAATTCTAAGCATAGTTTGACATGTTGTGGATAACTTACATGACATCATAATGTTGTCAGTAATCCAGGAATATAGTATTACTTGTGTCTGTGTGTGTGAACGGCAAGCGATGGTGGGTGTTTCAAAAATGTGCCGCCATTTACGAAATGTAAACAAACCCGAAAAACGAGTAGAGTTGAGAAACAGCTTTTCCTGATGGCAGATGTGCATTAAAGATCCTGTCACTGCTTGTGACATCACGGTTCTATCTGGCCACCCGGGAGTTTCTTAATAATTCTTATCGCTTGTTGTGGAAGTTAATACAATACGCTAATTGTATTCATGTATATAAATACTGGTCGCTACTGTTGTGTAGTCAGTAGCAGTTGGGTATTTCTCAGCAAGTAGCTGACTCCATACTGTACTCAAATGCTTTTGAACAAGGTCCTCAGTTAGAGTGTATTCAACTGTTTTTCATTTTTTAAATGTCACTGTAAATTTCCTAATTTTGCATCGTCTTTAATAAGCATGTTGTTTAAGAAATTCTCATCTTTCATGAAAAGGTCCTCCACATCAGTTATTTAATTTTAGTTATTCAATTGTTCATAGCTCTACTATTTAGTTAGTTTTCACACTTTAATGTTAAAAGTGTAGAACTTAAGATAGGAAAACAAAACTTATTAAAAGAGAGTCCTGAAGGACTTGACCAAAGAACTAAAAAGTTACTAAAAATAACATTAGAGGGAACTATTACATATATATATTTACAATTACGACTTACAGCATAATATTCAGCTTTAAGTCCTGCAAAAAGGAGGGGGAAATTTAGAACTTAAAAAAACTTTAATTTCCATAAAATCCAGCATATAACGTGCACTTTGAACACACAAAAAAAACAACTGAAACTTAAGGGTTTTGTTATATGCCGGGTAAGAAAACGTTAGCTTTAAAAATAACAAAAGTTGTGAGTATAAAAAAAATTTACTTCTACAGGTATCAAAATGCTGTTTATTTAAAAAAAAAAAAAAACCGCCTTGCCTTACTAACTAAAGGAAATGTAGTTTGTGAAGTATACTATTCTTTCAAAAGTCTGGGATAATACCATGAATATTACTACAAAACATGAGAGCAATGTATACTAATATTTCATATTTCTTCGTTAAAAAGGGGGTGCGCGTTATACGGCGAATATACCTAAAAATTAAAAAATTCAGCTTGAAAGTGTAGGTTTGTGTTATACGCCGGATTTATGGTATATAAATTAAAAATTTTTAAAAAATGAATTTTTTAGAAAAACTTAAGTTACAAATTTAATTCAAACTTTCCCACAACAATGACAATTAAAATGTCTTAAAATGAATTTTAAAACATTTTACTACACAAAAATTTTAAAAAAATTATAATGCAATCTAATTTAACTGTTTGGAAAGAATTATTTAAATATGATTGAATAAGTTATTTTGATAGAAAAAAATAGGATATATTAATAAATGAAAAAAAAATTAAATACCTTTGTAAATATTTCAAGATCATGAGACTGCAATTCCAATGAAAATTGAATACATTTAGTTGCATCTAAATATGGTATTTTTCTTTCATTTACAAGCCTACGAAATACAAGTAATTTGTTATGCAACTTTATTACAACTACAATGAGGAGTTATTTTATGTTAACTAAAAAATAAATAAATAAATAATTTGATAAGTTCTATACCTTAAGATATCTGATAATAATATAAGATCACCAGTATATAAAAGTCCTAAATAGCAGAAACATAATGTTTTAGGGAGGTCCATTTCATCAACAGATTTCTCTCTACCTTGGGCCTTCACCGGGGCAAACCCTGTGTCATGCTAGAAAACAGAATTATGCATTTTGACAAATAAAGGTTTCAAATAATTATACTCAATATTAAAAAAATACTGGTTATTTTTTAAAAATTATTTTTCTGGGAAACTTTACAATTAGAGATTACTCACACAAACAATTTATGAAATTTTTATCATTTCATTTAACAATATTTCTCTGCTTTTGTAATTAACCAATTCATAAAGAAAATCTTTAATTTTTTTTTTGCAATGCAAATTTTGATTACATTATTATAAAATGAGATAAGCAGAATGATTTTTAAAAATACTATTAGATTATATTTTCACTGCTTTTTCCTAATGGAAATCTTAAAACTTAAATTATTTTTTTATACTTAACTAAATTATTTTAATTTTTTACTGTTAATTTTCTTATTTTTATCATTAATTTTTTTAAATATGTTTAATTTATTTGTTACTAACATCACACTCTAAAGCAATTTGAGAACCAACGAAAATGGACCTTGTAATTTTGAACCTTGAACCAGTAACAAGGACAACACCTTAGCTGGCACTCTCTCCTCCAAACTTCCACACTATGATAATGTGAAGACTTTGAGCTATGACAATTTAATATGCATCAGCCCCTGAACACAGTGGGTCTTCAATGGCACCAGGACTAAACTTAAGACTCGCCAGCCCCAAATTTGTTGTTACAACCCCTCAGCTTCTGCAACCACAGAACCAATTTCTTAAATTAAGTTATTAATGTTAAAATGCATTAAAAATACCTTAACTTTATAATAAACAGTACAATTTTAAATATATCTAAACAAAAGTATATACTCAGAATCAGTTTATATTAATTTTTAAAAGAACAAAGATGTAATAAACACATACAAATTTAATCAAACAAATCTCAAAAAGAAAAAAAATGATGATGATATAATGTTCTATATTGTTTAGAAAAATATCAATAAAGTGGATGAAAAGATTGATTCATTTTAGAGGTTTACTTACCTCAGACGAAAGTTTCACTTTTTTTGGAAGGGGAGTATCTTCAAGTATTGAAGTATCTTTAGAGCTACATTTACTAATATTTCCATTGTCCGTTACACTTGACAAGTCATTACTTTGCATATCACTTTCAGCCTTTAAAATTTATAATGATTGTATTTAAAATTCACATGTTAAATATAAGGAGCTCATCCCAATTTGTACATTTTATTTGTTGCTTTTGCATTTCATGCATGCATGTACAAGATTACTTATATTAACTTGAGCTATGAGTGGTTTACAAGGGAATTATAATAGGAAGGCCAACAAGTGGTGCTCATCTTTTTATCAAGTATTATTTTCTGAAATTTTATGTTATTTATTTGCATGAACTTTGGTACAAACAATTTTTGCCCATTAATTTTATTTTAATAGCTTAGCAAAAATTAAAGCCAAAACATTCAATACAGAATATTGAAGCTTATTATTTAATCATAAATACTAATACATTTCCATAATATTCTCAAGAAAATATAAGATAAAAAACCAGGCAAAATGTTGAATATCCTCTAATATAATTAGGCATTATAAGTCAACTTCAAGTTCAAGTAAATATTTTTGCAGATTATTTTGCACTTGATAACACATTTAATTTCTTTCCTAAAAGCAATTATCTGTTTAATTTTTATTTTTGAGCAACATAATGCTGTCAAATCATCAAAAAGTACAACACTCGACAAAGACAATATTCCAGCACCTGTACCCATGAAAAAGTATGCCATAATAAATTTAATACTATTTTAAACTACTTTCAACATTATTTGATAATGATAAGTTTTCATAATTTTGGAAGCATACAGTTATTATTTTTAATCCTGAAGTTCTGAAAAGAATAAAACCAAAAACACTTCAAAGAGACCACTAGGTTTTCATTTCTTTTTAATACTTTTGAATCTTGATTATCATTTATTATATCTTTTGATTATGAAACAAAACGCCATCATGATCAATAAAAATTAAAATAAGTAAAAATTACAGTTTATACTTAAGTGTTACAGATGCAAAATTAGAATAGATAATAATACCCTTCATAGAGATCAGCTAGGATAAAAAAAGCATTACTGACTATATAAAGATAATCATATATAAGTACATACAAACAAACATTTAAATTAGTCTATAATTTTAAAATCCAGAATACTTAAACCTTAATAATGAAACAGTCCTTCATTAGAAAAAAAAAACCCTTATGAAAGGTTTATTTTAGGAGGGCATTGTATCAATTTTTTTATAATTTATGTGAATGAATTCTTAAATATCAGAGCCAAGAATTGAAGCTCTCAGATTATCCAGGCAATAACTTCAAACATCTGTTTTTCTCATCAATCTTTTATTTGCTGATAATTATAAAATATCATGGAAAAAGTTTCATAATGGTTTCATACTGGAAATTCATTTTAACCCTTAATGAAATCTTGACTCTGAAACTATCAAATAAAATAAATTTTGCCTTTCCACATTTTCAGATACATATTTCCTCCATACAGACCCTCCATTTCAAAGTGTTGGCTTCTACAAAACCAATTCTTTAATGTTGCCAAATCAAAAGAAATTAAAATGCAATAATTGTTTTCTAAATGTAAGCATCATTTCTCAGCATTTGGGGACTTCACACATAAAAACTCTTCCTTAATCAAGGGGGTTTAGAAAAAAATTCATTAAAAATAGAATAACGGAGATTCAAAAGTTAATTGAATTTAACAAGAAAATAAACTTAAAGAAATCAATGCAATGCAATGTATGTACCAACTCTGGATTCCCCAGATAAAATAATTTGTTCCCTATTTTCAAACAGAATACAGAAAACTAATTAAAAGCATTATGAATTGTTCTAAAAATGCCTTATATATTAGTATTATATCATACTGAACAAAATTTAAAGAGGAAAAAATAATAAATTTCAACATTTGTATTGACAGTAAGATAATTATTTCTGGACTCTTACAAAAATTCAACTAGCTGGATAATGCAAAGTGCTATGTATATTGGTACAGTACCTGCAACTGTATAAATGATCTAGAATAAATTCTGTTAACTTCTGGATATTATATACTACATCAGTACTAGGTTTGATCAAAGGGGCAACATCACTTTTAAAGCATTCTTGACCAAAGCAATGACAAGTTTTCTGAATGAACACATTTTCCATCAATGATAAAATATTGATAATTAACAGATTTTAAAATTTCAATTTAAAAGAATTATAGCCGTTATAGCGCTTGTGGAGTGAAGCCCAGTGGCCAAGTGGTAGTGTATATTGCGCTTCCACGCTACAGGTCAGGGGTTCAAATTCCTGGCTAGACAAGGTCAACTCAGCCTTTCATCCCTTCAGTGGGCCAATAAATGAGCACCAAGCTTGCTTGGGAACAGAACACTGTGGGTTTGCATCAGACTCACCCCTTGACTGAAATATCTGCATATGTATCCCAGCGCCCAAGGTCACATAAACTGAAATATGCACAGTAGGCCTTGGACTTCAACGGCTGTTGCGCCACTGAGTTCAGTTCAGTGGTTGTGGTGTGCTGCCTTAATGAAAGGACACTAGAAGGCTAGATGAGCCAACAACGCACCAAAGGAAGAAGAGGGAAAACAAATGGAAAAAGCGTAAAGCAAAATAAGTGGTTGCACGAGGAAACTCTGACTTTCTCTGTCTTTGAGCGAGGTGGTACAGTAAACAACTATATTATCCAGACTGTTTCAGCAACCTCAGGAATTCTTTTGATTCATAAATTTTGTAAGTATATTTTAGTATGTGTGCCAATTTTCAATTGTAAATAAATTAACATAGTTGGATCAAGAATTGTCATTTCTACAACACATGATATGCCAAAGCCCCATCATTGCTCTTAACATCTTACATATATTCTTTTTAAAAGAACACATGCTAATAATATACCAACACAAATGCAACAAATGAATAAAATATACAAATTGAAATTGTGGCTCTATTTACATAATATTATGATCACATAAATACAATAATTACTATCAGTGAATGTTGAAATTCAGATAAATCATGTTTGCATTATTTAGGAGTTTTTAATATAATATTTATTACTCTACTTTAAATCAATTTGACATATTGTTTAGTGAATGGTTAACAGAATTGGATATGTGAAGCTTTCCCAAAATGAGTTTTCTTTTTTCTTAGAAACCATATATACCCGTATATTTACTTAAAACAATATATATTGATTTCAACGTATAACAATCCTGAAATTCCATCAGTATTCTAAATTTAAGGTTTTCTTGAAGGAATATACATATACTTCTAGTTTTGTTTCAGTTTAAATGAAACATATATACATGTTAAGGTACATTATATATGTAAACATCTGTAAAGTTATATATACTATTAAGCAGTGATCAAACCAACTGCCTTAAACTTCTTTCTGATAATTCATCAAACACAAAGATAGTTCTTAGTTCAGAATGAGATAGCATCATTTATAGTTTAATTATTTTCTTTAAGCTCACATACCTCCAGCATACACTAGTAATTGATAAATAAATGCCTGCTAGTGCTTTAAAGTTAATTTGTTCTTTTCCCATTGTTGCTAGCAGTCCAATATGCAAGTAATTTTACTTAACTGTTTGGTATTACGAATTTATATGCATCTTTAAATATATAAATATATTTTTTCAAATCTTATGTAATTGATTATTTGCCTTACACTTGATATATTGAATTAAAGAATATCTTTTATTTTATTTCACATGGTTATAAGATAATGTAGAGCATTCCTCATTTTATGTACAAATTGGATCTTTATTGAAGGAATTTTTTATCACAGTTTTTTGAAGAGCTTACCCATTATATTTATAGAAAAAGAAAACGAGAACAAGGTGTATAACATACAAATTATATGTTGTGATTGGTTTTTTCCCATTATCCTATGATTCCTACATAATGCTTTCTGTGAATAGAAATAATTAAAATATAAAAGTTACACTAAATATTTAGGATAAAAAATTATTATTGTCTTTCCATTCAATTAAATAAAGTTATTCAAACTTTATCAAAATTCATTAATGACAGTTTAAACGTGAATTAGTACTTATTATTATTTCAAATTTCAAAGAATTTTTATAAACACAGAAAAATACAGTGATCAACATTTTAAATAAGTAAAAATAAAAAAAATTAACACTAAAATTGTCTTATTTTATTGATATGACAAAAAGAGATAATCGATAAAAAATATTCAATAATGAATTATATGAAGATCTGTAAATAATATGACAAAAGTATTTCAATACATAAAAATATCACAGCTTAAATAAAATATTAAAAATATTGATAAATATACGGTAGAACTTATTAAAGTATTACTAACCATTCCCCCTCCCTCCCTCCCTAAATAATTTCTTCATACATAAATAAATATATGTTATCAGAGAAGTCCCATGTTTTTAAATTTAAGTTAAAAATCTTTGAAAAAAAATTTACCAAAGTAGAGTCAGTAACTTCTTCATCAATTGAAACTCCTACATCAGACATATTTGTGTCAGATTTCTTAACTCTTTTTATTCTTGCTTTGTCTTCATATAAAACAGACACATCTCTGAAACAAATAATACAGTTGTAAAATGCATTAATCAAATACTTTTGTAAGTCTTAAGTACAAAATGAAATTTTTTAATAAATACAGATGCCCACGTTAAAAGATGGTTTGGTAACAGACAAGTTTGCCAAATATGCAGTTTTATTATTGTTCCCTGGATAAGCAATCACTAGTGATATCACTCCAAAAAATATTGACATCCTAATTCTTATTTTTCATTTTATAGAAGCTTAATCTTTTGTTCAAATAAAGTGGGGACAGTGTTTACAGCAGATGTTAAAAAAAAATTTCTAGCTATTTCATACATAAGAGTTTCAGGAAGCAAAAGTTTAAAATAATTTCTCGCATGAGATAATTTTCAAGATGTCCTGATTGGAGAGCTCAGCTGTTTGTTCAACCATTTTATATTGATAAAAAAAAACCCTATTTTCCATTAAAAGTGAAAAATAAATATGCATCGGATGATAAGAAAGTTGTACCAGACTCCCATAATTCATTCTAAGGCTTTCGAAGCAACATGGCTATTACTATGTTATTTTGAGAAACAGGGATTTTGTTTTTGTCTTTAATCCCAGATTGTCTAGCAATGATCAACAATCTCCATGAATCCAAAAAATTCTACAAACAGAAGAGGTTTTGGAAGAGAGAACCTCATCCTTTTTTAAATCCAAACAAGTCAACATGTGGGTGTAGCGGTATCTAAATAAAACCAGTACTAAGACATCATGCGAAGACGATAATTTTGGCCTGATCGATAAAGTACTGGCATTTGGAACGGAAGATGCCCGGTTCGAATTTATTCCTACATTGGTGACCGTTGACTGAAGTAAGAAAACGCAACTTTCTTAAATGTCACGGCGCCATCAACCGCAAGAAAAATAAATAAATAAAATAATAATGAAGAGAGAGAGAGAGTAAAAAATCAATAATAAATAAGAGAAGAAAAAAATAAATAAAAAATAAAATAAATAAATAAACATACTCTCTCCAAAACAAATGATAGATCACCTTTCTCCCATCTCAGCAAGAAAAATAAAATAAAGAATAAAAAAAATTTAAAAAATAAAAAATGTGTGCGAGAGAGAATAAAATAAATAAATAAACATGCTCTCTCCATAACAAAACAAAAAAATGTTCGCCTATCCATCTCACTGGTGGGAAAGTAGTGCTGTGGTATCTAAATAAAACCAGTACTTAGACATCAAGCAAAGACCATCGTTTGGGCGTGATCGATAAAGTACTGGCATTTGGAACGGAAGGTGCCCGGTTTGAGTCTATTCCTAGATGGGTAGGCGAGACAAGTTCAGAATAACATTAGTGGCATTCTGGAAATATCTTCTGACCCTGACAAAAAGTGAGAGCTTTTATATGGCTGCTCACAAAGAGGGAGAAGACATTCTGGTATTTCCAAGGTATAATCCAGAATAAACCTACTAGATTCCTTCCAAGTTGATTCAATTTAATCTTCTTAAGGAAAGATAATTCACAGAATGTAAAAGACCCAGTAGGGTTCATCCCCTCTTCAGCTGGAGTCTTCACTAAGCAATTGGCTTTCTCATTACCATCAATCTCCAATGAAAATGTACACGATGATTAGAAAAAATTAAACAGGGATCTTGGATTATCCCAGCAAATGAAATTTGTCATGCATGAGATTAAACAAATGATATGCCAGTACATACAATCCTCCACTATGATCGAAGAAAATGGAATTATTATTTGAAAAAACTTGAATTTATTGTCTTATAAAACAATAAAACTTGATTTTATTCAAATATTTTGAATGTCTGAGTAAAGGTGTTATTTTAATCTTCTTTCATGATAAATTGAAATCCCTTCAAAAATTCATATTCCTGTTTCAACTAATATTCCTGCTCAATTTATATTAAGGTATTTCCGGTTCACTCTGTGAAATGGTTCAGTAATCATGGGCCTTGTGACAAGGGGGATGTCCCCGGGTTCAGAACACCACAAAAATTTGATTTTTTTATGGATATTATAATCCTATGTATAAAGTATGTAAAATTTAATTAAGTATTTGTTATTAATTAAAGCTAAGTATTTATTCAATAATAAATTTTTTAATTGTTTTTTGTTCCCCCAAATCAACAAAATTAAAAGAATATATTAGGCAGCGTAATGGAGCATGATACGAGAATGGTGGACTTTTGACCCTGCCCGCCCCCTGAAAAATTCCTGTGTGCACCACTGTCCTTGACTATTGTAAGTGAACAGTGTTAGACTGTATATTTAAACTTATAGTTTAGAAAATTAAAGGGAGTAATTGAGTCCAAGACATTTACAAATGAAACAAAAATTTAAATATACATATAATTACAATTAAGTTTTCTGACATCCAACATCACTAAATCATAATAGAAGAATATTCTGAAATATCCTGAATTCGTATCGTAAACATTGAATCTTTTAGTTAAAATAAAACTAAAAATAATCAATATTATTCACTTCTCTTTGTAGTAATTGATGTATGATTATGGCAAAATTTAACTGATTTCTTTACAAGACAGACAAAATTTTCTTTACATGATTGACATAAAATACAGTTTTACGAAAGAGTGCTGTAAATCATACCTACGATAAGCATATTTACCAAGACAAGGTACAATGGATGTTTTGGCCATATCGTCATTTCTAAAAGCAATTTTGCATTTTTGCAAGAATCGACACCAAATGTTAAGCACGACATCCTGAAAGAAAATAATTAACCACATTTAATAACATTTTGTTGCATTGTTACAATTATCCACAAAAATTCCTTAAATAACTGTATTATCCAATATAAAAAAGCAAGTCGGCTCATTTTAAACAATAATTTAAACATACTCAAAATCAAACTCAGTGGTATAACAGCCCATGATGACCAATGCCTATTGTGTCCATCCCAGTAATTTAAACATAATTGTACCAAAAAGCTGTAAGGGAATTAAAATATTAAAATTGTTTAATGCATCAAACATGAGGACTCAAGAATATTGACATATTTAACATGTAGTTCAACTTAAATATTGTCCATAAGCTTGATACCAAAACCATTCAGTTATCACATCATCATCATATCTGGCAAGACAGATCCTCGTGAGCCAGTTCCTTCCTTTGAAGTTTCCTCCACAGTAACCTCTCATTCACCTTCATTCTTCAAGTTTTCTCATTTATAATCCCAAAGCTTGATTCTCCTAAGTCTGTCCATCTCAGCCTTGGTCTTCCATGCTTCCAAATCCCAGTGACTTAAAAATGCAGTATCTTTTTGAAAACATTATCATCTGGCATTCGGATTACATGGGCAATCAAATTCATTCTATTTTTTTTATGTATTTAATAATGTCAGGTTGCTCATAAATTCGACATAATTCAAAATTTTAGCTTTCCATTCATCCTTTTGAACCCTTTTCTTTTTCATGTTGGTTCTCGTTGTACACTGATGTCTAAAATAAAGGTCACAGACATAAAATCTGTGAAAACTGATGAAAAAAATTAACTGTGTTTCCACAAAATTTGGCTCAGACATAGTACAGTATCAGAATGAATATAACAACATAATATGGAAAAGATTTTAATTGTGAATTAAGATACAAGTCATATCAAAAAGTGTGAAATCATGAATCAGAGATCAAGCATTTACCTCGGAAAAAGTTTGTCTAATATGGAGTCTGACCACTGATAACTACTATACAAGCCTCAAATGAGCTACCATACTGTTTATAAGGGTGTCAATAAGCATTTGGGGCAACAAAACCCATTTTACTCAAAGCGGGACTTTCAATTCCTGGGGGCTCCTGAGAGGGGAGCCTTCCTGAGAAATGGCTTTTCTTAGACCATCCCAAACATATTCAATAAGAATTGGTATCCAGAGACCACAAAGGTCAATCCATACAGCAAATATCTGCTTCTTCATGAAATTTATCAGTAATGCGAATTCTGTGTGGTCAAGCATTATCGTTCATAAAAATGTAGTCAGGGTCCAAAGCACCCAGAAAAATGTCACAAAAGCTTCCAGGATCTCCTGTCTATAGTACTGTTAGTTGACAGTACCTGCATCGAAAACTTACAGTGGTGAACAACTGCCTAACATTATGCCACCACATGCACAAGGATCCCTTTTCCTCCAAATCTATAGATTTTCGTTACATAGGAGGGATGAAAGCACACAAGCTCCATCTTCTCTCAAGGTAAAGACTCAACAGGAATCACTTTGTCTGGTACATTTAGACTCCTCAAGAACATGTCTCATTTTTGTGGTGCCCAAGACTGATGTTTTCAACATAATATCTGGTCTTTCTTGCTGGATGCCATCAGAGGGACACACCAGACTGGACACAGCGTGTAATGGTCAATCTCTGCAATACGGCTCTGTGTTTACTGGAAATTCTTCCAGATACAGCAGCAAGCTCATGAGAAAGCTGAGGAGCCATTGTCTGCCTATGTTGTTGTGCGCTTAATGCCATGTAGCGATCCTGTACAGATGCCAATGCTCTGTGGCGACCTTCCTAGTGACAGTACCGCTGGTTTGGAATTGATTCCATTACTGGACAACCACTTTTGGGCCACTAGTAACCATCGAGGTACCTCCACTTGAAACAGGCTAGCTGCAAGTTTGCCAATGGCTTTATATCTCAAGGAATCCACTGAAAGAAATCATTCTCACTGCAAACAAACTAACTTGTTAGTTTTATGCAATACTCCCAAAAAAAAAAGGCAAAATTCCCATATGCTTGAGCTGTCTCAATCGAGTAGTTCTGTAAAAACTAACACTAAACAACATCTTTTCCTAAACTGAAGTTGGATATTGCACAATCTGTTCATCAAAATATATAAAATACAAGTTCTATCAGTTTTACTGGAGTCATTTTAAAATTATGACAAAAAACGTGTTTCTGACATTAATTTTGGAAATGAGTATAGATAACATTTCTTTCATCTAACTTCTTTCTTACTGACAAATTTGTAATTTTTTTTATTTTAACCTGGAAAACTCATAAAAGTAAAACCAAAAAGGCTTAGAGAAAATAATATCCATTGAGTCAAAAACATTATGAAAAAAAATCTGTCAAATTAATTAACTTAGCATAAAAACACACTTTAAATTGCAATAAAACAACAATGTATTATTCGATTGACATGAATTTTTTTTATTCGAAAGATAATCTTGTGGCATTACATTTTAAATATGATTTCTGGCATAGAACTGCCACGGCTGGCTCGGATGTAGTCCAATCTGGACGTCCAATTTTCGATGACTTTTTCCAACATTTGTGGCTGTATATCGGCAATAACACGGCGAATGTTGTCTTCCAAATGGTCAAGTGTTTGTGGCTTATCCGCATAGACCAATGACTTTGCATAGCTCCACAGGAAATAGTCTAGCGGTGTTAAATCAAAAGATCTTGGATGCCAATTCACAGGTCCAAAACGCGAAATTAGGCGGTCACCAAACGTGTCTTTCAATAAATCGATTGTGGCACAAGCTGTGTGACATGTTGCACCGTCTTGTTGGAACCACAGATCCTGGACATCATGATTGTTCAATTCAGGAATGAAAAGCTAGTAATCATGGCTCTATACCGATCACCATTGACTGTAACGTTGTGGCCTTCATCGTTTTTGAAGAAGTACGGACCAATGATTCCACCAGCCCATAAAGCGCACCAAACAGTAAGTTTTTCTGGATGTAACGGTGTTTCGACATACACTTGTGGATTAGCTTCACTCCAAATGCGGCAGTTTTGTTTGTTGACGTAGCCATTCAACCAGAAGTGTGCTTCATTGCTAAACAAAATTCGCTTATGAAAATCGGGAACAGCAATCTCGTTTTGGGCCCATTCGACGAATCTACGCCTTGCTTGATGATCGTTTTGATGAATTGCCAAACTAAACTGAGAATAAATCACTTGGCAGCTGTTAAATCGGTCGCCATCTTGGAAAGTAATGCCAACTTAAACTTCTATAGCTGGAAAAAAAACACCCTTTATAATTAATCAAAAAAAATCTGCATTTATATAAAACTGTAGTGTCTTCAGAAATGATAATTTTCAACATAAAAATATAAAAAAAATTTACAAAAAATATTATCTGAAAATCATTCTTATGCTATATCTTAAAAAATAAAAACATTTAAATAATTTGATAGCAATCTTTAAATAAAACAAATACAAATGGTGGAATATAAATGCTATATAAATGTTCACTCAACTTATAAAAGATAAAGAAATATTTAGTACTTGCATATTAAAACCATGACAGCAATTTATTGTCAAAAACTAACTGTATGTAAGAAATAAATTGGAAAAGTTTTTCAGGTTATGGTAACCTATTTCATTTTGCACCTATAATCAACCTTGTGGCCATACTTTTCAACTTATAATTCAGAGGTTCCCAAACTTTTTGTCTCAGACCCTTTAGATAGTTTTTTAGTTTTGAGTAGACTCATGCTTACCTAACATTGAATATTTGCAAATTTATAAACTAAAATGTCTTTCTGACAGCTACGATAAAGCTACTTTCTTTAAAAGATTTAAATTTCTAACAATAGTGAAGTATAGTGTTTAAAAAAGAAAAATTAAGTTGAAATTTAATTAATAAATAAAATAACTGATCAACAAACAAATGTTTATTATGGGAGTGATAAATCTGGTGTTTCAATCACAAATTTTTGACATTTGGTATCAATCTTATAAGGTTTAACCCTAAATCAGTCTTTCTTTTTTTATTATGGAGTTTAACAGCCATGCTGAAACTTCTTCTCACAAGGAGAAGCAATTAAAACTTTCTTACAATACTCCATAATATGAGATAAATAACAGATATATCTTTTTTAAGGCAAACTGCTGACATCCATTTCCAAACTTTACTTTTAAGATCTCTGTCTAGATTTCTGATTAAGTTTCACTTGTAATATGACTTTTTTTTTGCAATGTGACCTTATGAATTCATTGCCCATTGTGGTAATTATCATAATCAAAGCTTTCTCAAACCTAGTTTCAAAATCTGAATAAAGGGCATTTAAATGTTAAAATGTAGGTTAAAGCGTCAAAGTCTTGGCAGATTATCTGTGGCCAATTAAGAAACTGCGAAAATTTGCAATGTCCAATACTATACTCCTTTAGCTCAATTCTGGAAAAACGCTGCAATGATGGTCTTTGTTTTAATAAATAGTAATTGCAAATTAACCTTATTAAACTTCGTAAATAAATCTGTTAAATAGGTAAAGTCTGGTTTCCATTTGTTTAAATTTTCGTCTGAAATTAATCACAATCTGGTTTAATGAGAACCACTATCACAGACCTCCAAATTATTTTTTGTAGACATGGACCCCTAGCAGGTCATCATAGGCCTTTGGAGGATAATACAGAACACTTTGGGAATCACTGCTAAAGTTAGACAAAGATTGCCAATGGCATGGGATTAACATGCAAGTACCAAATATTTTCTATTACACAAATTCATATAAAGGAAAGGAAGGTTTTTAAATATTATTGAACTTTTTATGTATGCAAAAAACCTCCTACCAAAGTATATTACAATATTTAACTGTGAGAGTATTATCAGATGCTTTCAGAAAATTTAACATTCATACTTCTACAGAAGTTACAATAAAATTAATTTTAAAATAATTTCATCTTATAAACTTCCATTACACAAGCTTATGAAAAATACAAGGTTCCATTCAATAGTCTTTTATATTAAAAGCAATCTCTTACATTACATAAAAGAGCCAATATATTTTAAAGGACATATACCAAATTGTATTGTTCATCAAAATTTATACTTTTTACTAATTACCTTTAAATTATCTGATGCTCCAAGACTAATTAAAGCAGACACTTGTTTTCTTAGTATTATTGTGTAAGCTTCAGGTGTAATCCAATCAGCATAGAATTTTCTTTCTTTGGCTCTTCTTTTTTTTCCTTCTTTTTTCTTTTTTGAGACTAAGAAACGTTTCCTAAAGCTTTCTTGTTCACATTCCTCTTGTCGTGATGACTGTAACAATTTAACAAAACTTTAAAGAAGAGTCAATAGCATTATAGATATCAAAGATTACCTGATTAATTTTTGATAGTTATATATTGTAATTGCCATACCTGCCAAATTTAGAAAATAACAAAGCATAAAAAAATGTTTGATCAGCATTTCAAGCAAATTCTTAAAATACATAAAAAATATTTAATTTTTTATTAAAAAAAACATGATATAGAAATAATTTAGTGAATAACAAAGAAAATAATGATTTGAAAATAAAGATGAGGCTTTTATGAAAACAGTAAAATTATTACTCATATTTATAAAAAGAAAACAACAAACAAAACTGAACAATCAAGTTATAAGTTGATGTTAAGAGTACAACCAAATGATAACCATCATGTATATAAATACTTCAAAAATTTTTGAGACCTTGTTATTGTGCAATCTTTGAAAGCTTTAGAGAGTAAAATATATCTATAAAAAGATAAAGAAGCAGCAGAGCAGGTTTATCCAAAGGGCACTTAGGGTGGGCACCCAGATAAGCTGGACTTCACTGGATCCAAGAGCCCCTCCTTAGATCCAACAGTGACAAGGGGGCCCGTAGACTTTCTGCACCCAGGGCCTGAAATGAGCTTAAACTGGTACCGAGAAACAGCACCTTTTTCTGACACCAAATTTATCAAATGACAACAGGTAACAAGGGAAAACAGGTAACTTTATTCTTTCTCTTGCATCCATGCCACATAATTTTGCAGTAATGAAACTAGATGTTCTCAAGATATCCCATGATTTTTAAATTTATCCAATGAAATCCACAATCAAGTTCAAAATTGTAGAAAGGTCCCTTTGGGTTCAGTCCTAGGAGAGCCCACACCCTTGGCGCAAATTATTTAGGTTGGCTATAATTGCGCCATCTTGGTAACCCTTCTTTGAACAACTAGATACGGTAAACCTAACTATTTCTGGAATTTTCGTATTTTGTCGGTGGGCATTTCGAATTTCATTTTGTTTTTTTGCACCGGGATGGAAGTATGGCTGCGTGTGAGTGAATATACCTTAGAATTGTTTACTTTGTTGAATTCGAAAGGTAAGAAAGAATTGATTGAATGAAGGAAAGATTGATTGCATCGAGTCAAGAATGTCCTAATTCTAATGATCGGCATGATGTAACATGGTATGCAATAAAATGCTTTCTTCGAAATCGTACCAGCCACGCTGAAGGTAAGTTCGACCATTACCTCGAAGAATATATATGGCGGCGCTCACACGATCATTCACTTAGCGATGAGACCTTCAAGGCTTTTTTAAAATCCGTCATTACGCTGTACCCTCCACTCGGAAAAGATCAGCAGAAAGAAAGTAAGTGCTGTTCTTATATTTTTTATCTTAAATGTTTAATTTCTGTATTGTTTACATATATTTTCATTACGCATCCATCTTATAACGCTATATTCACTTGCCACCTTTGTCATTTTTACTCGGCACCAATTGGTTCTGGCTTGGCGCTTTTTGGGGTTTGTAGCCAAGGGTGTGGGCTCTCCTAGGATTTTACCTCACTTTGAATTAAGATATTTTACAGGATCAAAGTATGTGACCATAATGGGATATAATTTGTAGCTTGAATCATTTTGTAGAGCAAAAGGACCTTGTATCATGCATTCAATCATATGATATTTTAAAACAGAAGCTAGTTCAATAATCCCAATATATGTTTTAATCTTTGTACATCCATACTTCTTGATATGTAAACAGTATTTTAGCCCTGACTACATTTGACTGGACAGTCCTTGAAAAAAAAATCAAATTTTGAGCAAATGGTACTCATTTGCAATGAGCTTTAGAGTTTTGACATGACAAGCAATATATCAGCTACTGTGACAAACATGAATATCAGTATGCGTACATCACAAAATGCATATCCTCTTATTTAAGACATGTTAAAAAAACAGAATTATTTTAATTTCAAACATTCTTTATATATTTGAAAATACTCTATTTTTCCTTTGTTAAATATTGTGGTAACAATCAACAAAAACAGATTGTTTAATAATTGGAACCCTAAGATATATAAACATGAGTAAAGTTCCAAAGAATTACTATCGTAAAAGAAAAAACAAAAATGTTTCGTTTAACAAAACCATGTGCATGAATGAGTTAGGAATCAGCAGCTAATGAAATACTCCATGAATTTTTTAAAACTTAATAGCAATGAGTACAATAGATTTCTCTCTCACATACACATCTACCTATTTTCAATTCCTTACAAATATAAAATGATAAATAAGTGTAGGGAAAAAATGAGTCCGCAGATAACCGAAATTTTGTAAAAATAAACAATCTAGGCATAGAAGCATAATGAATGACAGAAAAGCGAAAATTTTGCATCAAGGTGTGAAAGCTGGTATATTACTCTTATTAGATAACTGAAACATTGATTATGTTACATCACAAATTTACTAAAAATATCAAAAACCAGATTAAAACAAATTCCACTATGTATGTATGCATTATACCATCGACCAATTACATTAAATTGAAAAAAGTCGCCATAGGCTACAATATGCAGCCAATACTCGAAAACTGCTCGCACACATGTTTGAACACTAATTTTATTACAGCATGTTGAAAAATAAACCTTTTTTTAATAGGTTTTGTTTTTCCATATATTCAAACATAATAATCTTGATTGTGCATGCTTAAAAATTGTTTTTAATTTTTACATTTTCTTCATTCTTTTCTTATTTTGTTGTACAAAATTATTTAAATTTGGAACCTATTTTTTATAGAAGTGAAGGCACTGGAGTATTTCAAAAAATAAGGTTTACTGTGCAAGTACCTAAAAGTCTATATGGCTCAGCAAAATGGCAAAATAAGAAACATAGTGGAACTAAATGTGTGTGGTAGCATTTAGATTTTTAATGCAAAGTTATATTGCAACATCTATATAAAAAAATTTATTGGTAACTTTGAATGCAATTATGGCATTTAGACTATCTAAATATTGTAGTTATTACATCCTTTTATTTCTAATGCATGTGTTTGTTTTTTTTAAATACAGTATTCAATTCTTCTAAGTCTTCAATTTATTTAACAATAGGCTAATACAGAAGGAGCATACTTGGGAATATGTTTTCACATATGTGCAGAAATGACAGCACTTGGCAACTTGCTTTTAGTTTAGCAAAATTGATTGATAGTATAATATTATGTATACAGATGCAAGGGGTGTTCAAATGAAAAACAATGAAGACTTTATTCAAAGTATACACCATAGGCCTGAGTATACAATTGATTCCATTGATTAATGAGCTGAAAGATTTTTTTCTCTGAATTCTTGTGGCCGTGACAAGACCCAGTTCTTTGGTGTCCTTGATTTCACTGTTTGAGTTGAAGTGCTTTCCATTCAGAAGGTTTTTCAAGGGACCAAACATATGGAAATTGCAGGGTGACATGTCCAGAGAGTAAGGTGGATGGTCGAAAAAAAAGCTGCTCCCACTTGAACTTTGCCAGTTCCATGTGTGGAGGCATGTATCATGGAGCAGAACCACACCCTCTGTGAGTAGCACAGGTCTTTTGTTCTTGATGGACCTGTATAGACATTGGAGTGTCTCTTGGTACACATCAAAGTTAATGGTTTTTCTGTGTTCAAGAAATTCAACAGGTAGCAGACCTTGGACATAAAAAAAAGATGAGTAACACCTTGTCAGCAGACACCACATCTTTGAACTTTTTAGGGGAAGGTAATGACGCATGCTGTCTCATTTTGTCTCTGGTTCTTAGTGATGGCACCAGTTCTCCTCACCTGGGATTATCTGTTTCAGGAAAATGGGGTCTTCATGATACAGAAACAGATGTTGAAGTGCTGCCCATATGCAGTTCCTATTGCTGATCGATGAGCTGGTTTGGAACCCATTGGGCACACACCTTCCGATAATGCAACCTGTCATGAACAATTGTCCACACTGTTCCAACACTGACAACATTTGTAATATAACATTTTTCACTAGGTCCATCATCTTGTGGATGAGATCAGCCGTAATGACTGTGTTTGCCTGGCCTAGTCTTGGGTTATCAACCAAACTCTCACAGCCTGCATGAAAACAGGCCCTTCATTTTTTCACTGACTTATCAGACAAACAGACTTCCACATATACAGTCACCATAAAGTGATGAACAGTGCCTTACTGTAAGTGCCTTACTTAACACCTTCAACTGTAAGAAATTGGATAATGCCTTGCTGCTCTTGAATTTTTGAATTTTGTAATGTGAATGCCATCATGTTCTCACATGCCTCCATGTCAATTGGAGGGTGCTCTTTATAAGAGCCTCTGCTCTCTCTTCCATGCTCTGACCCATGTTGGAGACTCTATTTGCATCCCAAGATGTCTCGCTATGTTCACCCAAAACAACATAAGCAAATATGTTAACAGTTGTGTAGCTACATTTTGTACCTTTTTATTTGAACATCCCTTGCACTTTATAAGTCTTCTGATACACTGAAACTTACATAAAGGTTTATAAAGGAAGAAATTTTTACAATCGAATACAGTTCTTGAAATGAAATTTAAATAAAAAAAATTACATTTACAACAGTTTTAGAATTTAAATTGATACTCAATTTCATTGATGATTGATAATTAAATAAAATTTAATACGTAAATTACATCACCAGTAAATTTTGGAAAAAACAATCCTTAAAAACTAAAAGGAATGATAAAGGTTAGGTTGATTTTTTCCTACACATTTGTTATTTAAACAAGTATAATTCATCCTTTGAAAATTAATGAACTCCGTACACATAAACATCAATATAAATATAATCAAAGGATATAACTAATTAGAATCAAAATAAAATATTCAATAACAAAGGGGGAAATTTAGAAGTAAAATAAATTTTAATCCAGAAAATGGGAAGACTATTTCAAAATAGCTATATTATTGATCAATTAGTAAATGAAATTTTCCTTTAACATAAATACAGATACAAATGCAGATACACTTAGGATACAAATTTGAATTTCAGTCACGTATGAAGACCTACAAATGTGGATCAAGTCCTAGTTGATCTACTACTAGATTCTTCCACTTCTTTTTAGCACTAAATTTCACAAAGACTGCATTTTTTAAAAACGAAACCGTTACGAGGTAAGCTAGATCATTTTGAAGTGTGAAATAATGTTTAATAAAAGATGAATTTCAGAAAAATAAGATTCTACAGTACAGAATATCCCACTCTTACTGTGGTTCACTCAGGGTTGACACTGCTTTAGTACTGAACTTAACACAGTGGTGTGACAGCCCATGAGGGCCAAGGCCCACTGTGTCTATCTCAGCTTATGTGACTTTAAGAGCTGGGGTGCATGTGCAGATGTTTTGGTCAAGTGGTCAGTCTGACATGAAACCCCCAGTGTTCAGTTCCCAAGTAAGCTTGATGCTCATTTATCAATCCACTAAAGGGATGAAAGGATGGGTTGACCTTGCCCAGCCCGGGATTACTGCTATAGTACAACTAGTAATATTTGAGTAATAAATTTCAATTAGTATTCAGTGATTTCCTATTATGTGTATTGGAAAGATTTTGTACCACAATCTTTCCACTAAAACAAGACAGCCCAATGAGAACAATACTGACTGATCAAGGATAAGTCTGATGATTAATGTGTGCACATGCACAAACTTGGTTGCTATGAGAAGGGCGTATCGCAGATATAGACCACAGAATTTTCAGTTTTCATGGCAGTCTCATTGTATAAGCATGTTATTCTTGCCATCAACTCACATCGCACACCATTCCCATTTTTAAAAAAATTATTGCATACATTCTTCTTTAACCCATTTATCAAGGATTAAGGAATAGAAGAAAATTTCATACTTTCTTATAAATGAAAATTAAAAACAAATGCGAATTATTAAACTTATAGGCAAATTTAAAAATAATTAAATTGCATAAGGATGCAAATGAATGGATCTTTGGTTTACAAGATTGTAAAAGGTTGAGAGAAATATAAGGAATATGACGCAACATTAATACGTAAGTATCCCAGCCTCTCATAGGGTTATATTTTTTACTCCAGGAAGATTACCAATTTGGAATAATTTTTTTGTTGAGTTGCCAGCATCTTTATTTTGTCTCCAATTGATTGTTTATTAACATCATAATAAAATCTATTAGCAATGGAGTTCATAATTTAAAAGTTTGGTCAAATGATAAGGATGTCACCTTGGCTGGCCCCTATTCTCCAATTTCCACAACGCATCAACATGAGGACTTAGAGCCTCAACAGATTTACCATGCATAAATTTATTCAAACAATGGACGTTTAATGCCCCATGACTTCCACTCAAGATTCAACAGAAATAATGCTGGCCATGAAGATCCAACTCAGTTGTGTTCATGGTGTAAGGATGACAGTTTCAGCAAGTAACATTGAAGTGTACAGTATATTTATAAAAGTATTTTTCTTTAAAATTGTCAATTCTAGAAAGAATATATTTTACTATTTATTAACCCCTTAATGGTCGCATAATTTTGAAGAAAATGGTCATAAAAATGCCTATTTTTTTAATTCAAGAAAATTATATAAAACTAAAGGTATGTACAATATATGTATTTATTTTTAAATTTTGGGTAAATTTTTAGATTGAAACATAAAAAATTAATTTAAGAAAATCTAACATTTAGGGTTATTATGACCGAGTGTTGGTTTTCCAGCAAAGAGAAAAAAATTAAAAAAAAAAACAATTATTTTAACTATTAAAGAAGAATTTTAATACACTTATGCATAATGTAAATACAAATCAGTAATTTTTTCTTGTAAGATTAATTTCAAAGCATGAGATGCAAAGGCCAACATCACAGGTAACAGTTCAGATCCATCATCATGCTCTTGGATTCACTAACCAAACTTTCAAAACAATCAGTTATTTCAGAATTACTCTCAAATCCACTTGTATATAAAATAGAATCCGATTCACTTTCTGACTAACTCCAAAATGTATACATTTATATATATATATGTATATATATATAATCCAATATAAAAGAATTTTTTCAATATATAATCATATGCATATACATACACATATATATAAATTTATACATATATATACATATACACAAATACATAAACAAAAATACTAAAATAATAAAAAGAAATAAAACAATTCTTGAATTTGAAATCAAAGAGTTAAAAAACATTGATCAATAGAAAAGTAAGAGAGTATATACAATAGCCAAAATTAGAATCTGTTAAGAAATCATAATTAGGCTATAAGCGTAATTGCTTACAATATGAGAAAACAGCAGTAATTCATAAATTTCTTCTATATATAGGCGCAATGCAGCCAAGAATATAAAAGTAAATATAATCCAATATAAAAGAATTTTTTCAATATATAATCATATACATATACATACACACATATATATATATATATTTATACATATATATACATATACACAAATACATAAACAAAAATACTAAAATAATAAAAAGTAAAACAATTCTTGAATATGAAATCAAAGAGTTAAAAAACATTGATCAATAGAAAAGTAAGAGAGTATATACAATAGCCAAAATTAGAATCTGTAATATATATATATATTATCAAAGAATACATCCCATGTGTATTCACAAAGAGCAGAACTAAGTAACTGAGCTAAGGTTACAAAAACATATCGCTAATATATATATGTTTGATTGTGCTAACATCTTGTTTAAAATAAAATAACTGTCTCTAAACATGTTACTAATAATCTGGTACTGCCATCTGGTGAGAAATAAACATGATTCCAAGCATAAGAAATAGATAGATTTAATCTCTTTTTAGCATGTTAATTTCAAACACTCCAGCCCAGAAATATCATGGGTGTGAGAAATAGAGGAAAATTTTCCCCTGTGATTTTGACAAGAGCGAGAACAAAGGGGTTAAAGAGTGCAGACAATAAATGCTCTCTTAACTGAGTATCATACGACAGAACTCCCACTGTATAAAGAAGTAGATTGAGTTAAATTAATTAGAATAGAGTTAAATTAAAATAGACAGTTCCAAGAGTCATGCAACTAGACCCTCAACAAGAATAATAAAACAACCAGTTAAAAAAACACAAGATGAACATGTATGCATCTTGAACTCAATAATAAGTATTTTATTGTAAATGTTCGTTTTTTTTTTTCTTTGCGAAACAGAATATATTTTAAAATGTTTCACTCAGGCCATTAATTATTTAGATAACACTAGTATTAAAATAACTCATTATTTTGACTCGATATTGTTTAAAGTAATAAAAATAAACTATCTTACTTCAATTTGAGTGTTACATTCCTCACAATAATAGGTTCCATCTACTATTTCAAATGTTGAACCATCACAAACAACACAATTCATCCTGTAAAAAGGTGAATAAAAAAATCAAAACAACTTCTGATTAAATAATTTAATTTATCTTCATATAAAAATAAGTCATCTAAAAATCATTCAAACACTTAATATCTTATCAACTAATATATTATATGTAACAGCATTCATTCATAATAGAATATTAAAAAAACCTTCATTGAATAACAATACTAAATTAAAGTAGAAAATTCCCAACAGTTATGAAATTGGACCCTAAGAAACAATAAACCAGATACAAATCTTGGATATTGTAAACACACTTGAAAATAAAAACTTCAAAGTATATTTCAAACATTATATGTGTAGAATTCTAGCACATTTAATCTTTAAAAAACTAAATATGCCACTCTAAAATTATATATATATAAAAAAACCACTCATCAATTAGACTAATTATATTTCAAAAATTTGACTAGACTAACTACATAGAAATTAAAAATTAGATATTTATTTGTACTATAATAGTACTGAAGTTAGTTTTTGTGGATTTCCTTAAATTTTGATAAATACTAATAATGAAGAACTGTAACTATATATGGATAATGTTTAACAGATAATTGAATATCAAAATATCAGACAATGAAGATAACCAACACTTCCTAAATGAATACTTAGTTGCTATCTACTACATCCCATTTTTTGTCTTGTCAGTAACATTAATTACTTATTAAGCATATAGAACTTTATATATAATATTAAAACAGAGTTACACATAAACAAATTAAAATTTTATTTTGGACAGTTGGAAGAACTACAAGTGTTGGCATTATTTACACTGTCCCATGATTATCTACAATACTGCATCAAATACTCTGAATTTAAAGAAAATTAAGCATCAATTTATGAGGAAAATACACAAAAATTGCTCAATTTCTAAAGTATAACAAACCAAACTGAAAAATTTAATAAAGTATAATGAAAGCAATGCAATACTGAATAATATAAATAAAATTATAAGCTATTATATATATATATATATATATATATATATATATATATATATATATATATATATATATATATATATATATTTATTTATTTATTTATATATATATATATATATATATATATTTATATATATATATATATATATATATATTTATTTATATATATATATATATATTTATATATATATATATATATATCTTTCTCTAAAATTTGTAAATTTAGAGAAAGAGAACATCAAAGATAAAGGAAACTAAGGATATTTTTTTATTCCAAAAAAATTAACGATTTCATTCATAAATTTATTCAACATTTTAAATCTATGTTTTAAAAAATAGCTTACTCTTAATACTTAAATCCACACAGCTTAGTTTCAACACGTGTTACATAAAAATAAAACGAGTGTTCAGCATAACATATTGATTGATTGATTGATTGACGGTTACATTAACATTTACTGATCTCCGAAGAGGTCTTAATCTCCATTCAGTCACAAATTGGGGAATTGACAGTCAATACAGTGATTTGCCCATTTTTGATAAGAAAATAATTTATAATTATAGAGATTTAAAAGTTTAGGAGTGGCCAGTAAATTAAATAAGAAAATAATAAGATAATGCTGGAAGCTTTTGTTTGTGTTGGGAGTGAGCTGTGCCTGCTGATTCGGCTCTTCGCAAACAAAGGCACCGAGGTCAGCGGCGTGAGTGAGTGAGTTAATATTAACGTCGCACTGTTCAGCTACACGAGGGCTTTTGGCGACGGACCACGTAATTTTGAACCATGGTCAAGTGACGTGGACGACACCTGAGCTGGCACCCCCCTCTCCTAACTACCACACCACACCAACGGGAGGACGTTTCAGCTCTCGACAGATTTAACGTGCATCGCTGCCCTACACGGCGGGTCTTTAGTGGTACTGGGATCAAACTCATGACATGCCTGCCATGGTTGGATACCTTAACCACTGGGCTACCGCAGCCCCCGAGGTCAGCGGCTTACATTTAGAGAAGAGAGAAACCGGTTATCTAGAAACATAAGGTACAAAGTAGGAATCACTTAACAGTTATTCCTATTGCTCTATATTAAATGGCAACAAAAGATTCAGCACTTTCTGTGCCTGGGTTATAATGTTTTGCTCAGTAATCTAAATAATTACAAATTATGAAACGCAAACAAATGCATAGTTACAGTCAGGGGCAGACAGTGGCCTTTGAGAGCCCTGGGCTAACGATATCTGGAGGGTCCCAAAATAATTACAATTTTTGCAATTTTCAAAAAAAAAATTGCGCGGGAAAATTTAAAATATGCCAAACTTAGGGGTTTTTTATTTCAAACAATTTATAAAATCATTATAAACAATAACATAATTTACAAAAAAAAACAAATTTTTATATACTTTTGTGCCGCAAATTTTTTATTCACTCATCACATTTTAAGTATTTGATGAGATCAGCATTAATAGGAAGAAGTAATAAATACACTCTGTAACAACAACAAAAAAAACGACGCACCAAGAACGAGTCCTCCGATAAAAACAAAAATTGGTGGGTAGAAAGATTATATAAGGAATAGAAAATGATTAAAATTTCAGAAAAATTGAATGATTTATTTCAGAGTTACATAGTCACAATGTAACGAGTTCAATAAAATGTTGACCCATCTCTAGGCTGGATCCAAGCTGCCACAAGTCGTGGCATAGAGTGATAAAGCACCTTGATGGTCTCCTGCGATATTTCTTGCCAAATTTCCACCAATCATCGGGCAAGGTTATCAACATTCCCTGGTAGATGCAGTCGCCTTCCCATCATATCCCAGACATGCTCTATTGAAGAGAGATCTGTCGATCTGGCTGGCAAAGGAAGTGTTTGACAAGTCCAGTCAGCATGATTCCAACCTAATCGAGCCAAGCACCACCGTAATCTGGCTCGAGAGTGTGCAGGCGCAAGTGGTAGGTGGCATAGTGATTGGTACGATCGTAAATTTCACTCTATCAGCCGTCTGTGAATGGTCATGGTGGACACTCACGTGTGGGTCGCATGTCTGATGGTTGATAACAATGAATCAGGCTCTGTGACAGCTGATCTGACAGTCAATATGTCTTTTCAATCTCCTGTAGCCCTGGGTCAACCACTACCATCATGATGCTGAAATCTGCCATTGTCCACCCATTCTTGCCAGCATCTTCTCATGGCCGCATCGCTTCGATCCATATGACAAGCGATTCTCTTATTTGCCTAATCTGCCTATTTCAATCCAATTATACGACCTCTTTCAAACTCCAACAGTTGCTCGTAATGATCTCGAATCCTGCACCAATTATTTTTTTCTGTCGTTGGAAGGTATTCTAACTCGCAATGTAACAGAAATTTTGACATTCATATTAAAAATCGCTTCTTATAGACACCTGCTGAGTGCACAGCTCCAATGCGCTGTAGCTTCCGCTATTCATTCATCGGGCACCAAATTTTAATCCTTTTCATGTTCGATACAAATGTCTTCGTATACGAAATTTCATTACAAAAGGGCAATTCTTTCTTGGTGCGTCGTTGTTTTTTTTTTTTTTTGTTGTTGTTGTTATATAGAGTGTAATTAAGCCTAGTATTTGTCATTTTGTCTTATATTTATTTCCTATATAGGACATTTTAGAGAACGTACGCTCCGCTTCACATCCAGTAAAAGGGAGCGTTAGAAAAATCTTCTAGGTGGGTCCGGCAGATGAGATTTTTGAAAAATTATCGATTTTTACCATTTTATTTTTTAAAAGTCCAATAATTTTGTTTAAAATGATATATGATGTGAGAAAATTTGATAATTAGAAGTATTTTTACTTGTTTTTATAAATGAAGCTACTTCTTGACGCGCATTAAATGAGCTCGGCTAGAAGCACCAGTGTTTCCTCTTACATAAGTTTCTGATGAGTGCGAATTGATATGATGTTCAAGTGGAAAAATTTGAGTGTATTGGGCTTATCCAAAAGTGTATGGGTACACGTCTTTTGTATCTTAAAAATGAAACAGAGAAACAAAAGTTAAGCGATAAAAGAAGTCCAAGATGTCGTAACCGACTCACCAACACTTTAGTATCAAATTTCAAAGATACTATAGTATAGCTATTAGAACTAAAACGAATGATCTACATAGCATGAAAACTGCTATTTCGCCTATATATTTTCATCTTCTATCTTCAAACGAGAGCCCTCAACACGGACTGTGTCCTGCCATTATAAATGCCTGGTGAAAGTTTCAAAAGACAGAATCTGAATGTAATGAAAGACGCTATGATCATAAATACACACACATACACCATAATGGATTAAATGAAGGAAGCCATTTTTAGAGATCTAGGTGATCCTATGATATTAAGAAAACGCTTACACTGAAATCCAACCACAACCAAACAGATTACCGGAACCAAAATGAGTAAGTTAACAACACCATATGGTCAGCGATTCCAAGATCTACATTTGTGGAATTAAACACTAAAATTAAGGGTAAATATGGCTATTGCACATTTCAGTATGAGTCATGTAGCAAAATAGATGATCTTAAAGCATCCTGATACCGAAAAAATTTATAACTGTGTGTCATGCTTCAAAAAACTAGATACACGTAAGATTCATGCAGCCCAACGAAAGCATCTTGAGATCCCCCCAAAAGGCAAAATTGTAAAAAATAATAGAAAAAATAAAATTAGAAGTCTTTTTTGTATGAGCAGAGAGCATTAAAAAACGCTTCATATGCTTCTGGAAAGTATTGAAAAAAGTAAATGCTCAAAAAATTACAAATTTTTACATTAAAGCCTCTTCCTCAAAAAAAATGTAATATTTTTTACTTTATATACCTTTTGCTCAAAAACTACTTTTCATATTATTCTCAAATTTTCAGTGAGCGTACTTTTAACATGTTTACACATTTTAATGGAGAGAATGGGACATATCTAACCTTTTTAGATATGACTTTTTTTTAAACTAAATTTTAGGAGGAAAAATTGTGTGTGGACATTTTTTTAAAAATTCATAATTAATTAAATTTTTTTAAAAAAGACAAAATTCTTTGTTAAAGTGTTATATTGATAGCACACATAACCTACAGCAGTGCTTCTCAAACTTTCAATACTGGCGCCCCCCTTTTCAATCACAATTTTTATCGCCCCCTAATACATTAATAATGTACTGAATGCAATAATAATGCACTTTAAAGCAACAATCTTTATTATAAACCGTACAAATTCATGACAAAAGTATTAAATTTCGTACATGTTACTTTTGAGTTAAAAAAATTAAGTGATAGGATAATTATATTATGTTATTTTTCCTTTCTCTAATTTTTAAATTGGAACATATTGCAAAATGCGGTGGTTGCTTAGAAGACAAAATATAGATATAAGCTAAATGTAGAAAAATAACTCAGAGGGTCAATTTCTAATCATAAGCATTCCTTTGAAAAACTTTGCTCTGTAAGACAAGCCCATGGAAGTACCGACTGAAGTACCCGCTCTTGGCACGAGTTCATTTATAAGAAAATAAAACATTATTGATATAATCGCTTAATTGTAAGGAGAATAAAGCCAAGTGTGCGACAATGTTTACAAGAATGTAAACTGATTTTCTTAAAATGATTGCTCAAATTATAATTAGTTTTAAACGAACTGTAATTCTAAGTCTCAAAGAATTAGCATTTAGAATTGATGTTGAATAATGAACAATAAAAAAAATTCCGATGAAGAATAATTGTATTTTATTTTTAATATTTAAAAAGTGAAAAGACTTTTCAACATGTTTTAACCCTGGAGCAGGCGCGCACTCGATACTATTGGTCGATTGATTGATTGATTGATTGAATATTAACGTCGCACTGTTCAGCTACACGAGGGCTTTATACTATTGGTCGAGCGAGGTTATTTGAGACACCCCAATCCTTTTTTATAATTATTTTTATAGTACACAATAAATATCGTAATTCCAGTGAATAATTTCATAAAGAGAAAATATACTCACCTACTTTTAAAGACACAGAAAACATTTCGGAAAAAAAGTTATCACACTGGGAACTCAGACAAAACAAGTACCTAAAGATCGTAAAAAAAAACGTCTGTCACTCCCAAAAAAGAGGGAGATATGTGACAAATATATTTTAGTTCACGTTAAGATTGTCAAACAGGAGGATAGTGTCAGGGCCATTGGTAACAATTAAACAATTTTGCCGGAATTACCGATTTCGTGCACTGTGTGCTCGACGTGACCGCTCCCGGATTAAGTGTATTTATTACGATATGAATGTTCTAAAAAAATTATGTAAAACGTTTTTCATTATGCTTGGCTTAGTAATCCTTCAAACTTCCCTAAATGAAAAAACAAATACATAATAGCAGGGTCGTAACTAACCGTACAAGTAAGCTCGAAGGTCAAACCGCAGCAAATACATTCTGCTGCCTACAGCTGATGGCAATAATATATAACAGTGATGAAATTTTTATCTTCATAAAATGTTTTTTGATTATGGCTCTGGATTTTGTCTTTCCTCTAAAAGAGTAGCATTTTTACTTTGAAAAGGAAACGTAATAAAAAAATCTCTCATCATGGGATTACAGCAAATCGAATAAAACGTTTTTTATTTAGTTATAGTATCAAAGATAGTTAAAAAATGAGGTTTTGAAATAAAAGCTTTTTTTTTCGATCATGTAAAATCGCAGATAATATATATATATATATATATATATATATATATATATATATATATATATATATATATATATATATATATATATATATATATATATATTATTTCCGTGTAAATGTGTATATTTTTTATTATGTCAGAAATTTTTTGATTTTTTCTTAATTCTAGTAAATAAATTTTTTTGAAACTTTTATTTTCGATATTCTCGCGCCCCCCTTGTAGGTGTATCGCGTTCCCCCAGGGGGGCGCGCCCCACAGTTTGAGAAACACTGACCTACAGTGAAAATTTATGAGAAAAAAGTAGTTTCTGAGAAAAAGGTACATAAACTTACTCAATTTAACATGGGCTCCTATGGATGTACCGTACTCTTTTAAAATGGTACACAAATTTGGAAAAACGTCAACATGTTTCTTTTGAAAAATTAAATAGAACATATCACTACAAGTATAGGACTCTAGCTCAGTTTGTTTTAGATAAGTTTTGAATTGAACACACACACACCTTCATTTACTAAATGTTGTGGTCTACGTTAACTGATTAGTAATCAATACTAGTGCGTACACTCACCAGGTCGATGTTCTCCTTACTTTAATCTTGCAAATCCATCAAAAATTTTAATTTCTTACTATATTCTGATTATACTTGACTTCTATTTAAATCAAGGATTATCTTATCTAATGCAACAATAAGCGTTTTTTTTTTTTTTTTAAATTTTTCTGCCCCATACACATCTTTTTCTGTGGATTTATCTACAAATTTTGAAATAACTCATCTATTGTTCTCATCGCTATCTACACTAAGGCTGAATTTTTTAGCTGCGTCATGACACTCCTTTAGTTTTTGATCTGATTCATGTCGTACATTGCTTATAAACGTTTTTAATGAAATAATCAACTTATTCCCTTCACAGATGTCTAAACCAGGAGTCTGGAATTTTTTGTTAACTGAATTGAATCTTTCTAAAATTTCTTTCCAAAATATAATTAAAATGGTATAGTTTCAAATTTTTTAATTTATTAAATAAATTTATTGCCTCTTCGAAAATCAATTTTCTCCTTTTCATTGCCACTAAATGTCATAAGAATATTCATGTTATTACCATAATTATCTTTTAAGGCTTCAACAGCATCGTAGTGATAAGACCATCTGGTCTGACTAAAACTTTTTAAGGTAAATTTCAGTTAATTTCAAGATTTAGAAGTTCCCACGTATGGATCGAATCAGAAAAGAAAACATATACACTCAGGAACATTGAAAATAGCGACCCAAGAAGGAAACTAAGTACAATCGCGAAACTTTGCAAATAAGTACAGCGTCATGTGATATGCAAATGATCCAAGTTTTGTGCCAATACGCATGCTCATACACGCCGAGGTGGCGCTACAATCAGGAAGTGGGTGCTATATAAGCCAGCGCAAATTCGAAGATTCATAAACGTGACGATTACCCGCCGATTGCAGGAAGACTTTGGTAAGCGAAACATGCCAGGTAAACGTGCTAGAAGACATTTCTCACAGTTAAGCGAGTTTGAGAGAGGCCTGATCATCGGGATGGAAGCTGCAGGCTGGTCGACGCGCCGTGTTTCTGGCCAGGTGGATCGTTCGGAGTGTGCCGTTAGAAATTGTTGGGAGCAGTGGACACGAGAAGGTACCCACGCGCGGAAAACCGCGTCTGGAACGACCAGGAAGACCACGAGGAGAGAGGATCGAAGGATCGTGCGGCAACGTGACTCGTTCAACGATACGAGCAGAAGTAGGCGTAGCAATTGTTCCACAAACAATTTCCAGACACCTTGCAGAAGCAAATTTTAAATCCAAGTGCCCTTTCCGTGCACTCCCTTTAAACCGGAACATCGGCAACTGCGTTTACAGTGGTGCCAAGCCAGATCAATGTGGAATGTCGCATATTGGCAAAAGGTTGTGTTTAGTGATGAATCCCAGTTTGTTTTGGGGACAGATGATAATCGTGTACGGATGTGGAGGCGCCCTGGTGAGCGGTACAATTCCCCCACACTGTTCTACGTCGCACTGCCCGCACGGCTGGTGTAATGGTCTGGGTGGTCATAGCCTATGATAGCCGGTCCACTTTAATTGTGATGCGTGGAACCTTAACGGGTCAACGTTACGTTGATGATATTCTTCGACCCCATGTAGTACCTTTCCTAAATGGTCTCCCAGGGGTAATTTTTCAGCAAGATAATGCTTGCCCGCATACAGCAAGAGTTGCTCAAGACTTCCTACGTCATTTTCAGACTCTTCCATGGCCAGCCCGCTCCCTCGATTTGTCCCTTGTAGAGCACGTGTGGGATCAGCTAAAACGGCAGATGCCATCGTGTCACTCTGTACATAATTTAGAGTTGGCTGTTCAAGATTTGTGGGCCCATCTGCCTCAGGACAACATAAGGTGTCTAATCAACTCAATGCCGGACCGTGTGGTGGCATGTATTGCAGCTGGAAGTGGTCCAACTTGCTATTGAAGTTGCCCAGTATTGGTGTCGTTGCACACCCTGTATTCGTTTAATTGTCTTGTTTTTGAGATCAAGTGAATCTCTCATCTGTGTCATTATGTGTATTAAATTTCATTTCAATCCGATGCTTTCTTCTTGGGTCGCTATTTTCTATGTTCCTGAGTGTGTTTGTTGCACTAAATCTCAAAGAAGTTCACGATTTCAGTTGCAACCTTAACCGATTCTGCACCAACCAGATTAAGAGAACGTGCAGCACACGGCACATAAGTAGTGAATATTTATTATTTTCGAATTTCATCGAAATCCGATAGCCAGAACAGGTTCTACAGGCCTCTGAATAGTGTATCTTATAGCCAAATACTTCACTACCACAATAACATGTTTGAAGACAATGTGGTAATATTCTGTGTCTTTTCTTAGTTGCTCCTGTAAATGTTTATCTAAAACAAACTCTTTTCTTTTTCGTTTCAACCAAACTAACATATAATTTTTATGTTCAATAGTATTTTCATGATTTTCTATACAACTTGATGCGTGTTTCCAATCAGAAAAGCCGGTTGTGTATTGATAATTCGTTATAGAAAATGTTTGCAGATCAAACATAAAACACTACCAATACTAGTTGAATAACATTGCCAAGATCTTTCCAGCCCTTGGCCATTTTTAAGTTTTTTAATGAAATGATTATTCGAAAATTATTTCTTTTCTTCTTTGTATTCTGTTACCGAAAAGAATACATATTGTTTGTATCTTAATCTTGAAAATAACTCATTTCACATGTGAAAGTATATAATCAATAAAATTATTAGATAGCGACTTAGGCCACAAGCCCACTTCGACGTATTTCTCCAACTCAAGCCCAACATTGTCTAAACACTTTTCGGTCGGGACATTACTGATGTCCTCTGGCTGAACAATATCTTTTTCAGAAGGCTACTGGTCATTGAGATCTTGCATATTTTCATCATTAATATTTGCTTGTTGTGTTTCTCCGTTTTCTTTGGCTATGTTCATTTCTCTTTCGCTTGTTAATGTATCTGTTGAACACACAGGGTTACAACAAGCAGGTTCAAGTAATAATCACACCAGGGATTATTCTATATCAACTTTAATACGGATATCAATTCACGAGGGCAGCGTCTACATATACATAACAAATCCCGCGCAATACTAATTTCTTAACAAAGGATTTCTCCGTTAATTCTACAGTTAACATAATTAAAAAGTTCTAGAAATAAAATAGTTCAATAGGGAAAAGGCTCTTCTTCGAAGACTCCACCCACGCGTTGCGTCATCGAAAGAGTTCGTTGCGGTGGCCTTCAACATCCTCCCCCTTTTTTGAGTCGACATCACTTGGACTCAAAACCATATAACACCTGGTTGAGGAGGTCCAGTTTCTCTGGTACTTTGATGACTCTTCCATACTTGGATACTCTAGGCAAGACGTTACTGGAGTCGTTAGGATCTGAAAGATTATCACTAGAAATAGAAGAAATAGGATTAGTAATTGTACAATCGTTTAAAGGATCATTGGGGGTTTCTGTCGACTGCACTTCCAAGGGATAGACTCGTTGAATGGGTCGTAACAGTGTTCCAGTGCGAGTCTTCAGTTCCACAGTTCTGATCTTGCCATCCTTTCCAGGAATCAGCCGAATGACCTTAGCTAAAGGCCAATGCATCCGTTTTTTGATGTCATCACCAATGAGGACAATTTCTCCCAGCCGTACTTCCGACAATGGACCCTTTTTATTTTTGTTTTGAATAAGGAGACCTAAATACTCCTTTCGGAATCTATGCCTTAAATCATTTAACAATTTTTGTCGATATCTAACCCTTTTACGTAAATTTACAGTATCCCTGTAATCAATATCGGGAACGTCCAGGTTGCGATTTTCCACAAGAAACATGGCTGGGGACAAAGGAACTAAATCCTCAGAATTTTCGGATAGGTAAGTGAGTGGCCTAGAATTAATTACAGATTCACAGTCACACAGTACTGTCTGCAACTCCTCGGTCGTGAGAATGGCGTTACCGAGAGTCATTCTCAACAGTTCCTTTAACACACGAACTAACCTCTCCCACCAACCACCCCACCAAGCGGCTGTGGGTGGATTAAATTTCCAAATTATGCGTTGTATGGTAGCTAGTTTCAAGACTTTTTCCCAGTCAATACCACTCAATTCTCCATGAGCTCCTCGAAAATTTGTTCCGTTGTCGGAATAAATTACTCGTGGTCTCCCCCTCCTGGCAATAAAACGTCTCAACGACAACAAAAAGGCATCAGTGGTCAATGATGATGTCAATTCTAAATGAACGGCCCAATATGTTGCACATGTAAACAAGACAATCCAAGACTTTTGACCTCCTTTCACATATAAGGGTCTTGCTAAATCAACACCCACTACCTCAAACACCGCTGCGTCATTGACACGATCACCAGGCAGGGACACTGGCTCACTATTTGGAGATTTACATTTATATCGTTTGCATCTTATACAACTTCTTACAATTTTCCTGACCACCCTTCTGCTCCTCACTATCCAAAATCTCTCCCTTAATATTCCGAGCAGAATTTGTGTTCCAGCATGACAATTTTGTCGGTGATAGTATTCAATGAGCCGTTGGGTAAAAAGACACTCGCCTGGTAAAATAATAGGGTAAATAAATTCCGGATGGTCTGATCGCTCAGTAATTCGAGTTTTAACTCTTTTAATACCCTCTTCGTCCGTAATGACATTCATATTAGGAAACGAGTTCTCAGAAGGAAAAAACTTAGCTTGGACAATTTTGATAAGAGTTTTCTCCGCGTGTTCTATCTCGTGAATGGTCAGATCTCAATCTCTCGAAACTCCCGTTTTTTCTTTACGTTTTCCACAAAACGCAACATCCACGAGACAAAACGAATAATTGACTGAAAATTGGAAAACTTAATGGCATACCAAGGTATTTCCCCTTCAACTGCAACCAGATTACATAACCTAACTTTCCTTTTTCTCGCTCTACCTCTGATGTTTCGCAAGCCAAGCGGTCTATGGGCCAGTTACTAGGGGGTTCAAGGAGCCAGGAAGGACCCTCCCACCAAAGAGAGTCGGAAAATAAACGAGAGGAAATGCCTCTCGAAAGCAAATCTGCGGGGTTTAATTCGCCCGGCACATGGCGCCAAAATTGAGAAGGAACTAGGCTGTTAATTTCATTTACTCTGTTGGCCACGAAAACTGACCAATCACCATGGTTCTTTAGCCACCAAAGTGCTACCATAGAATCATTCCATGCAATAATTTTTAAATCAGGTACATCCAAAGCAGTGTACACTGAGTGAACCAGCCTCGCACCAATACAACAAGCCATCAATTCCAGCCGGGGAATAGTCATAGTTTTTAATAGTGCTATCCTGGACTTTGCTCTGATCAATCGAATTTTGACTCCTAAGGGCGTTACAGTTCGAATGTAAACACAGGCCCCATAGGAACTCTTGCATGCATCGACGAAGAGGTGTAACTCCGAATTCTCATTTATTTCAACGTAACGAGGGATATTAACTTTCTCAAGATACACTATTTCATCCCGCCACTTCCGAAAAATTTTCTGAATGTTTTCGGGCAAAGGGTCATCCCATTTTAACTTCAGTTTCCAAGCTTCCTGTAACAATACCTTAGGTAACAAAGTGGCCGGACTCAAAATATCTAGAGGATCGAAAATTTTATGTACCATAGCCAAAACATTGCGTTTACTTATCTCACCCTCCCCTGAATAATTGAGATTACATTTTAATGTATCTTGGTCTAAATCCCACAATCGTCCAAGCAAAGAAGTTACACCTGAATTACGGAAAATATAGCGACCTGGAATGTTGCTTTCCCAACCCCGTAGGTTAAAACATCCTCTAGCCATTACCTCTATTGCTTTATTTATAAAACTTTCTTGCTCTTTGATATCGATAACACCAGTAACACAATTGTCAACGTAAAACGAGAGTTTTAATTTTGGGGTCACATCGTCAAAACGGGCTGGAGAATTTTCCAGGAGATGATCTATACAAGCAGAGAGTTGGAATGGAGAAGAACAGATTCCAAACACAACTCGACAGTGTCTGTAAATTTTAGATTCTTCAACATTGGGAAGGAAAAACCGCAAATAGTCTCGGTGTTCTGGGATAATATTGAGCTGAAGGAACGCTTTTTCGATGTCTGACGATAGACCAATTGGGTACAGCCTGAATCTGTCAATTATATCAGGTATAAGCTCAATTAAGTTAGGGCCTCTGTTCAAGCAGTCATTAAGGGACGGTTGACTTTTATCTCTGGCTGAAGCATCAAACACCGGCCTTATTTTCATTGTCTGGCTAGCCTGTTTCATAACAGGTCTATGGGGCAAATAATAGCCGAAATTATCAACTTTGGTCTTAGGAACCTCTTCTATTATTTGTAGATCTTCCCATTGCCTAAACACTACCTCATACTCATTTAATAGATTTTGCTCATCAATTCTTTGGCACATTCTTTGGTGCCTCTTAAAGGTAGCAGACTTATTATTTGGTAGCTGGGTTTCGAATTTAAAGGGAAGTGGTAAATGATACCGTCCATCAGGAAGAACAGATAAGTTTTCTTTAAATTTATTTAGAAAATCAAAATGCGCATGTTTACGCTTAGCATCTTCAGTTGGGTCTGTAATGCCTATGGCATCTAAATTCCACAGATCAGTTACGGTGAAATTAGCACAATGCAATGAAACCACATTATTGCACAAACTATTATGTATAGTATTTGTTTTTCCTATTACCGTATAACCAAATTTAGTTTGTACGACAGTTACACCTGAGCTTAGTTTCAAAGAATTGTCAGTTAAAATGTTCCCAATGACATCTGCTCCTAAGAACAACTCAATGTCATGTTCCTTAGCCTCTAAATCAGATAAAGTAATATTCTTTTCTTTCAATTCTTGTAAAGTATGAATATCAACTATTTTTGGGTACAAACCCACATATTTTCTTTTGAGATAGCACCTCAATTGAGTGAGCATAAGTGTCTTCAAAATTTTTCAAATAAACATCAAAAACTAAATGGGAGTGAGGGCTAGTTTCTCTCCCCCCAAACAAACCGTGGACAACGGTTTGTTTTTATTTGGGTCGCAACTGCAGAACTTTAATGACCCTCTCCGATATATAAGACTTTTGTGAACCACTATCCAAAATAGTACGAACTTTGAGTTCTTTACCATTGTGTTCTATTCTTAAAACAAGAGTTTGCAAATATACATTTTCATTAACAGACTGATTAGAAAGTACACTACTTGATACAACAGTATTGTATTTTCATCATTTGATTTAGCAGATTCTTTGTCTGCACACATAATAGTATAATGATTTTTATCACAAGATAAACATTTCACCTTATATTTGCATGAACGAGAGACATGACCAGTTTTAAGGCAACGAAAACAGGCATGCTTCTGTACCAAAAGTTTTCGTTTTTCTTCTAATGGCAATTTTCTTGCCGAAAAACATTCTGAAGAATTATGAGGTTTATCACAAAAAATGCAACGAAAATTTCTCCTACCTGAATTGTCTTGAAAGAAAATTCACAAGGGCTGCAGCTGTAGAGCAATCCGCCTCATCTGGATGCGAACGAGGATGCGACACGCGCGAAGCTCCCAACCCGGTACGGGCGAGCTTAATCATCTCCTCACTTTGCACTTCGTTCCGAAGAAAGCACAATAATTTATCCAACGAGCGCGCACTATCTTGCGGTGAGGAATCTTCCACGGAGCGACTTCTTTCCCACGCACGAAGCACGTTCTCCGGTAAGTAGGATTCAACCAAAGGCTCCAGAAATTCAGCAAACTTTTCTTTCGTACGGCCAAGACTCTCGAGTGCCATGAGCTTACTTTCCAATAAATCATACAGTTCCGACAAATCCCCTTTAATCCGACCAGCTGCATTCTTCATTACGATGGAGAGCAAGTCTCGTACGTATATCTGCACTAGAAGTTCGTCTCTTCCGAAACGCTCCTTCAATTGCGTAATTGCTTTTAAATAGTTGTTCTTTATAGGCGGAAAACTTGATACTAATCTAGCTGCTTTAGAATCTGGAACTAGGCACTGCAACAAGTATTGGAATTTGTCTTCTTCAGCAATCGTTGCATCCATGTGAATTTTCTCGAATTGCGACCAAAACGCAAGATAGTCTTTCGGTTCTCCACTAAATTTTCTTAACTCCAATTTTGGGAGCTTAAATTTTCGCTTTTGAACGGAATTGTTTTCTTCGGAAACCAAAATCTTTTGTTCTTGGCTAGCTTCGAATATTGAAAAAATTTGACAGAATTTGTCCCGATATTCTTCAGCTTTTGAAAAATCTTCTTGATATGTATCCTTAAGATCATGACTTGTTAATAATAAATCAGATATTTCTTCCTGAATTGTTTCCAGTCGAGAGAATTTATCTTGCAACTGCTTGTACAAAGCATTGACTTCATTTTTACTTAAAGTTTCGGTTTCGATTCTGTTGCTAATATCATTACAACACATACTGAATGCTGCTCTCAAAGACTTCCGTTTTGCTTTGAGTATATCGATATCCATATTTAACGAGAGAAATCCTGTCGCGGACGCCACAATATGTTGAACACACAGGGTTACAACAAGCAGGTTCAAGTAATAATCACAGACGGCGGGCCGCAACTTACGCACAGGTGGGCCACATGCGGCCCGCGTGTTGGACACCCCTGACCTAGACGATTAGATTATAACAAAAATTATATATATATGAATGTATTCAAAAATTTTTTAAATATTTTTATTGCTGCTGCTATGCATGATGAGCTTTGAAGCAAGGGTCAACGCTTAAATGCTGGGTTATTGAGACGTACAGGATAAAAAATACTTAAATCTCCTTACATTTTTTTGCTTTGTACACATCCGACATGGTTTTGAAGGCATCCTTTTTTTTTTTTTTTTTGTTCTGTGGGAGGAGGATGTTCTAAGCCAGGTGTTGAACACACAGGGTTACAACAAGCAGGTTCAAATAATAATCACACCAGGGATTATTCTATATCAACTTTAATACGGATATCAATTCACGAGGGCAGCGTCTACATATACATAACAAATCCCGCGCAATACTAATTTCTTAACAAAGGATTTCTCCGTTAATTCTACAGTTAACATAATTAAAAAGTTCTAGAAATAAAATAGTCCAATAGGGAAAAGGCTCTTCTTCGAAGACTCCACCCACGCGTTGCGTCATCGAAAGAGTTCGTTGCGGTGGCCTTCAACAGTATCTGCGTTAGCTATATTCTTGCTTCTTTGTTCCATTGTAAAATAAGTTGAAATTTTGACACATTTAATTCTTTTTTTCTCTCGATTTAACAGTAATTTTCGTTTTTCCGCTCCACTTTTATATTTTTTGTGCCAGACATATAATTATATTGTTAACTAAGGACTTAATTTTCCAGAAATAAATTTAAAAGTTTAGGTCATAAAATTACGATAACGACTGTGCTTAATAAAGTAAAAGTATTCTATCAAATTTTTACAAAACAATATAGTATATTTCTGAAATAATTAAAAAAACAATACGCAGTTTATTTAAAAAAATTAAAAAATCATTATCTATACTCGCTAAAACCTAAAGTGCTGATTATTAATATTATTTACTGACCCATCAGTTCGAAGGTTTCTTTTTATAAAAATAAACTTTAGAATTATTTGCCCCACTTAAAATAAATATTGTTTTTCCGTTGCCATCCATTATTTGCAGTTACTACCTATACTTAAGAAAATCGATTTATTACGAATATCAAGACCACTTTAATTTTATCCTTGATATTCCCAGAAAATTTCCATAATCCTCACAAAATGATTTTTTTTTACCATCCTATTGAAGTAATTAAGTTACTCATCACAAATTTTAAGACAACATACATATTATAGAAAATCTTGATGTGTTTTCAATATTTAAAAATTGAAAATACAGGAAATATTTAATCATAACCTCAATATTTTTCTAATTAAATAATTTAGAAATGTGTATCGGGGTACTTACTTTTTACTTGAAACTTGAATAAACAGGTACCTAAGCATCTTTTAATTTCAGGTATCATGCACAGGATACAGCACCAAATCAGTATATTACTGTAACTTAGAATTATTATAGCACACAAAAATAAACGGCTATAGAAATAGTGCCACTACGTTTGTATAAATGCTCGATGCTCGTCGGCGCCGCTCCATATTAGAGCCTCTGTCTCTTAATTATTAATTTCCGCGTATTACGTGATAGGGTGGAAGAACAAAAGTTAATTGCTCTTGCTCTCGAAAATAAAAACACACACACAAGTAATGTAAAAAAAAATTTAAGTCAATTCCTACTTAGAACAACAAAGGAAATTTAATTTTAGCTACTTTTTATTAAATAGGTACAATTAATATAAATATGTATATACATATGACACAATCACAACATTAAGCGCTAATTAATTTTTATTCATTATCATTAAAGCAGTGTTTCTCAAAGTGTGGGGCGCGCCCCCTGGGGGGGGCGCGAGCGTATCGAAAATTTAAAGATTTTTTTAAAAAAAAAATAACCGGAAAGAGAAGTAAAACAAAATGCTTTCTTCCATAATAAAAAAAAATACACACACAACAACACTGACATAATTTATGTTTATTATCTGGCTTTTTTCCGTCATCAAATAGCTATTTTTGATCCCAAAACCAGATTTAAGAAAAAAAACATTTTGTTTTATTTGCTGTATTTCCTCAATGAGAGATTTTTTTATTACGTTTTAACATAAAATATTGCTCGTTAAAAGAAAAAACGAAACCCAGACCCTGAGAAAAATTCTAAGCTAAACAATTTTCACCACTGTAATTATTATTGAAATACTGTACATTAGTCGTAGAAAAAAGAAAAGGAAGTCATGATTCACTTTTCAGCCAGGCTGCATAGTACGTTTGCTAATCATTTGATTGACCTTCAATCTTATGGTATGGTTATTATCAATATTAGTTCCCTCCCATCTCTTTTATGCGTTTGCTTTTCGCTTAGGGAAATTGTAAATAATTGAGTTTTGCGATATTTGGAAAAGAATTAATTGGTTTAACATTTCCGTAGGATAATTGAAAAGTGTCTGATTTGCGTCCTTTGTTATGGTCTTGTACTTTTGAATCATTTTAGTTCAGTTTTATTGGATTTTTTCTCAAATCATCAAAGAATTGAATAGTCCTTGAAAGAAGGTAAGTATACTTTCTATAAATTAAAATATTCACTAGAATTCCGATTTGTATCGTGTACAGTAAAAATAATTCTAAACAAATGATTGGGGTGACTGAGTCCCCCCGCACTACCATTAATGTTAGTATCGAGTACGCGCCTGTTCCCGGGTTAAAACATTTTGAAGTCTTCTCACTTTAAATGTTAAAAAGTAACACAATTATTCTTCATTGGAATTTTATATTCTTTTTCATAATTTAACATTAATTCTAAATGCTAATTGTGTGAGGTTTAAAATTACAGTTCTTTTAAACACAGTTATTTACAATTATAGCATTTATCTAAAAAAAATCATTTTACATTTTTGTATACAATGTCGTGCACACAGTTTTACTCTCCTTACAGTTCAGCTATTATATCAAGATAATGTTTTATTTTTTTAAAAAATGAACTCGTGTGAAGAGTCGGTGTTTCAGCCAGTATACGTTTGATGTATCTGTACTGAAGAAGGTATTTTATAAATAATTTCTTATTACTGAATTTGGCCGCGGCAGCCGAGTGGTATAGGTATCGGATCGTGGCTTGCCTTGTCACGAGTTCGAGCCCAGTACCACTAAAGACCCGCCGTGTAGGGCAGCGATGCACGTTAAACCTGTTGAGAGTTGAAACGTTTTCCCGTTGGTGTGGTGTGGTAGTTAGGAGAGAGGGGTGCCAGCTCAGGTGTCATCCACGTCACTTGACCATGGTTCAAAATTACGTGGTCCGTCGTCAAAAGCCCTCGTGCAGCTGAACAGTGCGACGTTAATATTCAATCAATCAATCTTATTACTAAATTAAGAACAAGTTTAATAATTATTAGGGACTTCCACGGGCTTGTCTTGTAGAGGAAAGTTTTTCAAAGGAAGGTTTAATATCAGAAATTGACACTTAAAGAGTTATTTTTCTATATTTAGCTGAGATCTATATTTTGTCTTCAAGGCATCCTTTCAGAAAATCCGGTTTGAAAAAAGTAGGATGTTGAAAATGGTAATAGTATACGAAGTGCTTTTGTTTTCAGTACAGATAATTCTTCATCCATCACTACCCCAAATTCAAAGAGCGATTTATTACAAAATTGCCCTTTAATTTTTCACTGGATGTGAAATCTATGAAGATTTCTTCTTCGGAAGTTGAGAGCTCTTCTGGAGTATCGTGAAATAGATCCCTAATCCACTCGTAACTTGCTACCAAGCTGTCCTTATCCAGAAAATACTTTTTAAAATTCTTTGCCAACATAGCTAAATGATTTTACATGTTTTAAAAACAACTTTCACATGTTGTTCTACAGATTTGTAAGTTTTAACACATATCGAGCTGGGGCTTTTTTTTCCATCATTTACTTCAGTAGTGGTAAATCCAAAATTTAAGTATTTTTGAGAAGATCGCCTTGATTTAATTTTCGGAACCATGCTCGTTCGTCTGTGTACTTGTTGATTCTTTATTATGGTCGAATATTTGCTTACGACTTAAAAATGTATGTATGATATTGTTTTAATCTACTGCCGTAAATACTTAATTACCGTGAATTACAATTAACGTGGAAATTTAAAAAAATGTACATTCAAGCTAGATTCGGTAGCTATAGGAGTATCGAGTCGACCAAAACTGACTGGAATTGTACGAGGAAAAGCATTTTTACATGTTTTGTGCAGACGTCCGATAGGTTGCCCAGACTCAAGCAAACGTACCCTATAATGCCAGATGTGATGGATATGATAGAGAGCGACATTGACTAGACTATTTTTCTAATGACATTTGTACTTTGAGAAATGAATGCTGAAGGAAATAAATCTTTAATTAAATACATCATTTTGCGATCTGTTCCAATTTAAAAATTAGAGAAAGAAAAATAACATAATTCTAAGTAATATATATTTTAAGTAATTTTCTTAAAATATATATTACTTAAAATATACACAAAATTTAATATACTTATCGTATCAATTTGTACGGTTTATAATTAAGATCGTATTGTAACTTTAGCGTCTCTCTCTCAAAGTGCATTTTTATTGCAGTAAATACATTATTGTTGTACAGGGAGGCGAGACAAAAATTATGATTGAAAATTGGGTCGCCAGTATTGAAAGTTTGAGAAACACTGCTTTTAATGTATGAGTGGTGCACAGAGTATTTTATGACTAATTAATTAATATTAAATTAAGAACAAGTTTAATAATTATTAGCTACTTCCATGGGCTTGTCTTACAGAGCAAAGTTTTTGAAAGGAGTTTTAGGATAAGAAATTGACCCTCTGTATTCATTTTCTATATTTAGCTGATATCTATATTTTGTCTTCTAAGCAACCACCGCATTTTGTAATATGTTCCAATTTAAAAATCAGAGAAAGGAAAATAACTTAGTAATTATCCTATTACTTAACTTTTTTTTTTTTTGCTTAAAAGTAACATATACAAAATTTAATACTTATGTCATGAATTTGTACGGTTTATAATAAATATTGTTGCTTTATCGTAAAAGTGTATTATTATTGCATTCAGTAAATTATTATGTATAAGGGGGGGCGATAAAAATTGTGATTGAAAAGGGGGGCACCAGTATTGAAAGTTTGAGAAGCACTGCATTAAAGTATCGTATTGCCATCCAAAACAATCGTGTACATAAAATTTCAGTGCAACTGAATGATTTAAAACGTGAGAAAAAAAACCTTTTCAAGTTTTGACACAAGTCGCCAAAAATGATGTCAACGTGGCTGTATTTGTAATTCTTTAAATAATTAGTTTTAAATAGTTAATTTTTATTAATTATAATTAAATTATTGTATTTCCATCCAAAATAATCACATATATAAAGTTTCAGCTCAATTGAGCGCTTTAAAATGTATTTTATTAACGATTGAAAATTCCACCAAGATAAATAAATAAATATATAGAAAGTGTGAGCTAAAATAGGAATTGAATAAATTTGATATGGTATTTCGGGTAATTTAGTTATGATTTGTATTTTTTACTGGTTTATTATTTTATTACTATTTTGATTTGTTTGTTATCTTTTTCTGTTTGTTATCTTCAACGGGAAACGGGGCCCTTGGGCTGCAGTCCATTAAGCCCATACGTAGATCCGGCCTTGGTTACAGTAATGCCGAATATTTGAATTTGTGATGAATTTAAATTTTTTTTTCCGAATAAGTTGCATTTTAACAAATTAGCTTTTGCAAGCACGGTAAGTCCTCAAATGTGAGAGCCATTACATGGTGGCACCATCTAGTGGCACTACCAAATTTGGACGTTTGAATTAATTCTTCATCCAAGCTCTAGTCAGATGCTAAATGTTGCCACTCTTATAAGTTCAACATTTCCTGTTAACTATCATTTAATATTTTCTTTGCATTTGTTCATTCGCCTTGAATCTGGCAACAGAATTTTAGTTAAGTTTTCTAAATATGTTGTTACATTTTAAGTTAAGAAAAGAACTGTATAATATTTCATCTTTACGAAGCGTGTGCTCATATATTAGTTATTTCATGTAAATAGTCTCATTAATGCTGCGCGCGTTACTGTAAATATTCGCATTTATCCTGCGTGTGGAAGGAATATTGAAAGTGAAGAAAAATAGTTTGTTGAGTCACAACGCTAAATACGGTAGTGATTTAATTTTGTTGAGAGTACCAGAGCAAAATACTCCAGGGATCTTTTATATGCCACATAAGCATATGAAATGCGTGCGTACGATTTTCACATCCAAAAAATCTATCAATTCCAGCCTCTAACTCGGAGAATAGTAATTTCATTGCTTCAGATTTTTGAAATTTTTTGCTGATTTCTATCCTCGGAATCTAAAAATATCTGCATTTTTTACAATGATTTTATTAACTCACTTTCTTGTTTTTCCGGGTGGAATTTCGTTATTGATTTGAAACTAACTTTCCGATGAGCTAGAGACTTGCAATTTGGACAACGGTTCAGAAGCAGGTGACAATACATGAAAATGTGAAAAAAAAGTTTAAGTCTTGAACCCGAGCCCCCGAAGAGCCGGGCCCCGATTTTGACAGGTGCCCCGTAACTCCGGAAATTGCATGAATTTACACGAACAAAAACCACATGTCGATAGCACGGGACGAGTAGAGTCAGCGTATTCAATTTTGTGGTTCTGGAGTCAAAGAAGGGACCCTAGGTTACCATGTTTTTTTATCAACTCGCTTTCAAAAAAATCGCTTTATTGACAATAGGGTGCACTCTTTTGACCGTGTGAATACTCAACCAGTCAGCCTGCCAGCTGGGTGAAGAAAGCAGATGCAAATAGCATATCTCAGCTAAACAAAAAAAAAAAAAAAAAAAAAAAAAAAAGAAAGAAAGAAAGAAAGAAAGGAAAAAAAAAAAAAAAAACCTTTGATAAATTTTAAGTATGTAGATCTAATAGCTGATAAAAAGGGTTTTTTTATTTATAATTCCTCGTAACACTCTTGAGGGTCGGTTTTTCAAAATACCTCCCTAAGCTGATCTCTGCTCAGCAAAAGTAACACATTGTTAAAAGTCTTGCGTAATGAACGCTTAAAGTAGTGTAAATAATGTATATCTAAAAGTGTAGTACATTAATATTACTTTCTGTTGTATTTATTTTATTTTAAAATTGTAATATTCGCAAGCAACGCCGTTTCTTAAATTATAATGACGATTCAGTGAAAAACATAGCGAAATGTTAATGATAGAGTCAAGTTGGCAAATGCCTAGCTACTTTCGTAGCTCGAGCTTTATTACAGCTTTGTAAGACCCGCCGTGTAGGGGAGAAATGCACTTTAATACTTTATCCAACCGCATTATGATTTACTGCATTTTTTTTTCATACAATATATTTTTTTTTGGATCACTACATTTACAAATTAAAGGATATACATAAACAAAATACTCCACTTTGGAAAATTTAACCCGTTAGAGCTAATAAATTAATTAAAGATATTCCACTGTAAAATTAATTATATACACCGTTCACTTAAAATAAGTAGTCAAATCATTTTCCAAGGTCTTCACTAACATACAAAAACATAAGACACTTAAATTTTGACATAAACTATTTTTCGGGACAAAAATAATAATCTTTGCAATCCGCTGAAAACGCCGTCAGCTGAAAACGCAATATCTGCTATATAACTATTCGGCTTCCCCGCTAAAATACTCATCACAGAACCCGTGCTGCCATATATCTTGGAAGAGTGGATTTCAAAGAATATTTCTGCTAAGTGTTGGTAGAATATTCCTTCTAAGTTGGTGTGGTGTGGTAGTTAGGGGAAGGGGTGCCAGCTCAGGTGTAGTCCACGTCACTTGACCATGGTTCAAAATTACGTGATACGTTGCCAAAAGCCCTCGTGTAGCTGAACAGTGCGATGTTAATATTCACTCACTCACACACTCCAAAAAATACAGTACAGTAGTTATAATTATTTTTATACTTAAACACGCAATATCTGCCTATTCAATTAAAAATTATAGCGTTATAATTAACTATTAACCACAAACAAATTTTGAAAATTTGTCCAAATGATGCAGTGTGAAAGAGAAAGTTTATTTACTTTAAGTACCAGAACCGATAAAAGCATTTATTTTGAAAAAAGATCAATTTCTTACTACCAAATATGTATAATAAAATCATAAAAAAAAACATTAAAATAAAGAGAGATTTATAACAACCTCTCCCTTCAAAACTTAGTTTTATTCTGAAATAAAAAAAATAGGCATTATTTTGATCACAGGAATTAATTAGAAGCGAGCCTCTTGCGTAGCCAAAACAAAAAGATTTTTTCACAAACAAAAAATAGATATATGCTGACGTGGGCTTTTTTGCAGCGCAAGCCAGATTTGCTTGCAGATGCCAGAATTTTTTCCTACTTACTTGACAAATATCGTTATATTATGGACACTTTTTACAAATTTTTATAAATTATAGCCTATGTGTTATTCTGATGTATAAGCTATATTACTGTTAAGTTTCATTAAAATCCATTCAGTTGTTTTTGCGTGAAAGACCCACAAACATCCTCACAAACTTTCACATTTATAATATATATTAGATTATCTTATTGTCATACAAAACAATCGTGTATGTAAAATTTCAATTCAACTGAGAGCTTTAAAACGCGAGGAAAAAACTTGAGTCACCAAAGTTTCGACTCAAGTCACCAAAATAGTCACTAAGTCGCCAAAAATGATGCCAACATGGCTATATCTGGAACTTTTTGAATAAAAATTATTAGTAAGTTAATTTTTATTAATTATAATTAAATTATTGTATTTTCACCCAAAATAATAGCGTATAGAAAATTTCAGTTCAATTGAGCACTTTAAAATATGTGTTAAATTCACTTCTAAATTTAGTGAAAAACGATACTAATAGGTAAGAAAACTAAATTTTCTCTTACCTTCAAAATTTCCGGGGATGAGCCTCTTTTGCCGTATATCCTCTCTGCTGACGACGTGAAAGAGAAAATGCGCAATCTTCAAAAATGAAACTTGAAAATATTTTTTAGTTTTTTAATTATCGACACACACAAAACAAAACTATAAACTAACACTACGACATATGACAATTAAATTGAAAAATTAAAGAAAACATATATCCCATAAATTGGGCCGCAAAGAGAGTTCTATCAGTCTGTACTCAGCAAATCCTTTAGTCCGTCTGGCTCGTTGCCAAAGAAAAAAGTTCTTTTCAATGAATTTCTGGGAGTGGGTGTGGACAGATTGATCGGAATATGACATCCTCCCATCTTTGAGTTGTTAAGGTTGACAACTCAAAAGTTTCTAAAGTTCAAGTCTCTTAGGAGGTCTTAGAGTTCGTCCTCGTCGAGAAGTAGAAATTTCTTGGTTCTTTTGATCCTTTTGAATTCGTTCACGAAAGTCACTTGCCTCAGGAAGATTGACTTCTAGAGGGTAAAGTTTCTGGATTGGTCTGATGAAGTTGCCAGAAGGTGTTTTTACCTCTACTACGCGAATTCTACCATCTTTTCCTGGAAAAGATTTTATTATCTTTGCCATTGGCCAATTGATTCTTTTAACATCATTATCTCCGATTAGCACGATATCTCCATCTTTAACCGATGCTTCTTTGCGGACCTTTGAATAGTCTTTTAGCAAACCCAAATATTCATTTCGGAATCTGTTTCTTAAGTCTTTGCGTATCTTCACTCGGTAAATAAATCTTCTTTCTAATTTCTTGGAATCTATCATATCAAAATCAGGAACTCCAATTTCGCGAATTTCTTGAAGGAACATGGCTGGAGTTAGGGCAACTAAATCTTTAGGATCTTCTGAAAGGTAAGTAATGGGTCTGGAATTAATTATGCTTTCTGCGTCACATAATAAGGTGTTTAGTTCTTCTTCATTTAAGCTTGCTTTTCCAAGAACTTTTCTAAGTACGTTCTTCAACATTCCCACTAGTCGTTCCCAAAATCCTCCCCACCAAGGGGCTGATGGAGGGCTGAATTTCCACTGAATTTTTATCTTAAGAGCGAAATCTTGAATCTTATCCCAATCAATAGAATTTAGAGCGTTGAATGTGCCGACAAAATTTTTTCCATTATCGGAATAAATCGTAGTAGGGCGACCTCTTCTCGCGATGAACCGGCGGAAAGCTAAGATGAAACTATCGGTCGACAAAGAAGTGATTAACTCCAGGTGGACTGCTCTATAGATCGCACATGTAAATAAAACAATCCAACATTTCTTGTTTTCCTTTAAAAAAGTGGACCACATAGGTCAACTCCGCAAACTTCAAAAATAGCCGCGTCTCTCACTCGATCTTCTGGAAGAGGAATACTGACTGTTTCTAAAGGGCGTGCCGAAAACCTCTTGCAAGTTATGCAACTTCTTACTACCTGACGAATCGTTTTTCTACTCTTGATTATCCAATAACTCTCTCTGAGGTTTGACATTAACGTCTGAGTACCAGCATGCTCAAGTTCTATGTGTTTTTCCATAATCAGTTTTTTAACTAACTGATGTGTATTCGGTAGTAATATCGGATATCTGAAGGTTTCTAGGTCTTTCCTACAGGAAACTCTGGTTTCAACTCTAATCAATCCATCGTCTCCTTTCATTGTGTTCAATTTAATCTGTTTTTCTTCAGCTAAAGTCTCTAGTTGAATTTCTTTCAAAATAACTTTTCTGCTTCATAGAGTTCAGCAACTTCTAATTTTCCTTTTTTGGGATCGATCCGATTTTTCTTCAAGTTGTTACAAAATCGTAACACGTATGCCATGATTCGAACAATTTTTCCAAAAGATGATACGTCATTGAAGAATTTAAATTTGTTTGTCTCCGAATTGGTGGCGGAAGTGACTGTCTTTCTTTTTCAGCGTTAACGATTTCAAAGTCAGGATAAATTTCTTTGATCGGCCAGTCTTTTGGAGGACCTCTGAGCCAATCAGGGCCTTCCCACCATTTTGATTTTGCCAAAACATCCACGCTGCATCCTCGAGAGGGAAGGTCTGCTGGATTTTTTCGATCCCGGAACGTAGTACCAATCATCCGGATTTGAGAGGTTCCGTATTTCCTTGACTCTGTTTGATACAAAAACAGCCCAGTTCTCCGATTTCTTTATCCAATAGAGAGCGTTAGTTGAATCTGACCAATAAAAAACTGGTAAAGATGGAAGTTTTAGATCTTCTTTCACAGTACGGGCAAGCCTTGCCCCAATTGTGCAAGCAAGGAGTTCGAGTCTGGGTATTGAAATGGATTTCAGTGGAGCTACTCTAGATCGGGCTTGTACAAGTTGACATGAGGCTGAATTTTCATTTTCGCTTCTAAGAAATATACAAGTAGCATAAGCTGCTTTACTGGCGTCGCAGAACACGTGCAGACTTAAATTTTGCGAAGTCTCAGGATCTTCTATCATGCACCTTGGAACAGCAATAGCTTTCAAGCGATCGAGCTGATCTTTCCATTTTTGGAATTTTTGCCAAATAGATGCCGGTAGTTCGCTATCCCACTTGACTTTGAGTGTCCAACACTCTTGCAGCATTATTTTCGGTATTAAAGTTACCGGACAAGTAAAACCAATAGGGTCAAATATCTTATGTACCAGCGATAATATTTTTCTTTTTGTTAGGATTTCATTTTTAGATTCGTGAACTTTTATGTCTACAGAGAGTAAATCTTGATCTAAGTCCCATTTTAGCCCTAAGACAGGGACGCTGCGTCTTTCTGTAGGAACGGTGTTTTCTGTTTGTGGGTCAAGATTATTATGCTCCCATCCTCTTAGTTCGAATTTACCTTCTTCCAAAATTTCTTGAGATTCAACGATCAGTTTATCCAGCTTTTCTTTACTGTTGACACTACATACTAAATTATCCACATAAAATGACTCTAAGAGGGTGTGCGCAGTTTCTTTGTAGTGGTCAGGGGCATTCTTTAAGTGAAATTCTATTGTGGCTCCTAAAAGGAATGGGCTTGAAGATATCCCAAATACTACTCTATTGTGTTGGTAAACAGTTATATTATCGTTTTTTCCCTTTTCCCGCCAAAGAAATCTTAGAAAAGGTCTATCTCGTTCTTGTAACCCAATTTGCAAAAATGCCTTTTTTATATCGGCAATCACCCCAAATTTGCCGAATCGAAACCTATTTATCAAAGAAGGTATGAGTTCGATAAGATTTGGACCTTTTCCAAACAGTCATTGATCGATGGGGAATTTTTCTCTTTTGCCGACCCGTCGAAAACAGGGCGAACTTTAGTAGTTGAATTTTCTTTGAATACCGGCCTGTGCGGCAAATAGTGTTCTTCGTCTATTTCTTGATGAGATTCAACCTTTTCAATTATATCTTCATTCTCCCACTCATTAAACACTTCCTCGTAATCGCTTAATTTTCCAACCTTTTCTAATGATTTGACGCAATTCGCGAGTCTTTTTTCAGCTATCTTTCTGCAACTAGTAAGAGGGGGTGATCTTTTATCCACGGCAAATTTACCATGTATCGGCCTTCATGATCCCTTTTAACATTTTCAAGAAAATGCAATTTAGCGGCTTCTTCTAATTCCCTTTTGGACTGATTTTCCCCTAAATCTTTAATACCTATTGTGTCCAATCGCCATAATTCTGATATATCCAAATCGCTAACATGGAGAGAAAGCAATGTTTCACACCTACGAGTATTTTCCCCAGATTCTCCCATCAGCGTCCAGCCTAAACGTGTATGTATGGCGACTAGATTCTCAGTTATTTGTTTGATTTCACCCGTGAGTAATCTTCCTGCAAAGTCAGCCCCAATTAACATATGTATTTCATTCGGATCATTTTCGTACAAGCACATATTTTCATTAAAACAAATATCACTTGCCAAAATACCAGAGTTTTTAATTTTATTGATAATCTTAGGGTTACTGATTTTTGGAATAGATACACAAATTTTTCTTGATCCATAACATCTAAATCAAAAGTGAAACTCTTATCTATATTATTCACATTTACGCGGTATTTTTTGTGATCTTCCCTTTTTCAATGCCGCCAAATAATCCATGAATAATTGTATCTTCCCCTGTACACTCTAAATTCAAGGTAACAGCCAAGAATTTACTTAGGTAAGATTTTACAGACCCACTATCTATTAGCACTCTAACGTAATAATCTGATTTATTTACATTAATACACACAACCAGAGTTTGCAAAAACACTTGTTTCATAAATGATTTATTTACAAGTAAGCTACTACTAATTTCATCATTAAACATATTACTGTCTGAAGATTTATGATCAGCAGTTTTTATTTCAGTAGCATAACATAAAATATCACAATGAAATTTCTTACAATTTTTACAAGTTATTCGCTCTGGACAATTTCGAGAGAGATGTGAACTTTTTTTGATGCATTTAAAGCAAAAACCATGTTTCATTAAAATTTCTTTTCTTTTTTGCAATGGTAACGAAAAAACAAATTGACACTTGGAAGAGTCATGCATACTATTATCGCGCTTATACTCCTCACAAAAAATGCATGATAAAGTTTTGTCTTTCTTTTCAACTGTCAATAATTCAGCAGCAGTGAATACATTTTTTCTCTTTATTGCTTGATACCGGATATGTGAATCGCCGCGGCGGCGGCTGCTCTCGGAGAGAACATTGTTTTGTCTTTGAGGCCGAGTGTATTTCAGAGTGAGTCATGATTTGTGAGCGTTCTGTCGCATTTAATCTTTCAATTAAAAACTGTAACAACTGGTCTAAATCATATTCAGAATCACCAGTCAATTTGTTGAATTCAAAAATTAAATTAGAGGGTAGTAATTTTATCAGCATAGGCGTTAGAATATTACCGTAAGTTTCAGAATTAATTCCCAGAGATTTTAAACTTCTGATTTCGCTTTGTACTTGATCAAAAAAAAATTCTGAATAACACAGGGTCTCTTGCATTCTTTAAAGGGGGGATTCGAAATAAATTGTTCATATGGGTATTAATTAAAATATTCTTTTTTCCAAAACGGGATATCAATATTTCTATGGCAGCATCATAATTTTCGGGTGTTATAGACAAACCATCTATTGAATTAAGGGCAGATCCTTTCAAATATGTTCTCAAATAATTAAACTTAGTAATTTTGTCTAGGGATTCATTTTTATGTATCGCGGTTTCGAATGTATTCCAAAAGGTGAGCCATTGAGAATTATCTCCATAAAAATGATTAATTGTCAGCTTCGGTAATTTAACATTAGCTTTTTCTGGAACGAAATTCTGAGTTAACACTTCAGGTGTTACTTTCGATGTTGTGGAAATTTCCGTTGAATTGTTTTTTGATAGCTCCCGTATTTTCTTTCCTGCTCGAAATGTCCATGTTATTATTTTGTCTCGGTATTCTGTAGCGCTTTTTAGTTCATTATCTAGCTCCGGAATATCGACGGCATTTTCTATTTCAGTGTTTATAGCGTTTAGATCCTCAGAATAAATTTTAATGTGTTCTAAAAGTTCTTCCAAAGCATCTACAGAAACTTCAGGTTTATTGATTTCGGTTTCTATATTTTTCACAGTTTTTGTGATGGTCGTTCTTACACTTGCGCGTTTCTTTTTTAATTTATTCATAGCGTCGTCAGCCATTGTGTGTGTGTGTGTGTATTTCTCTTTTTCTTTTATGAAAATCACAATATTAGGAAAATAACATATCACATAGCAAATAGTTCAAAAATCAAAGAGCTCAAAAATCCCGGCAGGGATGCCAGATGTTAAATTCACTTCTAAATTTAGTGAAAAACGATACTAATAGGTAAGAAAACTAAATTTTCTCTTACCTTCAAAATTTCCGGGGATGAGTCTCTTTGCCGTATATCCTCTCTGCTGACGACGTGAAAGAGAAAATGCGCAATCTTCAAAAATGAAACTTGAAAATATTTTTTAGTTTTTTAATTATCGACACACACAAAACAAAACTACAAACTAACACTACGACATATGACAATTAAATTGAAAAATTAAAGAAAACATATATCCCATAAATTGGGCCGCAAAGAGAGTTCTATCAGTCTGTACTCAACAAATCCTTTAGTCCGTCTGGCTCGTTGCCAAAGAAAAAGTTCTTTTCAATGAATTTCTGGGAGTGGGTGTGGACAGATTGATCGGAATATGACAATATGAGAAAGAATGTTTTTAAGGTTTTGGTTCACGTCTTTAAAATGTTCACTAAGTCGCCAAAAATGATTCCAACGTAGTTTCTCTATGATTCTTTGAATAATTAGTTTTAATCAATTAATTTTTACTAATTATATTTAAATTGTCACATGGTGATCCAAAATAAACGTGTATATAAAATTTCAGCTCAATCTAGTGCCCAGTGAATGCTTGCTACTCAAGAATGAAAACTGGCTATGAGATTTAGCTTTTCTTACCCCAATATTGTGGGACATTAAAATAATTTAAATTCAACATTGCAAGGAAAAGATTGTATTTTTTCTACCCAAGTGTAGGTCACATATCTTTTGTGAACAAACTTTTACTTTTTGTGGTTCGATTTTGGACAAAAAAAAAATAAACTTATTTCTTTTTAGTGCTGGAACGATCTACCAAAGTTGAAAATGCTCCAAAGTATGCTAGATTTAAAAATTTAATATCCATTTTGCAGGAATAATTTAGGGCTAGGTTTGATGAGTTTTCAAGATGATGGGGAAAAATTGTTGATTTTTTTACTATTCAGTTTCTCTGCAAGATGTTTATTGTTACCTACCAGATATTGAAATTGAATTTATTTAAAAACCTGTAAAAAGTTTTGTAATAATAAAACCCAAGTGTATACTTTGGCTCTTAATTATTATATTTTTTATACTCTTCTACTTAGACTTACCAAAAAGAATATGCCAATTGCGTAAAAATCCCATAATAAGCCTATAAGTAACATTTTTTCACAATTTCTTATTTTTTTGTTTGTTGAAAAAGTTAGAAGTGGCAAGCATATTTTTTTTATCAGATAGTGAAATTCTTCCCAAAAAAGGCACCCTTGATTTAAAACAATATTTATTCCATGAATTTCTGTTTCGTGTGTTAGCGAATGTGTTGAATAATTAAAACTACAACTACACTCAGGAATTTGACAAATATAAGGCATATATATGAACATATTTTAGTTTCAATTGTGATGCATTTAAAAATATTTTGGGATATGCAGCATTCTAATATAGTAATTTTTTAAAATTCTTGATTGATCAACTTTATTTTCTCATTTTTATCAGCGTTATATTCCTTTGCATAATTTTCAGAAGTTTGTAGAATTTTCCGAAGATTTATGTGTATTTTTCAAAATATTCGACACATTGAATACACTTTAACAACATCACCAGCCAAAAAAAAAAAAAAAAGCCGAAAAATACTTTTTTTACAGATATAAGTGAATTACTACGTGATTTCTCCTGGTTAAAATTAATTTACTTCTGAGTTATGTAATTTATCTTTATTTTTGTCGCTGATTAAAAGAAAGTCGGAGAAATTGATATCATGAAATCTCTTACCTCATACGTATATAATTTTTTCCTATCATTTATCATAATTTAAGTTTTAATCCTCGGAAAAAGTCTTACATTCACTTGGTATCAATTAATATTCCTTTGAGCATGTGAATCCCTGAATCGGACAATCACTCGGCAGGAGTTAGGGAATGAATGATTCGACAAATATTTTAAGAACCTGGAAATATAAAAATGGAAAATTAAAAAACGTGTTCAAAATGAAAAAAACAGAATTAAAAATAATATGAAACTAATAAAATAAAAAATTCCATATTATAATTTAAGTTTATGAAATATTTCACTATTAAATCTGGTTGCTCAAATTTTAAACAGTTGCTTTAGGGCACATGTTTTTGACACGGTAGCCTAGTGTTTTTGTTAACGAATTCGGGGATAATGTCGTTGAGTCACGGGTTCTAGACCTAATTCCACTGAAGACCCGCCATATACAGGTACTGATGCACAGTAAATCTGCCGTGGAGATCAAAGTCTTCATGTTAGTGTGGTGTAAAAGTTTGAAGAGAGGGGTGCCAGCTCTCGTGTCGTCGTCCTCTTGACTGTGGTTGAAAATTACATGGTCTATCACCATTAGCCTTCGTATTGACATTAATAAATGAATAAGATCCTTCCAACACGAGTTCCAAAGTTAGTGTAATTTTGTTTGGGTCCATTATAAGGCGAATAATACATTTGGTGATTTTTCAAAAGAGCAAGAATCTTAACAGTCACATAGATTATCGACTTTACTCAGGGGCGTAGCTACCACCGTATCAATAATACGGGGCCTCAACAAGTGTAACTACAGTCCACTAACAGGTTTCCCATGTCTAAAAAAGAGCCCCGAAGGAATTTTGATGTAGGGCCCCCTGAGAGCTAGCTACGCTAATGACTTTATTGCCATCCCATAAAATAAGCAATGTTTATCCGCTCTTAGTGGCTCTTCTGTCATTATTTGCACCTACACTTATCGTTGCCATCTGAAGAAATCAGTTTTACTTTTTTTTTATCCGCTTCCTCTTATCTAAGGACAATAGGAACTACACGGTTTTACTAAAGAGCTTTTAACTGTTGCAAAAAGGCTAAACATTTTGTTTCTGCTACTATCAATCAAAGACTGTTTATTAATAAGCCGGTGAGTATCAAATCATATGAATTACACTAATTTTGAAGTAATTTGATCTTTCTTAGCTTAACTTCTCTGTGCTTAAATTTTCACCTAAATATTTACATTTTTATCATATAGTTACTAAAAGATAGTCAGGATTGTTGTGATCATCCCTTGTATTTTTTTAAATAAGTTTGTGAATTACTTAGCGTTTTGAGAAATTTCTTCTAAATGAGTAATGTTTAAAAAGTTTGCTTATTATCGTAAAATGTGGTGCGTTGTATTAATATCTAGAATTCTTTGTGTTTTAATTTAGTTTATATTGTTTTGAGAATTTTCATTGTTTTAAATTTATAAATGATTTTACTTTTCAATCTGATTTATTTCTTTTTAATCTTTAAAGGTATTTATAAAAGTTATGTGAATTGAACGTTTCATTTATCCTTGAATATATTCTTAATATTTATTACCTTATGAAAATATTACAGGAGACAAAAATTGGTATCTAAAAAAGTTAGATATGTAAGTTGTAAGCAAAGTTATGTAAGTTGGTAAAGAACTGGTTGTGACATTTTAAAGGGAATATCATTAAGTAGCTGTATTTTTCAATATTTTTAAAGTTAGATTTAAAGTTGGTTATCTGTATCTTAGCATAGAAAAATTACTTTTTGGCATAAGTGCCCCTTAATGAAATTGGCAATTGCTAAAGTAGATTGCCATTTAAGATGTAGGCTAAGGTGTCCTTCAGATTTGGCTGTGTTTTTTCTTCAGGTTTCATGGTACAGTAAGAATTTATTCTGTTAAATTGTTTAGTTGTAATCTTGATATGTTGAAATGGGTTAATTATTCTGATGTGATAATGTGTTCTGCATTTTTTATTGCAATTTATTTTTTTAAATTGGCAGATATTTCTTTTTACAAGAAACATGATTCTTTTGAAAAAAAAAATGTTTTTTTTTCTTTTTTAATTTATTGTATCTCAATTCAAAACTTTTCCTTTTTCTAAAAATTTAGTTAGAATATTTCTTGTTAGATTTGGGGCTAAAGGAAAAACTGCCTCTGATGCATTGATGCTGTGCCAAAAGTTTGATTTTGAATAATATCAATAATTAGAATGCTGAATTTTTGAAAATGATCTACTTTCAGATCAGTAGAAGGATTCTATTGATGAATTTATTTTGGAATTTTGATAGAGATGATAGTACTTACATATTATTGCAACAATGTCAATGTTCAAGGTAATTCGTCAAGTTAGCAACCCTAGTTTCGCATGTGTTGCACACACTGAATTAGTAACCATGTACTTTGTTTCTTAATATCACCCATATGTTGCAATAATACGCAAGTACTGAAATGATTGAATGAGCATGTCATATAAATAGGTTTGAGAAGAATTAGGTTTAATTCTTCTCAAAGTAGGTTTAATAGTTTGAATGTGATTTTATTTCTTTTAAGATTTATGTCTTAGAGAGTAGTGTCATGAGAAACATTTTCCTTGAATATAGCTAAAAAGTAATTTGCTTCATGTTAACATTAATTTTACTCTACACTTTGCAGTTCATATGGTACAAGATGATCAAAAACAGTAATATAATGAGCAGTATTGCTTCGGTCTTAGTATTCTTAAATAAAGGTCTGTTCTATTGAAAGGTTTTTGTGTTTTTTTATTTTTTGTCTCCTATTTTTTTTGCAAAGTATGATTAAAATTTGGGATCTATCTTATATGTAAGAAAACATAGTGCAGTATTTCCAAAATTGGGGATAATTCCATCAAAGAAAGATTGCTAAAGAGTTCATCATGTTCCGTATTATCCGCAAAGCCTTTTTTTTTCGAGAATAAAAATAAAAACTTTACATAATCCGCAGCACTGCATAGTCTGCAGTAATTTTTACGGCAGATAATTCAAAATATATACTGCTTATAATGAAGTGTCAGAAAAATTTAAAAAAATAAATATACAATATCATTAAAATTATGAGGAATAAATTGCACAGAAAATTTCTTTTTTGCAAAATTCTTTTCTAAAATCGGTCATTTATTGTTCCCAAAATTTTTGAACTTTCGATTAAAATATCTGTTGTGTTTGTCAGTCCTGCATGTATTAGTTGTGGGTGCGGACTTAGGGCATTTTTAATATTCTCACTAAGATGAGCTTCATCGAGTAAATAATTCAAAAACGTTAGGTCACATTTTTCAAAATTAGTCTTTTTTCCCTTCACAATTGAATGTTTGATTCGTCAACGTTAAACAATCTTGCAGTTTCTCGATAACTTTTATTTCAGCAATGCAATTTTTACACATATTCCGCTTCAACATGACAATATGTGAACTTGAATTTTTTCAGGACAAAACAGCTTAGGTCAAGACAGAATACGAAATAATGCTAGCGACTAGCAACTGTAATATCTTTCCAACAAACCAAATTTTGAACATAACTGAACAAAACTAATTGTTGCTGAAATACGTCAGCCGAGTCGCAAATGCTTTCAGCGCCATCCGTTATTTATTTTATGAAACACAAATAGTATTTCTTTCAAAACTTTATTGTGTAAGCTTTTCTGATGCGGAATGTTTTTTATCACATTATCCGCGGTGGCGTATAATATGGTCAACAAAATTTGAAACTTTTTTAACACATAATCCACAGATTATATAAAGGAAAATACGGTATATTTATTTAAAAACAGATGACCAGCAGAGATATAGCATTTAAGGTAGGAACTAGTAAATATCAATTCAAGAAATAACATGGTAAGAGAAAAATATCCACAATTATGTTGATAACGGTATTAAAGTTTATTTACAGTCCAAAAATCTACTATTGATTAAATGGAGAAGATATTGTTTAGATTTAACTGCTAAAATAGTAACTGATTGGAACAATTACTTGTTATCTAGCGAATCGAATATATATATACAGAAGGACCCAGTGGCGCACACAAGAATTTTTCAAGGGGGTCTGGGGTCGAAAGTTCACCTTTCTTGTATCATGCTCCTTTTGATTTTTTCGATTTTCGGGAACAAAACACAGTTAAAAACTAATTATTGAATAAATAATTAGCATTAATTAATAAAATTAATCATTAATAACAAATACTTAATTAAATTTTACGTACTATGTGCTTAGAATTATAATCAATCGGAAAAAAATCAAGGGCTTTGGGGGGTCCGAACCCCCAAGACCCCCTTGTGTGCGCCACTGGAAGGACCAGGTAAAGATGTGGAAATTAACAAAATCTCTTTTCAAAAGAAAGAAAAAGCTCATTAGTAAATTACTGTCACGAAAAACAAGGGATCTTCAACATATTTTGTGGGTTGTGGGTAGATCAACGAGCGTTTCATTGTATAAATTCAAAATATAAGTAAAACTACCCTTTTGGAAGAAGTAAAGTGAAATGAAGAAACCATGATTTTCTCTGATTCGTAGAACACATATTAGAGATAAACGGAGAGCTGCAAATTTTAAATCGTATAATTTTGTTAACTCTGTAACAGAATATTAGGGCCCTTCTGCAGGGACATGTTTCTGCTCACAATTGGTTAAATCCATACAGAGTGTTTTTTTCCAGGTATAGAAGTTTAAGTTGGCTTTACTTTCCAAGATGGCGACCGATTTAACAGCTGTCAAGTGATTTATTCTCAGTTTGGTTTGGCAATTCATCATGAATAGACTCACGTCTGAACAACGCTTTCAAATTGTGTAATTTTATTTCGAAAATAATGGTCGCGCGCACGCGATTTTCATAAGCGAATTTTGTTGTTGTTGTTGTGTTGTGGCTAATGCCACCTGTCTGACGTAGTCAGAACGAGGCCCACGAAATTCATCGTGGCATGGGCAAGAGGTACGCCTGTCGTTGACCTTGAGCACCATACAGGTGACAGTGCGATTTAAGCTCAGCGAATTTTGTTTAGCGATGAAGCGCACTTCTGGTTGAATGGCTACGTCAACAAACAAAACTGCTGCATTTGGAGTGAAGCTAATCCACAAGTGTATGTCGAAACACCGTTACATAAAAAAAAACTGACTGTTTGGTGTGCTTTATGGGCTGGTGGAATCCTTCTTCAAAAACGATGAAGGCCACAATGTTACAGTTAATGGTGATCGCGCGCGGTATAGAGCCATGATTACTAACTTTTTCATTCCTGAATTGAACAATGATGATGTCCAGGAGCTGGGGTTCCAACAAGACGGCACAACATGTCACACAGCTCGTGCCACAATCGATTTATTGAAAGACACGTTTGGTGACCACCAAATTTCACGTTTTGGACCTGTGAATTGGCCTCCAAGATCTTGTCATTTAACACCGCTAGACTATTTTTTGTGGGGCTATGTAAAGTCATTGGTCTATGCGGATAAGCCACAAACGCTTGACCATTTGGAAGACAACATTTGCCGTGTTATTGCCGATATATGGCCTCAAATGTTGGAAAAGTCATCGAATATTGGACGTCCAGATTGGACTACATCCGAGCCAGCCGTGGCAGTCCTATGCCAGAAAGAAAGTCTATAAAAGCTCTGTGGAATTGTATGAAAGTGAATAAATTAATACTTTGAGAATTGATATGGTATCATATTCTAGAGAAGACTCGGTTGTCATTATCTTTAGATCCATTGGAGCTGCTTGAATAATGATGACATTTAAGTAATGAAATATAATTTAAATTCAGTTATTTATGTATGTAAATATTGGCATAAATGATAGGCTAATACATAAGGGCAATTTCTTTAAAAAAAATTGTATTATAAATTCCGTAACAATGCATTTTTATACATTATAGTAAACATGTCAATGGAAGTTGATGAAATACCTAAAAATGTTTTGGCTGCCTCAGGCACTACTGGTAGTGTAACAATATCATTACATCCCCTTGTTATTATGAATGTCTCTGAGCACTGGACTCGTGTGAAATCTCAGGAAGGAACACCTCTACAAGGTAATTGTTTTAAATGTTAAACCATATTTTTTTTTGTGTGTGTTTTACAATATTAAAACAAATTCATGTATATTTTGAAAAATAAATGTGTAGTAGATGCTTTTTTTTTCTTGTAAAATATTTTAAGTAATACAGTTTATTAACTCCTTAATTGCATCCCTCTGCCAATGCCTTAACTGCCCCTGAAGTACATATACACCTTTCTTAAGTACAATCCCAATAAAACTATTCCAAAGGCAATAAAATGACTGACAGTGTTTGTTAAGGATTTTTTATTTATAACTTTTATGTTTCCCTAATGCACTGCGTAACTATGCGTGCCTATGTCAAAATAGTGGTACTGGAGAGAAAATTACAAATTTTCCTTGGCAAGGGGATTAATCATAGTTTTAAAATTTTTGTCTTATACTTATTTTAAAGTATGTTGAGAATTTAATGCTACTTTAACTACTGGGTGTCAACTTTGATTCTGATTTTCTGATTCTAAATATGACTTAATTTATGTTGTGTGTAGCTGTACATCAATGTCATTATAAATCTGCAGAAAGAATGAATGCCTGTGAAAATACTAGAAAGAAAAATTAATGGCTCAAATCCACTTTTTAAATCAATTCTTTTGCTTTTAGTCTTACTATATATTTATTTGGTAAAATCCTAGGAGAGCCCACACCCTTGGTGACAAAACGAAAAATGTGCCAAGCCAGAACGAGATGGCACCAAGCGAAACCAAGAATTGCGGCAAGTGAATACAGAGAGATAAGGTGGATGCATAATGAAAATGTATATAAACAATACAGAAATGAAACATTTAAGATAAAAAAAATATAAAAGTAGCACTTACTTTCTTACTGCTGATCTTTTCCGAGTAGAGGGTACAGCATAACAACAGATTTTAAAAAAGTCTTGAAGGTCTAATCGCTAAGTGAATGATTGTGCGAGCACTGCCATTTTTATTCTGCGAGGTAATGGTCGAACCTACCTTCGGCATGGCTGGTGCAATTTCGAAGAAAGCATTTTATTGTCGAGCATGTTACATCATGCCGATCGTTACATTTAGGACATTCATAACTCTAAGCAATCAATCCTTCCTTCATACACTACTCAATCAATTCTTTCTAATCTTTCGCCTTCAACAACGTAAAAAATTCTAAGATATATTCCTTCACACGTGCAACCATTCCAGCCCGGTTCCCCAAAACAAAATGAAATTCGAAATGTCTGCCGACAAAATGCGAAAATTCCAGAAATAGTTAGGTTTACCATATCTAGTGTATCAAAGTAGGGTTACCAAGATGGCATAATTATCGCAAACCAAAATAATTGGCGTCAAGGGTGTGGGTTCTCGTAGGACTGAACCGCAGAGGATAATTGCATTCTTTTCTAAATGTAATATGAATCAACTAATGCAGGATGATGCATGGCAATTTCTTGACGAGTTAAAAACAAAGATTTTTAAGGATTTTGAAAGGATCAAGTCTAATCGTGAGAATATTTTAAAAATCGGATTTTATTTTTTGATAAAGGAAATCTAGGGAAATTTATTTTTTTCGTATATTCTTTCAAATGTATATTTTAGGAACTAGCTGTATTAATATTCTTGCTAATAATTAGAATAGTCAACATTTTAAATTTGGATATAAAGGGAGGGGGACATTTTTGAGAAAAATTTGGTTGTGATTTTATTTCTAAAATGTTATTTCTCCTTATCATGACTGAAGACAGGCATGTTTGTAGATGTAACATCTTTACCTTTTTACTTATCTTTCCCCCTATTATTATTTAAATTTTTTTAAAGTTTTTGTTAAAAAAACACCCAATTAAGTTTAATATCTTGGAATTCTTCATTTTAATTTTTGCTATCAATTCATTAATTTCATTAAAAAAAATTAATCTACTGGATGTTGACAAATTCCATAATTTAACATTGTACTACAGATAGTAACAATTTTTGTAGATTTCACATAAAGAATTTGCTGTAATTAAATTGAGCCACATTGTAAGCATTTCATTAAAAAGGCAAAATCTATTGCCTGCTTGCAAATATAATCTGTTATGTTAAATTTATAAAATTTGTTTATTAATTCCTAATTGATTTCATCCCTCTTTAAAGATGTAGAATGAGGTGATGTGAAATATTCAATAATATTACTTTAGGATAAAGTTTTTTCCATTTACTGGAATTATATCTTTCTTTCTATTTTATAGTATAGAATATATTTAGAAAATTTATGCTATATCAAGTTTAGATTTTGGAAGTAGTTTTTTTTGTATTATCACTCTTGTGAAACATAATGGGCTGTCTTTATGTATGTGTAACACAAACATGATGTACGGCAAGAAAACTCTTGTAAAAGGTCTTAGTTCCATGTATTTCTGAAAATAATCAAATTAAATCCAAAAACTTGATTATAGTAATGTCTGCTGTATAAAATTCTTTATTGAAAAAAAGAATCCTACAATTTTAATTAAAAAACATTTCTCATTATCTCATAATATAGATGCTCCTAATCATGTAAGAGACCAACATACCTTATAAAGAAAACAAATAAAAATCCACAACCACTATTTATAAAAAAACCCTTCACATTCATCAATATATTATCATTATTAGAAATGGTGTATAGTTATATTATGGGTCAAAATAAGCTGCTTATAAATACTTCCAAAATCTAAACTTGATATAGCATAAATTTTCTAAATATATTCTATACTATAAAATAGAAAGAAAGATATAATTCCAGTAAATGGAAAAAACTTTATCCAAAAGTAATATTATTGAATATTTCACATCACCTCATACTACATCCAATTTTAAAGAGGGATGAAATCAATTATGAATTAATAAACAAATTTTATAAATTTAACATAACAGATTATATTTGCAGGCAGGTAATAGATTTTGCCTTTTTAATGAAATGCTTACAATGTGGCTCAATAATTACAGCAAATTCTTAAGCAGCTTATAAATATAGTTGTGAAGCAATAATGAGAAATATTTAAGTAACCCTTCTTTCATATCCTTCTAATCTGAATCCGATCAAATCCATGAGTTTGCTTGCCTTCAGCACCCCAGCACTACATTTGGGTCTTTGGAACTGTTCAGCTTGTGACTAGGCAACACAACTGAGCAGATGGTGAGGTGTGGCTTCACATGTATTGCACTTTGTACACACTGCAAACTTTTTAAAATCACCTGAGAATCTGATGGACCTTAAGTGAACAGAAGTTAAATGTGCCAAAGCAGTTTGGACTTATCTGTTCCCATCAAATTTTATAGCACTGCAGGGACTTTTACTATGATACCATGTATGCGCTGGTGGTTGCCTTCAATTAGTATCTAAAGAAACCTTTCTTTTTTGTGTAATTCAAAACAGTTCAAGGGATCCTAATTTACTGAAGTATAGCAGTGCCATCCTTAGCCAGTTTATCTGCAACTAGCTGCATGGCCCGGCATTGCACGGGCTATCTCTACTTTTATAAATTTTCCCTTTCTTTCACAAAATCAGAGCTTCTAAGACTCATTTTCAAAATGACTTCCCCCCCTCCACCGCTTAACCCGGCGTTGTTTGGGCTTTCTCTTTTCCTCATGACACCAGCATTTCTGTGTGTGTGTGTGTTTGTACGTGCACAATGTGAGTGACTTCTAAAATTATGTCAAAAAATTTCCCTTTTTCGAAATAGCTGCATGGCCTGGCATTGCACGGGCTATCACTACTGTTATAAATTTTCCCTTTCTTTCACAAAATCAGAACTTCTTCAAAATGACTTCCACTTCCTCCCCTTCACCGCTTAGCCCAGGGTTGCTCGGGCTTTCTATTTTCCTCGTGACACCAGCATTTCTATGTGTGTGTTTGTACGTGCACAATGTGAGTGATTTCTAAAATTATGTCAAAAAATTTCCCTTTTTCGAAATTTGCTCCATTCCTCTTATTTTTGATTTAAGACAGGTTTCTTTCCCATCTCTATAGCCCGAACACGGTTCTTTTTAGTGTAAAATAATTGTTCTATCTTCCCCTCCTTCTCACAGATAAGATATAGCTTCAAATTTCGATGTATGACTTATAAAAAAAATACTGCGTTAGAATTTAAAAAATTATTAATGTGAAGCAATAATAAAAAGAAAAGGATTCTGATGCTAAGAGTAAAGCTTTAAAAAGTAGCGTAATGCGAAATTGAAAGTTTCTGCCTCCTCAGTTTCGAACCTGGGAACTGCCGTTTCATAAAGCGCAGCCGATTTAATAATTGGGCCTTGGGTTCCTTTGGGGAAAAGCATTGAATTGAGCTTTAAAATAAAGGTAGTTTTTTTTTGAATATCCCATTTCGTTAATCGTTAAAGTAAGATTTTTTTCGGGTTTCATATTTATGATAATGCTTTCAAACTTCATATAAATAATAGACGATGTACTTTTTATTAACAAAGAATTCCTTTAGTAATGAAATAATAGAAATAATCCTTTAAAAAAAAAACATATATATATATTTATTAAAATCAAATTTCTATAAGTAATTAAAAAGAAGTTCCGAATTTTCCCCTGGAAATAAATTATCTTTCCGATTCTCTGCAGAAGATGCCACGTGCATAATAAATGCGTTTTAAGGTTTTTAATTAATATCTTTTTAACTAATTGGAATATCGGTATATAAATGGTCAAAACAGATTCCTCGGATCACACAGCTACAATTGAATATTTTAATTGCAAGTAACTAATTGCTAATCATCCAGACATTAAACATAATTACATAATAAATGTGAATAAAAGATAGTAATCAAAAAGTATGAAACAAAAATAAAGAATGTAATTAGAATTATTTAATTTATCGCAAAAGAGAAAAAAGTTGAAAAACACCTTTTTTTTTTAACTGTAATTAAAATATTTTATCAATCTTTGTACAGATTACGTATAAAAAAATAGTTAGTGAAAACGATTTACAGTGTAATTAGTTTGAATTGTTAAGAATGTGTTATATTCAAAGAGAGAGAAATTCTGCCTGAATGTTTTTTATTTAAAAAAAATAGCAAACCATTCTATAAATTAAAAATAAAAAGGTAATTTCTAAATTTATTTTGAAATAGTTTTAAACATTTCTTTCGTAAGTATTTTTTAAAAAAATATTTCGTTTGTTTTATCTGCAATATTTATAATATAGATAAAACTTCGAATTCCCAAAATTTTGGTGATTAATACCTTTAAAATAAAAATTTATTTTTTTGATATCCTGTTTCGTTATTCCTCTTCAGGTTCGAACCTGGGAACTGCCATTTTAAAAAGCAGTGTCTTAATCAACCATGCCACGCTTTCCTTCGGTTAGAACGGTAAAATAATTTTTAAATATCAGAAAATTTTTGTGTTATTAATTAATATCTTTTTAACTAATTGGAATATAAATGGTCAAAACAGATTCCTCGGATCATTCCCTAAATTTTGATACCTTCTACTAGTTTCTGCGACTTGTGGTTCTTGAGAAAATTTGGATATATACATAGATACGTTTGTTTACCTACGAATTTTAATAGTGTAGATATCATCTTTTAGATTCATGTGAGATGATATCCTTTACAGATGGAAAACACTAGTCTTGGACAGGGTATTGAGCTTATTTAAGTAGCGTTAAACACAAATTTAAACATCAGAACTTGCTTGATGGAAAAAGAAATTCTCACATTGGTCATAAAATCAAAACCACAGCACTCGTATAGTGAGAAATTTTCTTGCAAAACCTGATACACACACACATAATATGAAAAATACCAACTAGAAAAGTACAAAGCTCAATAATGTGACTTTCAAATTATCTGACACTAACAAGAAGTTATAAAACTGCTAGATATATATATAAAGCATCCCTCACCTTTCATTATGATAACTTAGTTATACATTTTTTAAAAACATGAGCTAAAGTCTTATGGTGCAAATTCTCATGGCTTGAGTCAATAAGTACTAACTTTCTTGTATGTATAGTATTTTTGTGATTTGTGTGAAATGAAATGTTATAATTTTTTGCTTATTAGTGAGATTTGAATGCTGTTACAAATGCGATTATTTAAATTTGTTCATATTAACTTTAATTTTTTTAGTTGTTGGAGCTCTCATTGGAAAGCAACAAGGAAGAAATATTGAAATTATGAATTCAATTGAGTTAATGTTTGATAGAATAGAAGGAGATATTATAATCGACAAGGACTATTACTCAACAAAGGAGCAACAATGTAAGCATTTGTATTGTATTAACATGATTTTTTTTATATAGGTTTTCTTTGATTTTCGATTCACTATTTTTTTCAATTAACATTTAAATTATATTATTAATGAGCACTATTTGTTTTTCACATTTAGAAGCACTTTCTATTTAATAAATATATTTAAAAAATTTCCTGTATTTTCACAATATTTTTTATTAGTATTTGCCAGGAATTGTTTTTAAAATAAAGAAACTTTTAGTATTATTGTTATTCTTATAAATAAATACACCATATTTGCTTTAAGCTAAGTTGCACTATTTTTCCAGTGCTTAAGCTACTGAAAATTGGGTGCAGCTTAGAATTGAAGAGAAAACATTTGTTGAATGGGAAAAAATGAGTTTCCACCCCTTTCAAAAGGAAAAATGTAACCATCCATTTTGGTAACTTGCATTGATGACTTATCCAATTCAGTTATTTATCTCCAGTATTCAGTCTATCCTGAACATCATTGTCTGCTCGTATTTAGGAAATTTTTTGTATACGCTTTCTTTTAATTGCCTTAGCATCAAACATATTGGTAATAGCATCAAGACGAGTTCACTATGACTCAAGTATGAAGGGGGAGGCAATTTTATATGCAGAAAAAAACGGAAACAGAGCTGTGGCCACTGAAAATTTGACACGGATGAAATAAATATACATGAATGGCATAAACAAAATGATATAATTTTGGCTTGTTAATGTTCAGCAGTCTAATTCTTTTAAAAAAACATGTTGCTTAACAAATGCATTGGATGGCACAGAAGACGACACTGTGTGGCAAAATAGCAACACCGGTACAAATTCCGAAGTCAGCTGTGACAATAGAAGTGATGAATCATTTTCGAAACATGGTACTGATGGTTAGAGTAATTATAGGTTCATGTATGTATTTCAAAATTTTTAATACTGGTGAAATAAATTAATTATTAACTTCTTATTATTTCTCATTAATTAAAAAAAATTCGTAAGTATTGAACATCAATGAATCTTTCATGCAATTTTTTCTCAAAAACGTGTAGAGAATTGGCGGTGCTACTTAGATTCGAGGAAATACGGTATACTTAGATAAATTATAATAAAATCTGTTTATACTGCAATAATATTTCAATAAGAAATCAGTTTGTAATGAAAAAAATTAATATATTAATCTATTAAGACAATATTTATAATTTATTTTTAATAATATATATTTTTTGTAGTTAAACAAGTTTTCAGTGATTTGGATCTGATTGGTTGGTATACCACTGGTGATGCTGTAAATGAATCTGACATTAAAATCCATAAACAGGTGAGGCTTCTTACATTCCTACTTACAGTTCTTTTGTATGTTGTGTGTGTGCAGATATTTATATCTTACATATACTTTTTTCAGATAGCTTATATTTTTAAAAATATTTTGTAGATATGTGAAATTTATGAAAGTCCAGTGTTCTTAAAGTTAAATCCTCAAGGAAGGCATACTGAAGTAAGTTAGCTATTCACAATTATGAAATTTTAAGAAACACGATAAAAAATATGTAGTTTAAGTTGTAATTGAAACTCTATCTATAAATTTTTTTATACATGTAAAGCTTTAGTTAAGTCACATATATTTTTTGTTAGTACATTTTATCTCTTTTTATTTGTTCTAGTCAAACTAAATGTTTTTTTTTTTAATATTTCTTCATAAATGTATGCATTTTGCTAAATCAAGTGTTAAAAGGGAGAACAAACATGTATTATTTTAATAAATCAGTTAAAAATTTATATATATTTATATATCAAACAATTTTGAGAAATTAATAAAAAGTTTTTTTTTCAGCTACCTGTGTCAATTTATGAATCTATTATTGATTTAGTGAGTGGTGAGGTAAGTCATGGGTATTTTGGTCTGTCACTATTTCTTTTAAACTTACACCCCCTTCCGATTTTCTTCTAATCACTTGCAAATTAGTATTTTCAAAGAAGACTAAAATTTGAAATCATGTTCTGTATGTCTTACAAATTTTTATTTTTAGTTGCATTATATTGTATTTTGCAAATTTTTTTACGTATTATTTTTTATGGTTTTATTAGATTTTTCTTAATATGTTATTAAGAAAGAGCAGTAATTTTTATTTTATTCTTTTTATTAGTTGTAGCTTTCTTTAAATTTATGTCTTTAAAAATTTTAGTTTAATTCTATTGATTATCATTTTTTAAAGAGAACTATGAACCTTATAATTTTCACCTACAACATTTTACTCTTCCAAACACATCCTTAATTATGTAAATTTTGATAAAGATTTTAACTCACTTAAAATCAATACCAGTCATTGCAATTTTTTTTAACTTTGCTGCAATATCCAAGTTTTATCATTATATTGAAATGATTATATAAATTGTATAATTAATACTTATGTTATGTAAACTATTATCCTAGGCTAATTTATGTCTATCAATGAAATAATATGAATATATTTGAAATTTTACTTAAGGCTACTATGCTGTTTGTCGAATTGTTATATACTCTGGCCACAGAAGAAGCTGAACGTATTGGATTAGATCATATGGCAAGAATGTCAACTAATGAGTCTGGTGAAAGTTCTTTAGGTATAGTTAAAAATATATTTTTCATGTAATTATAATTGTAATTCAGTGTCATTAAATTGATTCATGACATTTAATTACACTATAAAAAAACAATGCACCAAGAGCAATTTGTCTGATAGAGACAAAAATTAGTGGGTAGAAAGATTATGTATCAAATAGAAAATGATTAAAATTTCAGAAAAATTGAATGATTTATTGCAGAGTTATAAAGAGCTCAATAAGGTGATGACTCACCTTTAGCCTCTAGTGTTTGAAAAGTTTTAAGACAGTTCATAACAACACGTGCCCTATGTGGTCTGGCATTATCTTGCTGAAAAATAAGGCCAGGGTACTGCAAAAGGAATGGTAGCAAAACAGTCCTCAGAATTTCATCAATTTACCGCTGTGCTGTAAGTATGCCTCTAATGACAACCAAAGAAGTCCGGCTGTCAAAAGAAATGGATACCCAAACCATAACTCCTGTTTGAAGGCCTGTGTGGCATGCAATAGTGAAAACAGGATTGGCACGCTTCCCAGGACCTCTCCAGACACATCTTCAATTATCGCTAGGGCACATTTGGAAGCGGGATTCGTCACTAAACACTATACATTTCCAGTTATCATGATTCCAACTTGATGGAGCCAAGCACCACCATAATCTGGCTCGACAGTGTGCAGGCATGAATGGCAAGTGGCGCAGTGGTCGGTACGAACGTAAATTTCTCTCTACCCGCCAACTGTGAATGGTCATGGTGGACACTCGTGTGTGGGTCACACGTCTGATGGTTGATAACGACAAATCAGGCTCTGTGACAGCTGATCTGACAGTCAATTATGTCCTTTCAATCTCCTGTGGCCTAGGTTGACTGCTACCATCATGATGCTGAAATCTGCATCATGATGCCAGCATGTTTTAATGGCCACATCACTTCAACCCATATGACGAGCGATTCTCTAATTTGTCCCACCTGCCTCTTTCAATCCAATGATACAACCTCTTTCAAACTCTGACAGTTGCTCATAATGAACTCGAATCCTGTGGCGAGACATTTTTCCAGTCGTTGAAAGGTGTTCTAAATTGCAATGCAACAGAAATTTTGAGCATCAAATTGAGAATTGCTTCTTATAGACACCTACTGAGTGTGCAGTTCCGATACGCTGTAGCTCATGCTATATATATTCATTCATTGGACACCAAATTTTAATCAGTTGCATGTTCGATATAAATGTCTTTGCATACAAAATTTCATTACAATCAGGCAACTCCTTGGTGCTTTGGTTATAAAGTGTTTTTCATGAAATTTTGGCAGTTGATTTCATTTTTTATTGTTTAAAAAAAAAGAGCATGCACTTTGTTTAAATGAATAAAAATTGGTTGCTGGGAAATTATTCTCAGAGGAATAATAATTTTAAACTAAAATTTATACCAGAAACTTAATTTAGACAGTATTTTCTTGTATAATTCATTCAGTGACTATAACTATTAATATACATTGAATTCTTAGACATATGACTAAGAAATTTTAAGAGAGGTGCAGGTATTCTCTCGAAGAAATGTATGGTTGAAAATAGTAGAATTTTGTATATTCATCTTTGTCTAGGTTGTGTTCTATATGTCAAATAGAATTGTGTGAATATAAAACTCCCTAGAAAATTATATTTTATGTGTTTATTTTAAAAAAAAAAACACTGCTTGCTTTACTTACATTTATCAAATTTAAAACAAATAGAAGCTGACTTTTATGAAGTAAATTTCTTTTACCATACATCCAGAAGTTGTGTTTAATAATAAACATTTATCAATGATATTTTCCTCAGTTAACATTCTTTGAGAATAAATTGTATTTTTGGATTGAAGGAAGCAGATTTTGAATAACTTGCCAAATTAATCTCATACAACTGCTTGCAGGTATTTTGCTCAGTATTGCAAAATCATGCATGCTCATAGCAAATATAAGTTGTAATTCATCTAATTATATTAAGTATGTAGAATTGTTGGAGCTTCTGAGAAGCATGGTCATGTGAAACAGTTTAGATGTTCACTATTCAGTGATGGTGTTTTCTGATATTGATATTTATCTAATTTTTATCACAAAGTTGTATTTTATGTGAATTGTTGTATTTTTCATATCTAGGAAATAAACAATTGTTGTTATATTACCTATTATATGGGCTTGAGTGATAATCGGCTATTATTAGTTTGACAATCTCATTTCATTTGTTCCACTGTTATGTGTTTTGCTAATTAATTATTAATGGCTTTAGCTGTAAAGAAGCTAAACTAGCAATTTTATAACAAGTTATTGGCGACATTATACATCTTTCTCTCTTACCTTCTATTTTTAGCAACTTCATAGGTAACATAATTTGATATATACTCACATTCTTGGAATTTCATAATTTAAGTTCACTGCAAACGTTCAAATATAAGCTCTAGTGTATTGTGAGTGATGTTTTGTAAAGGTTTAAAGCTTCTACTTTAGCATAAGATTTCCTGAAACCAAACCATGCAATAGGTGGACTAAAAGGATATTAAAATTTTTAAGTGATATATCACCTGACTGGTTCAAAATTACAAGGTGTATTGATGTTTATTGGTTTTTTAAATCAAGCAGAAACTGGCAACTGAAGGGACTCAACAAATTATTAATTTTATTAGAATTTATTTTGTGTGCAATTGTATTTAACTATAATTTTTTTCACTATCAACATATTGAATTTTACGTATGTTAATTGAACCATATTTAATGAAGTAATAGGGATTTCAACTATTACTTCATGAGTTAAATAAAATTAATTCATCATTTTTGTTAATGTTGCCAATCTTTTATATTGTATAGTGGCGGCGGTAGCCTGGCAGGTATGTCATGAGTTCAATCCTGGTACCGCAGAAGACCCTCTGTGCAGAGAGGGCAAACGCACATTAAATATGTTGAGGCTTAAACATCCTCCTGTTGGTATGGTGTGGAAGTTGGGAGAGGGAGTACCAGCTCAGGTGTCGTCCTGGTCACTTGACCATGGTTCAAAATTACAAAGTCCGTCACCAGTAACCCTTTTACTGCTTTATAGTGTGATATAAATATAACTCCTAACTCTTTATATTGTATGATTCATGAGAAAGAAAAAGGAAAAGATATTAAACTGGCTATTTATGAATTGAAATGATTGCAAATGAATAAGAAATTTTAATGTCTGTAATAAATACTACTTTATATTTAACGGAAGTATGCCATTCTAGAATTTTGATTTATTTATGTACGTATGATCATATATAAAATAACAATATTATTTTTTTAGTTGCAGAGCAGCTACAAGCTCAACATAGTGCCATTAAAATGCTTCATAGCAGAGTTCATCTTATATTAGATTATGTACGTGCTGTGAAGGAAGGAAAAGTTGCACCTAATCATGAAATTTTGCGAGAGGCATATAGTCTTTGCCATAGATTACCTGTTATTTCCAGTGAAACGTTTAAACAAGAATATTTTAATGTAAGTTTTGGATTTTGATTTAATTTTGTAACATTAGCTCAAGGTTCCTATTCTTTCTGATCCTGCCAGAATTCTTAAATGAAATGAAAACACTAGATTTATCTAAATTTGGTTTCAAAATTATGTATATTTTTTTTTCACTCTCGCAAATGCATAGATTTTGCTATATAAAGTTTTAATCCCGTGATATATAAATAAAGCGGAATTTTGTGTGGATTTCCTGTATTATTGAGAAGAGAAAGAACCTTGAGCATTCTAAACAAAATTGAATCAGTGCTTGATAATAAGTTTTTATTGGCATTGTTTTAGCATTTATTTACTATTTTTCTCATTAATTTTAATAATGCATGGATAAAATTAAATATTATAGAACTTATAATGTCTATTTGAAGTAAATTAGTATGCCTAAATTGTATCCCAAGTATTTAGGATTATTTAAAAGATGTTTTACTATGTTAACTATATATATAGTATAGTATTTTTTTAACCCCTTAATGGTCTTATAATTTTGAAGAAATCTGTCCTAAAAGTGCCTATTTTTTTTTACTCAAGAAAATTATATAAAATTAAGTATGTTCATTATATTTATTTATTTTTAAATTTGGAGTAAATTTTAAGCTTAAAATACAAAAATTTAAATTTTGAAGCCAACATTTAGGTTTGTTATGACTGAATGTTGGTTTTCTAGCCAACAGAAAAAAATTTAAAAAAAATTTATTATAACTATTCAAAATGCAAACTAAACATGATTATGGGCATATGAAATAGATAATTTTAATCATTTTAGCATGTTATTTTTGAACACTTCAGCCTGGAAATATCACGGACACGAGAAATAGAAAGGGAAATTTCACCCCGTGATTTTGACAGGAGCGAGAAATAAGGAGTTAAATGTTATAACCTAATTTTTCAAAATTTTATTTCAGCAATGTAATGATGTTGGGCTAATGACTTATCTTGGAACTTTAACTAAAGGATGTAACACAATTAACCAGGTAATAATTTTAATTTAGTTTCTTTACAAAGAAAAACAAATTTTCATAGTGAAGGATGTGTTACTAATTATCTTCTCATCTTTTCAGTATGTAAATAAGTTCAACATTCTCTACGATCGACAAGGAATGGGACGGAGGATGAAAGGATTCTTCTTTTAAGTTTAGTTCGAAAAGTTTTAGCGAATGTGTACATTTTTTCTTGCTTATAAAAAATATTTTGTAAATAAATATATTCTGTTAGTTTATAGTACTTTATTTACATTTTATGAAATATATCCATTTCTTTTTTCCAAATATTCATTAGAAGTCAAATTTTTAAAGGTAAGCAAAATTACAATTATTAATTAAAAGAAAAAGTCAAAAACATAACAAAAAAGTTGCAAAATTTTATTTTTTAGTTGCATTAATGTAATTACATAGGTTTTAAGTTTAAAAAAATGCTGCTTAAATGTTAATTTTTGTTTTATTTCTATTTATAAATTTAAAAGTCCAGCAATAATTGTGACTCATTTGATACAAAACTAATTTTGTTGTTCATTTTAAACATTTCTTTAATAATTTGTAAAAATTTGCTGACAAGAAAGTTACTTAAACTGTGTATTTATTGTAACAAAATGCATTTAAAATTGAAAAATTGTTTTGCTGTAAATAAAGGTATTTAGTTTTTTAGTTTATGTGCTGTTGTTAAAACTTGATATTTACCTCGATATTAAAATTCACGATTCTGTAATCTAAACCAGGGCTCACCAACCTTATAGCTGTAGTGTTCCAAACCAATCTAGCAATATGATTCAAGGTGCCACGCTGTAGGGAATATTTGAAACAATTTGATTCTTGCGGTAATGCATGTAGAATAGGGGTCAAAAATACAGATTTAGAGGTTTATTATATATTAATTATGGATCATTTAAGGATATTTATTAACATAAAAATAAGCAACATAAAATATAACTGTTTCATCAACATAAATAAAAAATTGAAATTGTGCATATATTATGTATTTTAAAAAAATATTTATTAAAATAAGAAATAAAAGTCTAAAAATATAAGTATTCCTGCAATATAAATTACATAAAAAAACTTAAATTTTAATGTGAATTATTTCCTGCAAAGCTCTACTTAATATTGCACTATCAGGGGTGTAATTTTTAACTTTGAATTTGACACATGGTTCTGAATGTTCAGTTGTTAAATAACTTCTTTGTGGTCTAAAATATATTTCATATGAGAAAAAAAATTTGTTCACATAGATATGTAGATCCAAAAGCATTAAAATAGAACACATGGAGTTTTCGTCAAATATTTAAATCGCTCTGGTAATGACACAGAGCAGGGGTGTCCAACACACGGCCCGCCAGTATGTAAGTCGCAGACTGACTCGTTTTAAAAAATTTTTAAATATCAGGTTTTTGAAGTTTTTTCATTTTTAAATTTATTTGAAGGGAAATTTATAAACATATATAAATCTACAATGTATTATTTGCCTGTTACCTGTTGTTTTAAAATAAATCCTTTTTGGGAATAGAAAAGTCCTTTAGATTAAAATAGATTTATATTTTATCAAACAGTTATATTTGATTTTGCTATTATAAATTACTTTTTTTATAAATTTTGAATTGCGTTATGCATATCCTTTACTATGAAGTACATGATTCTCTGTGTGTGCGACTTTCATTTCTCCTTTTCCGTTTGGAGTGCCCAAAATGCAAGAGCCAGTCAGAGATATTTTAAAAGTTTAAAAAAAATATTCAGGATGGTTAAGATAAAGGACAATGTATACTTAATCGTTTGCGAATGACAGCACAATCAATTTTCAACAATAAGTATTGAAAGATCAATTCAAAAGGAACACCGTAATTTTCAAGAAAATGGTAACACACTGTAATATTTTAAAAATTATTTGATCATTGCATTATTATATTATATAAACATTATCACATTATCTATGTCTGTATACATGAAAAATAATGAAAACAATTCATTCTGTTTAAAATTTTCACTCCAATGAATGTTTTTTGTTTCCAAATCTGATATTAAAGTACATATTTCTATGTGCGCCCTGCTAGATTATGATGTTTTTCCAAAGTGGCCCACAAGGTCATTTGGGTTGGCTACCCCTGACAGAGAGCAAATAGAAAATAGCTGTTGATTTATCAATAGAGTCCACTTCCAGATCTTTTCATAATTACACGTATGACTTTTGCTTTCAATAATTCTGAAACATTTTTTCATGATCCAGCAATTAGTGACTTCATTTTCTTAGAACTACAGTCTTTTTTATTTGAATTGAATGTTTAAGGCTAAGAATGAATCACATTTAAGTGGAGAATGTTTTTTACATAAACCATAGAAACTACACGCAAGCAGATTCAGCAGAATTGTTTAATTACCAAGTATCCAAAGAAATAATCTATAAATAAAATTTCACGAGGTACGTGGAGGAGAGGCATGCAAAACAATTGAACTTTATCTCATAACTTTGTAGAGTACTATTAAGAATTGTTCCGCATACCACAGATTGCTGGCCCTGGAACTAAACCATGATTCAAGTTTGATAAAAAAAAAGAAAAGGCACCGAATGTCCTTCTTTGGTAAAGAATTTTAAAATAAAACTTTAAAAAATTTAGTTTTAAGTTTTATAACAAAGTTTTTGTACTAGGTATGTTAGTGAATGTAGAATAAAACAACTGTGCAATGATTCAAATACTAAATTGCAAATATTGAAGCAAAGCCCTCATGTAGCTGAACAGTGTGATGTTAATATTCAGTCACTCATTCATAAAAAATATTGAAACATTAGTTTCAAATTAATGTTAAAAGTCACATTAATTTCATATTGCTTTCTAGAAAAAAAAAACAAATTAAGGAAGTTTTAATTATTTAAATATTTTTAACAATCACTGAAGATAGTGAAATAAAAAAAAAAAAATGTAGAATATATAGTTGTGAATGAATTCTGTTTTTGAAAAAGTGATCAAGTATTGTTAGTGCTAAAGAGTTTCATTTGTGTCTGAAAACAATTTTTTTCAAGTATGGTATAGGAAAAACATAAAAAGTTGTCCCCTGTTCTATATGAAAATCTTTTGATAGAAAAAAAAAATCATGAACCTTTGATCCTGGATTAAGTGATAATTTTCCATATAAGTTATATATATGACAATTTTTCGAGAAGAATTATTTCTTGCATTAGAATTGATAATGTTTTGAAATTATCCTCATCCTGTCCCCAAAAATGTTATCTAATTTAGTTCATTATTAAATATTTTCCCAGTAATCATTGTTTAAAGCTAAAAGTGGGACATAAAGCTTATGTCCTGCTCCATGCCTACTGCTACTAATAATGAATTTAATTTTCTAAAATATATTTTAATAAAAAATATTCTTACTTCTTCGTTTGGAATTAAAAAGTTACATCCACGAAAAAAGTATTTTTTACTTAAAGTATTGTAATTTTTATGTGATCTGAAATTCAAGAAGCCTCTGGTGCTTAACCTTTTATGCCACAACAGTTTTCTTAATCATTTTCAACAATTATATAGAATTACTCATAAAAAAAAATCTAGCATTTTCAATTTTATTTTCACATTTTATTTTCTCAGATTTCTAAAGTAGGGAAAATAAAATTTATCAACCAATAATTTATTTTAAAAATTAAAAAAGGAAAAAAACGAAATGCTCATAAAATAAGTGCAGAAATTTAAGGAAGTTCTCTTAAAATATAAATTCCCTTGATGCAAATGCATTCTACACAAATTTTGCTAAGTCTCAGAAATCTTAATCAAGGGTATTTTGGTGCTGATGTTGAGGGTGCTTTTGGAAACAACTGAGACAAAAGACGGCTTTAGACTGATTTCTAAGTACATTAACTCGTGACATTGTTAGTTTTGAGTTACAAAAGAGGTCACCGCATACTCCTCTCGCAGTTTCTTGGGCTTTTTATGAAGGTATATTGATCTCTAACAATTCTAGGTTCGTGCACTACTATTTATAAGGGGAGGGCATGACTGAGGAAATTCATTTCGGGTCCAGACTTGGTGTAATAGTAGTACTCCTTTTGGGTGTTCAACTCCCAATGTTATTCCGCCGAATGGCCAGTCAATTCGGAGAAAATAGCCTTCGAAATTCATGCTTAGCTTTTATACAATTAAGTTTCAATTTTCTATAACGATTTCGTAACATGGTTGGGAGAGTGCCTGGTTACTATGCGGGAGGTCAGGGTTCTATTCACGCGATAAACTTTTCTTTTCAATTCTTTTAACTATTTTTGCAAAGAAAATAAATTTATTTATAAAATTTTTTATTAAATGATATTTTATCTAATTGTTTTGTATTTTATAAAGTTAAAAAAATTTAATTTATTTAAATGATTTACTATTAAAATTATTATCAATTACAGTTATTTAAAATTATTTTCAATACGAATTATTATTTTATTCATGTATTAAAATTATTAATACTTTATTATTAAAATTATTATTTATTAGTAAAATTATTTTTTTATTTATTAAAATTAATTTATTAAAATAAATATTTTATAAAATAATTAAATTGTAAGCCCAGTGGCTGAGTGATTAGTGCATCAAGCTTCCACACCACAGGTCCGAAGTTCAAACCCCGGGCTGGGCAAGGTTGACTCAGCCTTTCATCCCTTTAGTGGGTCGATAAAATGAGCGCCAGGCTTGCTTGGGAACTTAACACTGGGGGGCTTTGCGTCAGACTAACCACCTGACTGGAACATCTGCTCAGGGCCCATGGTCACGTATACTGAGTTGGGCACAGTAGGCCTTGGCCATCATTAGCTGTCGCGCCACTGAAAAAAAAATTAAATTCAGAAAAAAAAGCCACATATTATTTTTATTATATTATGAAATACTTTAATATTATACTAATATATTTTACAAATTATTTTATATTATATATATTTTATTTATAGTATATTGTATTTCACATTATAAAACTATTTGTAACTAATTTTTACGTAAAATATTTAATATTTATTACATATTTTATTATAAATATTACTTAATATAAAAATATATTTATATAAAATTTAATATAAATATTTATATAATTACAATAATTTGTTTACTTTATAAAATACAAAATAATTACATAAAATATTAAATATTTAATAAACTTTTCACAAATAAATTTATTTAATTTGAAAAAATAATTTAAAGAATTGGGGGAAAAAAGTTTATCGCACGAATAGAACCCTGACCTTCCGCATAGTAACCAGGCGCTCTCCCAACAATGCTATGGAATCGTTGGAGGAAATTGAAACTTAATTGTAAAAAAGCTAAGCATGAATTTCGAACGCTATTTTCTCCGAATTGACTGGCCATTCGGCGGAATTACATTGAGAGTTGAACACCCTAAAGGAGTACTACTATTACACCAAGTCTCGACCCCAAATAAATTTCCTTAGTTGTGTCCTCCCCTTGTTAGATAAATATCGATCTTGGTCATGTTTTGGCCAAATTTAAACTGCTTATCTGCGGGTCAGTTTATTCAAGCTCCTTGTAACTGATCTAGAAGGAATTCTCTCTTGGAATAAATTATTTTACTATTTTATTTCTTTTACTCCTATCATTGATTGTTCTGAGTTATATATACGGGGCAGGTTATCTTGGTACTTTAAAATTGTAACATTATGTCCAACATCTTAAACTCGATTTAGAATTCTCTTTCACTCCACGCGTGCGTTCAGTTCTTTTCTTTATTGTTTACATATTCAATACAGTATTTTATGAATTACTTGTACGATGTAATATTTGTATTCTAAGTAGGGTATATTTTTGAGAGTTAAAAGGAAAAATTTCTGAACTTTCATTTTTTAAAATCTTGATTATATTTCTCTTTCTATAGACTTCATTCTTCATTTTAAATTCCTGTACTAGAGCTTGACGGAATTAAAAAAAATTGTTTTAATCCCATTATATAAATCGGTTATTTATAAGAATCAAAATCCCTAAGTAAAAGAATTGTTAAAATTCTGTTATATTTCTAGTATTGTTCTGATTCAAAGTAGATATTTTTAGTTGGATTGTTGAAATTTGCAATCGTATTTGAAATGCCGACCAGCCAGGAGCTTCAACAATCCGAAGAGAAAAAATCACTTTGTGCGAAGTTCGGGCTGTAGGGACAGTATTATAACAACTGTCTTAAACGCTGTACCATATCATATCTGAGTCCATATGCAGTTAGGAATTGTCCTTCAACAATAGGGCACCTGACAAGAACAATCTGGTGGCTTTCAATAAACTGATTTACGCAATCGATCCAGCCTTGAACAATAATTAATATTTACCATTGCTCCACAGTGAGGACAACAACCAGCAGCGCACAGTGGCAATCCTAAAAAACTGACCACAATTTTCTTCGTGGTCGACGTTATTTTGAGGATGAAGAGTGTCCATGACACTGCAAGTTGCTTCGTCTCAGCTGTTTTGTTCTGCAGTGGCCGCAGTAGCTTAGTGGCCAAGGCAAGGTAACGGACTCGGGGTTGGCGTGTCATGAGTTCGAGCCGTGCAGAGGGGGCCGGTTTCAAGTTAAATCCGTCGAGGCTCAAACGTCCTTCCGTTGGTGTGGTGTGGAAGTTAGGAGAGGTGGTGCCAGCTCTGGTGTCATCTTCGTCACTTGGCCACGTAAAAATTACGAGGTCCGTCTCTAAAAGCCCTCGCGTAGCTGAATAGGGCAGCCATAGCTGATAGGTTAATACTGCAGCCATGCTTTGTTTCCTGTAACGATTAGTGTGCTGGAATGGAACATCTTCTGTCCGTATTTAGTTCCTGAAAGACATTTCTATTAGTGTGATTTTATGCTCGTTTATGAGCGCACCTAGCGAAAGCATGTCTTCCAATTGCCATAGGAGTTGTTAAGTGCCTGCGCAAACTCGCCAACAGTTGGTTTTAATTAAAGCATAGCACACATTGCTGTTTCTGCAAAGGCTTAGCTGCTGTCATGATGCTGATACATAGAATGTCTGTAAAGGCTTAGCTGCTAAAATGGAGCCTATTTGAAAGAAGGACCTTTTTTATATGCACATTTTGTATGAAGACGTGTTAGCCCTGCTTGTGTTTTAACCTGTTCAATCTCCTTTGAAAAGGTTAAACTATTTTTCCCTATATATATATATATATACATTATATATATATATATATATATATATATATATATATATAAAGTCTAGAAAAATATTTCTTTCATTACGAGGAGAATTAGTTTTTTCCCGTCGACTTTTCTCTTTTTCCATTCTTACTATTAACTCACGCTCTCTCTATATTTATTTATTTGTTTGTTTATTTATTTATTTGTTTATTTACTTGTTTATTTATCTTGGTGAAATTTTCAATCGTTAATAAAATTCATTTTAAAGCGCTCAATTGAGCTAAAATTTAATATACATGATTTTATTTTGGATGACAATACAATAATTTAATTATAATTAATAAAAATTAATTGATTAAAACTAATTATTTAAAGAATTACAAATACAGCCACGTTGGCGACTCAGTGACCATTTTGGTGACTTGTGTCAAAACTTTAAAAGGTTTCTTTTCTCACGTTTTAAAGCATTCAGTTGAACTGAAATTTTATATATACGATTGTTTTGGATGACAATACGATACTTTAATGCTAATTAATAAAAATTAATTACCACTTAATGTTGAGATTCTGTCCTATGTATATAAATATTTATATTAATTGTAACTATTTAATAAAAAGTAGCTAAAATAAAATTTTTCTTTGTTGATCTAAGTAGGAATTGACTTAAATTTTTTTTTTTATATTACTTGTTTGGATTCATGACTGTTTGGGTTTCGTAAACAGCTAGAAATCGTATTGCGATTCAACTTAGACGGGCAATCTCTCGTATCCTTTATACTCACATTTTTATAGGCTTGTCCTTTTTAAGTCATTTGTGGGTATACCTCTGAGAATATCCTATAAAAGAAAGATTATCATACGAAAAATATTTCTAAATATGCTACGAAGAAAAATGATACAATTAGCTCATCTTACCTTATATTGTGAGCTGTGGATGAGAACTACACAAAATCTTCACAAGTGTCCTATTTTTTTTACAACTTAGAAGTGAATATATAACATTTTTCTCGAAAATGAAAGTGGCTGATCATTTTTAATGTTTATCATCGGAAACTGTTAGAATATTTACGAGTAATATTAATCCAATAGGTTAAAATTTAGAAACAAATTTATTCAAAATTTCAATGACTTTTCAGTTTTTTTTTTTACAAAGTGAATATCACGCACTTCATATAATAATAAAAAAAATTAACTCAAAATTTCATCTTATTTTGCAATTTCTTCTTTACTCTTTTGGAATTTCCCTCCGCATTTTGGTTATACTTATTATTCATTGTGGGAAACCCTTGACTGAGAGATATAGATACAATATATGATGCATTAAAAATATTCAATAGATTTACTGCGTAATGTTGTGAAATTTAGATTTTAAAGGACAGAAAAAAAAATGAAGCATTTTTTGTTGCTAAATATATTATTAAGTGTTTTAATACTTTATTTTTCTTATCATTTTACATCTTGTGCTTGAGTTTAAAAAAATACATTATCTTAAATATTTATTATTATTATTATTTTGTTCATAGGTTTTGTTTCAATGTTCATAACTTAATTTCTGATTTTGCCTTAACAAAGAAATTAATCGCTTACCAATTCGAGAATACTATACAAATAAAAGAAAATAGTTTTTCCTTATTTGTGAATCAAGCTCTTAAAATTTATAATACGGTTGGACCCCTCTAATTAATAAAGTCGCTGAATCCCGAAAAAAGTTCGTTATGTGGAAAATTCACCAAATAGAACTATACATGTTTCAATATACTTTATTTTTATTCCAGGAAAATCTCGTAAAATAGAAATTCAACTTTACTTGGTTTATACCAGCGATACTCGACCTGCAGCCCACCGAGCCTTTTTAAATGGCCCGGTTATGGCCCATTGTTCTGAGAAATTTACTTATTAAAGAACATTGCATTAAAAATTTGGTGGGAAATTCTTTGTCAAGAAATCATATATATCAATTTTGCTGTCGGTGTCGTACGAGTGCGAATTGATATTCCTTTTCTATTTGGAATGGTTACGGTTAGTGATAACAGACAACAGTGGAGTAGTGATGATTTTATGGATGAAACTAATTTTTAACTTTCTTTCATATCTTGAAAGCGGAAAATATTCGAAGAAAATATATCTTTTGAAGACGATTGGGAGGTTGACTATTTGGTAGTGAAAAACAAACATGGATCAAAAATTGTTTGATTTGTCTCGAAAGTGCTGTATTTAAAAAATACAAAAAAACAGGAATCACTCAATGGCAATTTTCCTTGAAGATCTCTTTCAAGAGGCGATAAATATGATTTCTTGAATAATCTTTGCAACAGCAACAAAGTGTTTTCTCAGTGGCAATATCACAGCGGTAACAAAGATATCCTATGAAGTTTGTTACATTATCACTAGCGTAGCTAGTTCTGAGAGGGCCCTGTATCAAAATTCCTTCGGGGCCCTTTTTCTGATATGTGCTCCCTGTTAGTGGGATTGTAGTTACACGTGTTGGGGCCCCTCATCATTGATATGGTGGTAGCTACGCTCCTGTTTATTATTAGTAATCATATGAATCCATTTACTGACGCAGAAATTGTGAAGGGGTGTTTCTTAAATGCTTTTAATTTAGTGATAGTGACAAAAATAAAAAATAATTTTAAAAAAGCAAAACAGGAGTTATACTGTAATCAATTTTCCACATTTTAAATTTCCAATGTTATCTTGGTATTAAAGCATCCCCTCATTTTTCCTCATGTTAGGCCTGCGTTAAATAACTAACATGTGTATGCGGCCCGCGTGAAATAGCTGACATATGAATGCAGCCCAGCAGAAAAAAAGGTTGAGTATCCCTAGTTCATACCATTAAATTTGTTATCGCATATTGTTGTTAGGTCTTTGATTATTCTTCTACACAATCCTTCCATAGACCAACATATTTTTAATTTTTACCATAGAGATTAACCCTCGGGGCTTTCGTCTACATGTTTATTAGAATTTTACACCTTCCCCCCCATAAGAGAGGTCTGTGTACATCACTGGTGGAACCATGGTGTGAGCCGGAAACTCTTTGGGACACCACACTAACTTTCGTGTGTTCAATGGAGGCATTGTGAATGGTTAAATATATCTTGACAGTACCTTAACCCTCCAAGCGGTTAGCACGGAAAATTCCGTCTTTGTAAAGATACTTCAAAAATGCACTGCACGGGTTTTTTTGCCTTCAAGTAACATTTTCAAAAGCGGATTAGCCGTACTTTTCTGAAATCCTTTCCCCCTTTTAAAGGTTTAACATCTTGAAAGATAATTAGGGACGGTGGAAGCAACACAGATAGGAAGTTTTATGGCTCGCAGGGAACCCCGTGTTTTGACCCTGGAGCAATCGTAAGAAATCGGGGGAAAATTTCTTTAGACCCCAGGAAGTGTTTGTTTGTTAGCTTGTATTTTAAAAGTATTGAAAAGTCCCAACGCATAAGTAAAATATGTTACAATTCCCTTTTGGTTTCATATTAATTTGAAACTGTAACAAGTTGGGGCGTGTCAGGGCAATCTGCTATTTTATATAGTTAGACAAATTATCTTTTTTAAAGTATATTCTTTCGCTTCATTTTTCTTATCTTAATCAATGCTTTCAGTTTTGAAACATGATTATTTCATTATAAGATGCCAAAAAATTAATAAAACACCAAACACTTTAAAATTTGAAATCTTTTCAACTTTCCAACCACTAAAAATGAATAAATTTAAACTTCATCAAATAATTTGAAACATTTTCTTACACTTTGATAAAAATAATAACGAGAAAAAAACTAATTAAGATCTATTAGTTTTTTTTTTTTTAGATTTCAAAGCCCAAGTGTTCAGGGAAGTTTACGTACAGTGCCTAGTTATATATTGTTAAAATACACCGAATTATATTTGAATTTTAAGTGCTTGAAATTCAGTTTACATCAAAGACAACATGAATGAAGATTTTCCCACATTTTTTTTATAACTTGAATGTTTGAATAAATGGTAATCAAAAATATACGGAAACATTTACAGTAGACATTTATGCATATAAATAAACATAAAAATCCATTTTAAATTCGAGCTATTCAAAAACATTAGAATTATTCTTCAAAAATATCTATTTATGCAAAATACCTCAACATTTATCTTTTTTTAAAGGCTAACTGAATAAGTAATTAAAATCTGGATATTTTTTGAAATCTCAACCGTATATAGCTAGAAATTTTATGTTAGAAATTCCATTTGAAATTTCGAAAAAATAAATGTATCGCGCAGTTAAAAATTATTTACCATAAGTTCTAGCAACTCTTTGAGTATAATATAAATTTCAAATTTTATTATATAGCTTCTTTGGTATTTTTAAATATATTTCGAAGATATCATACAATTCAGTTAAAAACTGCATGCTAAGAGCAAAAAATATACTAAAAAAATCGACGAATATACAATAAAGTTTTACATAGAAGCAAAACTGAGAAGCTAAAGCGTAGGAATGAAAAATTTTGAGTATATCTGAAGTAGTTTTCGAAATATTTGTTTTAAAGTTCAGAAAATTTGTGTGCGTTATGTTATACTTAATATTAATTAAATGGTTAATATAATATGTTAATAATAGTCATGTAATCGTTTGATGACACATTCATATTCTAATAAAAATTATAATGGTCATTGATACAAATGTAAAGAATTTTATGTAATTTTAAATTCAGACATTAATATATTGATGTAGAAAATATAAAACGACCATCTCTAAAATACATGAAAAATGCAGTCTGCTATAAAATGATCTTGACAAACAAAATACGGCATTTTCACTTACTGTGGTAGAGCCGGCTTAGTCAGGGGCGATCTGGAAAAACAGAGAGGGAACCGCGGTTTTGATGGATGCCGCTCTAGCTTTTAAATCTCTCAGGAAAAAAAATATATAAATTACAAATGCAAAAACTAAGTCTTGTAATTTTCCATACATTTTTATAGCAACGAATTGTGGAATTGGCTCCCAATACTTTGTTGTGTTTGACAATATCTAAGGTAACCAACCATATTTTAGATAGATTTGCACTACTTTTTCGTAACCGTATTCCTTTTAAAATTAATTCGTGCAGCCAAAATACACTTTTTGCACTCTTAAAAATTTATGTAAACTATAAAAGTTAATTTTAATTTATGCAACTTGTGAAATGTTCATAATTAACCATTTCCGTCTAAACAGTTTACATGAAAAAAAAAGTTTGGACTCCCTCATTCATTAGGGAATTATATAAAATTCTAACATTAAGTTTTATTTTTCACCGAATAGGGTCGAGTGGTAGTGTATCGTGCTTAAACACCACAGGTCTTGGGTTCTATTAACGGGCTGGGCAAGGTCGACTCTGCCTTTCATCCCCGCTACATTGGGTCGATAAATGAGTACCAAGCTTGCTTCGGGTCTTAAACATTGAAGGTCTCTCTTCAGACAGACCACCACATTGGGACATCTGCTCATGTACCTCAGCGCCCAATGGTCACGTATATTGGGATGGGCAAAGTAGTTCCTGGCCCTCATGGATTGTTGTGCCACTGAGTTTGAGTTTTAAGTTTGAGGATTGCCTCACTTTGGGGATACCCCTTAGATAAACATGTATTTCCACTCATTTGCAATTAAACATTTTTCTTTCAATTACGTTTATTTCAGAAGGAAGTTTGATTTTTCAAATGTATTTGCTTAATAACATGTATATTTGTGTATTATATTAAAATTTTGATCAATCCAAAATTACATGTTTTTAGCTCCTCTAAAAGCTTTTAGGATGTTAGAACTGATCTTACAATCCATATACGTTTTATAGTAGTATATTTAAAAATGATAAAGACATTTTTACGACTGTGTGAGCTTTTATGCCTCGTTTATAAATATAAAAAATTGCATTCAGCTACAGTTTTTAAAATGTACTGAAATAAGTGGAAAAAAAAAAGAATAGGATAGTTACATATTATGAATATTTTTGACTGCAGTAAGATATATTTATATTTCAGTTTCTTTATAATTGGAATAGAAGTTGTAAACCTTTTTGCGAATAGTTTGATATTGAATATAAACCCATAGGCTGTTTAATATTGTAAAGTGTTTTATTTTGATACCAACACACATTAAAATAAGGCTCATTTGCAGTTATATGATCAGCTTTAGTGATATTTAAATTTTAAAAAATTGTCTACACGTACGAAAACATTCTTTCAAAACCACACACCACATCTCATAGTATGTCTTCCATATAGCAGGAAATATTTCTGTATACTCAAAAAATTTAATACAGGATACATTTCAAAATGTTAAAATTGTTTTTAAAATTTGGTATGGATACATTGTGGAACTGTCGGTTAACTTCACTGAACAAAATTGTTTTAAGTGTACTGTTTTGAAAGACAAAATGAATTAGGGAGAACTTTTCTCACAATAGAATTTGTAATGACTGATTTGTGTGAAAATGTAGTTATCGATGTGTGACATTTTTCCTTGTAATAAAAGAAACAGAAAGATAAGAAATTAAACTTGAGTAGAATATGGTTAAAAGTACTGTCATGCGCATTTGAAGAAGTATATCACTCATTTAAATTAAAAATTATTGACTGAATGTGTGTTATGTCCATCACAAATGCCGATGTAGAAAAGATATTTTTATTTAATACAAGAAGTTCGAAAAGGAGAACACTAGGAATGAAAATTTAGATTTTTTCCGAAAAATATTCAGTTAACATAAAAATATCGTTTATATGATTTTAATTAAAATAAATTAAAAGTATTGAAATCTTTTTTATGTTATTTTAAATTAAAAATATAAATGAATAGAGAAAGATCGGTTTTATTTCATAAATATAATCATCGTATGTATATCACCGTATGCACCATTTACTGTCTTATTGTTTAAAAAAAGAGATAGGGCCTTCGCTCTTTTTACCTCATTACTTTTTAAAAAACAGGAAAGTGAGCGCGTTTTCTTACTCTCATATTCAAAAATGAATACAGGATGCTTTTTTTTGGTTCAAATCGCAATACCAATATATATATATATATATATATATATATATATATATTTAATATTTTAATTTTTAAAAAATGACAGAAAAATAAATTTTGTTTGAAGAAAATATAATTATTTTTCAACTGCTAACACACTATTTATTTCCTTTTTTCCACCCTTCATTTTGTTTTAATTTTACTGTGACTAAATATATAGGGGAAACGACTCAGTTGCACTACAACTTTCAAACAAGATTGCCCAAGACAACTTGACAGCTAGCTGTAAACGATTGATCTCTTGGTTCTTACTTTACAAAGAGACCGAACTGAGTCATAAAATTGTCCCCGTTCGACCTCCAAAGTTTTAAAAGGGGGAAAGGAAAGAAGTCTGTTGCATTTTTAAAGCGAATGGCAAAATAAGAGTAAACGCTTTCGGAACAACTTTTCAGGAGGAAGCTAACCACTCAGAGGGTTAATCAATATGTGAGATTCTATGCTTGTACTATAAGTGATACTTTAATTCTGATCGTCTATAATGCATTAGTTGCATCGAGCTACGCTTCTATACAGATCATTAGGTACTTCTTAATCAGGGCATTAGGTAAGGCCAATTGCCATTTTGCTTGCCTGATTTGAACCTGATAGAACAATTTTGTGACTATTTTGGCTCAGGAGTTACAGTTACCGATACCGATTACGTATTATGGATAAGAAAAAGTATATTCTTTATTAATTTCCAAATTTTTGTACAAAATTTGAAATTATTCAAATTGTGATTGTTGACAAAGGATGGACTTTTAAAATGTGCTGTTATTTAAAATATAAATAATTCATTAAGCTTATTAAATGTAATGTGCACTAAATAAATGTTAAAAATTACATAACTGAGAATTTTTTCTTGTAAATACATTGTTTCTGAATTTAGCTCCGAAAAACCCCATATTCCTTAACTTTTGGAGGCCTATTAAGTTTTACAATCCTGCAGCCAAAACAGAAAAAAAAAAAAAAAAAAAAACTCAGGAATAGCCTCTTTAATTTCAGTAAGAAATACATTCACATAAAACAATGATTCCGGTATTAAATGAAATTTGTTCAACGTGACGTGAATTTGGCGTAGTCTAAAATAATGAACATATTTTTTTCTCCCCCCTCCCTCTTTAAATTTTTGGTTTTTTATTGAGTTATCTAGTAACGTAATAATTTCATTTTGGAAATAAATGCCGAAGGTATTGAAACATGTGACTATATTTTTCCCCTGCCGCAATTCATTTGTAATTTGCCCATTTTTCTATGAGGCAAGTTACTGGCATTTATAGCGACATGTACAAGTTATTCGTATATATATATATATATATATATATATATATATATATATATATATATATATATATATATATATATATATATATATCAGATTTAGCGCGAGCTCTACATTTTTAAGTGCAGTTTTTAGGAAAGTTATCTCTGTCTTGTAATGGATTTAGATATTCCTATGCATTACTTTCAATAGGTTTTTGCTCTGTATTATTTACATAAAGGGGGAATGTTGGCTGGCCAAAAAAACATGTTCAACCCTACTTTTATATAAATTATTTTATATATTAGCTGTCCTAAGTCAGCAATGTTTATAGTACTGCGGCATCCATTTTATAATTTTTAATCTCGGTTGCTCATGGGTCCTTCATTCTGTGATTTTCTTACTGTCTATGTGTTTTTCGAATGTGATTGTTGGATGTTTATCTCTTGTTTGTAGAGAATAAGACTATATATATATACAATATTTATATATACACTATATATATATATATATATATATATATATATATATATATATATATATATATATATATATATATATATACAATATTTGAAATTATTAAAAACTAATTGCAATAATGAGTCAGCTAAATTTTGGACCTTCAATTAAACGTTAAGAATAATTTGCTCAGAAGTAATATTTTTAATAAAAGAGACTTTTTTGATTTTAACATTTTAAAAATGCCATTCTGGTGCAGTAACCTACACCTGTCAATATTTAGAGATATTACCTTAAATTTTATAAAAAATATCAATGATTTTGTTCCTGATAATGTATTAAAACTATGTATATAATTATAAAAATTCCGCTCTCTTCTCTTCCGCAATGCTTCTCTAAATTTGTTATCTTGATGTTTGGTAAAAATTCACGATGCAGGATTCCTTTCGAATCCCACCTGACACAAAACATAATCTACAAATAAAGACCGACACTTGGCGTGGCTAAAGGCGGTTTTCCTGTTTTTCACTCAATCGTCCAATTTTCATCCCCCACGTCAATACTTGCTTCAAAAATATTGCATCCTTATTACGTTTATAGAACGAGTCGCAAATGGAAAAGCGTTCCATCTAATATTTCTCCATTAAATCTTGGGGAATCCATGCATTAAAATGATTTACGTTGCGGAATTGCAAAAAATGATATTTAAAATTTTATTCTCTATCAAAGTATTCCGATGTCAGTGTTCAAAGCTCATCTATGATGGAGGGATTACCTGGATGCTCTTAATTTTCTAGGTTGAAATCATTCAGCTTTCAGCGCAATTCTTTCAGCTACAGCAACTTTGCCTTAAAGAGCGCTTATTTTTCTTGTAGCTTGTGTGGCATTTTTAACTTTTCAGTCAAAAAAAGTAACATAATTTTTTTTAAAAGTCAATTCCTACTTTGAATGGATGAATAGAAAGTATACGAATGCAATTTGTTTTCAATCATTCTGATATATATAGTACTGCTCGTATGGCACTTACCAAAAGTCGAAACGTGCTTTCTTCGGACAACCCAATTTATACAGAAAGATCCCAGGATCATTGGGACAAACTTTAAGGGGGGATAGGGGACATCACATGGATTCAGATTTTTATAGCAATCCCTGGTCGGAAACGTCTTCGTTCGGCGCCAGGAACATTTAAGGAAACAGACCAGAATTATCGCAGTCAGTTGAGCTGTCATCTCCAGCAGAGGAATATGTGTGAAACGTTTTACAAACACCGAGCTGGCACATACGCACCTGATTTATGGATTGGCAGAAAGAAATGCACGAGCAGCAGAATGATTGTATCTCGAAAGTTACCCGCTGAGAGATACACTGGATCTCCGGATGTTTGCTAATTTGCATCACAATTTGTGTGGATATGGATCATCATGAGGTAACAGGTAAAGTAAGGGAGGACCACGAGTGATTCCAACTCCCAACATAGTACTCGGATTCCTTCGAACGGTATCCAATGCGTTTTGTTCCATATATGGAACCAAATGTGTTGGATACCGTGGTCCGTTAGAATGCGTGGCGTCCCTCACTATGCCAGTTTCCACTTGATGATCCACAGCCACACACAAATTGTGATGTAAATTAGCAAACATCCGGAGATCCGGTACATCTTTCTGTAGATACCTTTCGCGATACAATCTTTCTGCTGCTTGTGCATTTCTTTCTGCTAATTCGTAAATCAGGGGCATATTTGCCAGCTTCGTGTTCGTAAAACGGTTCCATACTCCTCTACGAGCAATGACAGCTCAAATGATTGCGGTAATACAGGTCTCTTTCCACCAACGCTCTTGTGAACAAAACAACCAGCTGCGAAGGAAGACGTTTTCGATCAGGGATTGTTATGCAAATCTGAATCCTTGTGGTGTCCCCTACCTACCCTTAAAGTTTGCCCTAATGATCCTGGGACACCTGATCTTACAGCGGGCAAATTATATATACTCGTGTGATACTATTTGCGTCACAGAAGAATTATGCAAGTATTCAGAGTCGAAAATGAAAGCGTACATATACATGTTAACAGAGCTGTTACTGTGAAAGGGGACACGAATACAAGAAAGATTTTTGACGATTTGTGTACTCGTACAATATTTGCCGTGTTTCTCGCAGAACTTGAGTAAATTTTATAAGGTGCAAAGTAAGTAAAGTTAATAATTACAAGCATATGAGCGACGGAACCAGAGAGAGAGTATTGGTGAAGGATTCGGAGACAAGTTAATCCCAAGCGCATGTGGCTACAGCGCTCAATGTATTGCTCATTGAGACATGCAGTTTGTAGAAACAGCTTCATGACACAGGATCCATATCAAGAAGACCTGGGAAAGGTCCATCAAGTTGCTCAACAGCGTGTGAGAATCATTATTTGGCACTTTCAGCACTACAACACATGGATGCTACAGCTTCCTAGTTCTCAAGTGACATGTGTGCTGCTATTGGAATCCGAGTTTCACGGTCCATAATTGCGTGAAGGCTCCATGGGAGAAAGCTGTATACGTGCGTTTGTGTCTGCTCACTGCACCACAAAGATAGCTTGTTTAGAAGGATGCAGATAGTATGCGTATTGTACCAGATTACAATGGACTCCATGCTTTTTACAAATAAATTAGCCTGGAAACTGATTCTCAGTGCTCTAGATGGAACCTATGACACGACATCATTCTTCCTTTTTCAAGGAAAAAGATCATTTCGGTGGTAAAGCTATAATGGCTTAGAAAGGTTTCACGTTGGATGGTCGCATATTCCTGTTTGTGTTTAACACAGGTTTCTTGACTGCTACAAGGTATAGAGAGGAGATAATAGGAGGTGATTATGTATGACTTTTTAATGGCTATCTAGGTTTTGGGTTATTAACGTATGAAATGCTCGATCAATTAAGATTCAACTGATTGACGATTAACTAGAAAGGGAGGATATTCACCTCATGGATTGGCTAGATATGGATCTTTTGACCTTAAGCCTATAAAGCAGCCGTTCTTAAACTGTGGTCCGCGGTCAACCGGGGGTCCACAACGAATCTCTAGGGGGTCCGTGGAGCCTCTCATGTAATTTCCCTCTTTCACAGACTCCAATAGGCCTCGTGGAAAAATTGAAACATGTGCTACACTAGACTAGATTACTAAATAGTTCCCAATGAAGAAAGTCTATTAGAATTTGTATTTTGATCAAGACTATTAAGTCGGGCAGGATATTCAAAATCTTGGGGGACCACAATGTCACCCTAATATTCAAAGGGGGCCGCGGGGATCGAAAGGTTAAGAACCGCTGCTATAGAGCATTTTATGATTGCTTTTGGGAGAGCAATTACATCTCGCGATCTCATTCTAAGAAACATCTTGGAGATAAAAACTGCCTTGCAGTAGGAGTGGATTTGACTTCCACACGGATTCCTCTACTGCTTCCTGTCCCGCATATTGTCATACGGTGCGATCTGTGTCTGGCTGTTAGAGAAACCATAACCTTATTAGATTCCTTTTTACATCTTCAGTTCAATATTACAAAAAAGAGTTTGGAGAACTTTTCACAATGAAGGTTCTTGAATATCATGCGAACGTAAAATGCTTTCAATGTGTATTTTTTCCCTGCGTTTTGCATCTATTCTCATGCCCGACTTTATTAAAGCCTATTTATTAGTTTTTTGAAAATTGAACATAATATGCAAGCTCTCCTCTTAATCTTGCATTTTGCGCGCGCACACACACACGCGCGCGAGTATATATACTCAAGTTCCTGAAAGACAAACGGTTAAAGGTTCAATTGGAATGAATATATATTTATAACGCAGAAAAGATACCATTTAAAATTCACATTTTTAAAACTCATAAAAATCTTGTTGAATAAATATTCACATTCTCTTTCTGCTTTAAAAATTTCGCTTCGACAGGTCTGTTGGCTTTTTTTAACAATGCAGGGCTGAACTTATTTTATGGGCTTCTAATTCCAAACTTATTTTATGGCCAACTTAAAAAGAATTTTTAAAGTAAAAGAGATTTCATACTGCGCCTTTTCCTTTAATCCTCTTTCAACTTATCTTCCATAAAAGCGAATGAAATAAGCATTAAGTAAATATAGGAGTTCTTTAAAAATGTAGCTTTATGTTCTTTTAAGTGTTTGTTTTATGCTTCTTTTTCCGACGCGAAGAGAAGGTTTTTTATTATTTTGTGAAGGAGCTCTTTTGAATTTTTCAGGTGTACTTTTATATTTTTTTTGGGGGGGGATCAGTATATATCTGATATTTTAATTTTTTAAAATCTTACGGGGATTTTCTTTGGATTCATTTATTTATGTACTTATTTTTATTTTTTTAAGAGACCTAGATATATCTTACATTATATGTTGTACTAAGAAATGGTTCGCTATTTTCTTACCTGACTTGTTACTTAACTCGAATTGGAAACGCCATCTCTTGCTGCACCTGGAAGTAGTTACTTATTTCTTAATAATTGAATTGGTCTGAAAAGAAATAGTATCTTGAAAGCAGAGACGACCACACCCGAACGAGTTTTTACTAGAAGTGTTTATTTACGCTAACGAATATTACAACGGAATGCGCAGAGCGCCATCTGTGGACTGTAAGATTAAACATAATATTTTATATAAGGATATATGTTTTTTCCCCCAAGTTTGTTCTTCTTTCTTTCTGCATTATTTTTTATTAATTATATAAACAAGAACAATCTAATCAATATTTCAATAAGTTTATTTATAATAATAGTACTTAATTCAGTGCTTCTCAAACTTTCAATACTGGCGCCCCCCTTTTCAATCACAATTTTTATCGCGCCCCCCCCCCTTGTACATAATAAAGATTTATTTCCTTCAGCATATTCATTTATCAAAGCACAAATGTCATTAGAAAAATAGTCTAGTCAATGTCGCTCTCTATCATATCCATCACATCTGGCATTATAGGGTACGTTTGCTTGAGTCTGGGCAACCTATCGGACGTCTGCGCAAAACATGTAAAAATGCTTTTCCTCGTACAATTCCAGTCAGTTTTGGTCGACTCGATACTCCTATAGCTACCGAATCTAGCTTGAATGTACATTTTTTTAATTTCCACGTTAATTGTAATTCACGGTAATTAAGTATTTACGGCAGTAAATTAAAACAATATCATACATACATTTTTAAGTCGTAAGCAAACATTCGACCATAATAAAGAATCAACAAGTACACAGACGAACGAGCATGGTTCCGAAAATTAAATCAAGGCGATCTTCTCAAAAATACTTAAATTTTGGATTTACCACTACTGAAGTAAATGATGGAAAAAAGCCCCAGCTCGATATGTGTTAAAACTTACAAATCTGTAGAACAACATGTGAAAGTTGTTTTTAAAACATGTAAAATCATTTAGCTATGTTGGCAAAGAATTTTAAAAAGTATTTTCTGGATGAGGACAGCTTGGTAGCAAGTTACGAGTGGATTAGGGATCTATTTCAAGATACTCCAGAAGGGCTCTCAACTTCCGAAGAAGAAATCTTCATAGATTTCACATGCAGTGAAAAATTAAAAGGCAATTTTGTAATAAATCGCTCTTTGAATTTGGGGTAGAGGTGGATGAGGAATTATCTGTATTGAAAACAAAAGCACTTCGTATACTATTACCATTTTCAACATCCTACCTTTTGCAAACCGGATTTTCTGCAGTGGATGCCTTGAAGACAAAATATAGATCTCAGCTAAATATAGAAAAATAACTCTTTAAGTGTCAATTTCTGATATTAAAAACTTCCTTTGAAAAACTTTCCTCTACAAGAAAAGCCCGTGAAAGTCTAATAATTATTAAACTTGTTCTTAATTTAGTAATAAGATTGATTGATTGAATATTAACGTCGCACTGTTCAGCTGCACGAGGGCTTTTGACGACGGACCACGTAATTTTGAACCATGGTCAAGTGACGTGGATGACACCTGAGCTGGCACCCCTCTCCTAACTACCACACCACACCAACGGGAGGACGTTTCAGCTCTCGACAGATTTAACGTGCAACGCTGTTCTACACGGCGGTCTTTAGTGGTACTGGGCTCGAACTCGTGACAAGGCAAGCCACGATCCGATACCTATACCCCTCGGCTACCGCGGCCAAATTCAGTAATAAGAAATTATTTATAAAATACCTTCTTCAGTACTGATACATCAAACGTATACTGGCTGAAACACCGACTCTTCGCACGAGTTCATTTTTTTTTTAAAATAAAACATTATTCTTGATATAATAGCTGAACTGTAAGGAGAGTAAAACTGTGTGCACGACATTGTATACAAAAATGTAAAATGATTTTTTAGATAAATGCTATAATTGTAAATAACTGTTTAAAAGAACTGTAATTTTAAACCTCACACAATTAGCATTTAGAATTAATGTTAAATTATGAAAAAAGAATATAAAATTCCGATGAAGAATAATTGTGTTACTTTTTAACATTTAAAGCGAGAAGACTTCAAAATGTTTTTAACCCGGGAACAGGCGCGTACTCGATACTAACATTAATGGTAGTGCGGGGGACTCAGTCACCCCAATCATTTGTTTAGAATTATTTTTACTGTACACGATACAAATCGGAATTCTAGTGAATATTTTAATTTATAGAAAGTATACTTACCTTCTTTCAAGGACTATTCAATTCTTTGATGATTTGAGAAAAATCAATAAAACTGAACTAAAATGATTCAAAAGTACAAGACCATAATAAAGGACGCAAATCAGACACTTTTCAATTATCCTACAGAAATGTTAAACCAATCAATTCTTTTCCAAATATCGCAAAACTCAATTATTTACAATTTCCTTAAGCGAAAAGCAAACACATGAAAGACGGGAGGGAACTAATATTGATAATAACCATACCATAAGATTGAAGGTCAAATTAACATTCAGATTTTTTATCCAGAAACTGAAATATTTTGACATCTACTAATTTTTAAGAAACATCTGTCTTTTAGGGGATCATAGCCTTTGTTGCTCCATATCCCACAAAACCTGAACTGAACTGAAAGTACTATGCAGCCTGGCTGAAAAGTGAATCATGACTTCCTTTTCTTTTTCTACAACTAATGTACAGTATTTCAATAATAATTGCAGCGGTGAATTGTTTATCTTCTTAGAATTTTCTCAGGGTCTGGGTTTCGTTTTTTTCTTTTAACGAGTAATATTTTATGTTAAAATGTAATAAAAAATCTCTCATTGAGGAAAAACAGCAAATAAAACAAAATGTTTTTTTCTTTAATTTGGTTTTGGGATCAAAGATAGCTATTTGATGACGGAAAAAAGCTAGATAATAAACATAAATTATGTCAGTGTTGTTGTGTGTATTTTTTTTATTATGGAAGAAAACATTTTGTTTTACTTCTCTTTCCGGTTATTTTTTTTTAAAAAAATCTTTAAATTTTCGATACGCTCGCGCCCCCCTTGTAGGGTCATCGCGCCCCCCAGGGGGGCGCGCCCCACACTTTGAGAAACACTGACTTAATTACATTGGCAGTCACACGATTTAATATGTTTCAATAAAAATAATTATTTTTAAGAACTTTTATTTTAAATTTGCCTTAGAAAATGAATTAAAATACAAAACTGTATCGACTTCAGAATTATTATTTTTTTTAGGGAGGAAGAGGAGAGGGTCATAACAACCTTGCGAGTAGAATTTCGAATTTGAAATTGGTGCGTTGAAGGTTCGAATTTGATTTCTTCGAAAAAATGCTAATTGTTTCATGCCAAACCCGTTTGTTCCACTCAACTACAATATTGTGTTAAAATGTAAAAGAGAAGAAACGGAGATTTTTGTCTCTAACGCCCCTTTATCCTCTGGGAAGACCATTTTTACAAAACCCGATCATAGTGGATCATTACTCAACAAAAGAAACATGCCCACAGAATTTCAAGTCTGTGTATCTAACAGTTCCTGAGATTTCGTGATGAGTGAGTCCCTCTCTCCAAAATATATACAAGGGGTACAGGTAAGTCTATTTAACATGAAAATACTAGCGGACGGAGAGAGCTACAGCTAATACAATGAGGTCACGATGGTAAAGTGACTACGCCCGACAATGCAAACGATAGCAGCGCCCCTAGTAGCGAAATTTGGAAGATAGGCATTGCAAATTAAAAACAAAAAAGAGATAGAGTGAAAATTCCAATTATAAAGTTTAGAGCATCAATTAATTAGTACGAAACGATATGCGATTCTCACGGATAGGATTAATTATATTGCCTGTGTACTTCAAAATGTCCGATATCCATGCACTCTATTTTGTATAAATGTTTCACAGGAATAGCCATAGTATGAAGAAGTACGCACAATTTATTATATAAAAAATTTTTAATACTCGAAAATTTCTTATTGTAAGTTTTTTCTAATTGTCATTATAACAAATTGAACTATCGAAGTAAAATACTAATGAGTTGGTGGATGCTGTAGATCTTTTAAGGCTGTCTTCGATTAATGTTAAACAATAGGACCCGAATTTGGAACGTTTTTTCAGATATAAAAGAAATGAAAAAATTATGTGTGTGTGTGTGTGATATTCTGGCTTCACTATCCTTGACAGGTCAACGTTATTTATCACTCATCCCATTTTTAACCGAGTTGATCCATTTTTTCTGGTATAAAATGTGTTTCGCGTTTTTTCTCCTATACCATGATGTTATATGAGCTATTACTTCACGTATTCAAAAGAAAAAAAGTATTCATGGAATATTTTGAAATTTTTAAAACACTATATTGTTAGCAGATGTATGAATTATAATGTTGCAAATTTCCTTGAAAATTGAGGCATTTTTCTGCCTGAAAATGTGCTTCGTGTCTAGTTTAAGCTCTTGTACTATTGCCGAAGACAGCCTTAATGCAACACGTGAAATTGTTTTAAAATAATTTCGTAAGCATCGGATATTTTCTGTTTGAACCTTTCACGTAGGGATATATCGTCCATTAAATCAAGGACGGAAGCAAATATCCCAAACAAGAATAAAAATACATAATAAAACATTAAACGATAATTTCACGCACATCTACAATTTTTCCTATTGAAAAGAAAAACATTTTTCCTTTTTTTAGTCATCTAGGGGTAGCATAAATTACATTCTAAAATCTTTTAAAGCTTCCTTTTTTCAATCCACTAGGGTGTGTGATTTACATTTTCATATGCATTTTCCATCTTCTACTAGCAATCCATTTTCTTAAAATGTTTGTTACATCAACGCGTAAAGAAGCAGATAATATATTATTCATAACCCACATACATGTATTATTTGTTTCATTTTTAATTCTTTCTCGGGAAACAAGCCGTAAAAATTGTGTTAATCCTATAATAACATGCATTCAAAAGCCACCGAAGTAATTCTCTTAGAATATTTAATTACACACTACGGCGAGCTTGGGGATTTGTGAGTTTTTATGTATGCATAAGTTTGTTGAAACAACCCACGCTGAATGCGAAAATCGAACTGCAATGCGAAACCTCTTGTTCTCGAAAGCATCCCACGCTGATTAAGCCACCCACACTTACCGCATAAAGAGTAACAGTTTTGTATATTTTCTCATCTCTTCCGACAATGTCGTAAATATTCAAAAGTAGAACTAAAATATCCAAATGCGTCATCTTTATGAATTTTGTAAGGCGTATTTATTACAAATGTATAAATATATCTCAGTCATAGTGTAATGGTCCTTAGGGACCTCACTTTGAGAACTAGAATAATTATGAGACATAAATGAACCAGTAGCCATTTTTATAAATAACTTTCTTTATTTGGTTAATTTTCCCAAATAGAATCAAATAAACTTATTAACAGTAATTTTAATATTATGAGGTTTTAAAGATAATATCCCTCAAATTAACTCATTTAATTAATGATCTAATCAATTAATTTATTAAATAACGATCACGCAGAAATTACCACGATAAGAGATCCCAGAATTATATTTAATAATATTCTTATTGAACATTTAACTTTAATCCGACTCTTAAAACTTGAGTGAGACTTTAACTTCAAAAAGATATTTACCTCTAGGAATCTCAATTTTTCATGAGGATAATTTATCTTCAACAACAATATTTCAATTCAAAATCACTATAACTCTATGTTTCAATGTCTATCTCCTACTGCTCTAACTTTACTATTTCGTTTGACTTAAATACTGAATCTAATCTGCATAACAAGGAATCCTGTCCGCTTTTTGGAGTTGATTGGAAATAGGTAGGGAATTAAATTTCCCTAAAAAGGTCGGTTCAGAAGGTTAGTGATAAAGTTCCGTATAGATTCGTCACAACCCCTCCAAAAGAAAACGGGATTTATTCGAAGGATTTAAATGTCCTGAAAATAAATTACGTAAATCTATCTTTGTCTTACAGTACCGACGATATTAATTTCTAACTGTATATTACTGAAACATCTTCCGTGATTAAAAGGATAAAATTACGATTTAGAATTAATTGAAAAACCTCATAATATTTTACAAGTTTAAATTAATCCCTGCACTCTATCTATTCGGCGAAGGGGCGTGGGAAAAACTACCTAGTGGTGGCAAAAACCAGCCCCATAGGTATGATTTATACTTTATACAAAAAAATACAATACAATCTTCTGTGGCACTGGAACATCGAAGACTTCAGGGTCAGCTACCCTGAAAGATTGATATCCATTTGAGAAGTAGGTAAAAGTAGACATGAAGTTATACATTTGTTACATGAATGTCATACAATAAATATCTGGTTCCTTTGCCTTCTCATTCGAAAAACTTGATGCGCTAGTTAGTGTTAATGGTTAATCCTATCTAACTTCGCCGCGCTCTAAGGCACCAGATGTGAAACAAAACATACATAGAAACACACATAGCATATAATAATAATCATTTTGTAATAAACAAATAACACAAACAACCAAATGAATTGTCGCATCTTAGCGAAGTCATACATCGAAGTAAACAAATGCAAAATTTACAGATGTTTTCTCCAAAATACAAAAAGTAACACAAAAGTCGTTTTTTTCTGTTATAGAAAAAAAACACACACAATGCAGTGTCCACTTTTGTCAGTCTTCTTAATTTTAGAGTCCGCCCGTGACTTGCTTTAATTGCAAAAATTCTTCATTTGTTCGTACCGCGAAGATAAAGAAACAATACAACCTGGATTTTGACTGTTAAATCCTATGTACTGGATCTCCATTCAACGCTTCCATACTGAGGCTTCTTTTGCGGAATGTGCTGCCAGGTATGCCGTTGATTTCGATGTTGTTGAGGTCCTCATGGATTCTGTCTTTTTCTTGTATACGGCTCCGTAGATAGTATGGGCAAGGTCTCCTTGTATTGGTTTGGTTCGACCGGACTGGTTTCTCCGCTTGTTCGTTGCGTCTTCTCGTTGTCGCTCTGGTCTGACGGGTCTGGTTATCACGTTCCCTAATTTCCATTCGGGATCCACTTGTAGTCGTAGCAGTTCTGCGATCAGGCAACTTTGATGGACCTGCAATGGACTTTACTCCTGGTGAAGAGGTATTATGTCTTTAAAACTTATTGTTCTTGGACGAGAACGAGGAAGGGATCGACCTCTTGACTCCCTGTCTTTGTTCAGGAGCGTGTCTTTTCCGGTCCTGATGATCAGATCCTTGTCGGGATCTCTTCTTACATATCTTGGACCTTTTTAAAGTTTGGTCTTTCGACGTAGTACTATTAATTTTACGTTTATTTCTGGGGATCTCCCGTGTGGTGTTACTCTGCCGTGATCTACACCCCTCACTTTCCTGACTAGAGGTTTTCCTATGCTCTTTAAACTGTCCTTGATGTGATTTATTCGACCTATGACTAACTTCTTGTTCGTCATATAGAGTTTCTACCGGACTATCCGAACTAATCGTGTCTGACTGACGAGGTCGGTACACTCGAACCTGATCAATATTAACAGTTATATTTCTTCCGTTTTTCCAAATAACTAAATTATTACCTTTTATTTCCAAAACCTTATAGGGACCTTCGAACTTAGGCATAAATTTTCCCACCTGTTTCCTACCTGCAGCACTTAAGAAATGTGTTTGAAGTAAAAACCAAATCGTTCACTTTGATGTGAACATCCCTCCTTCTGAGATTGTAATGTTTTCCCCAAGACCTATGCTTTTTTGCATATTTCGTCTTGCCTCATCGAATAATCTTTCGATGTTATTACCAACATATTTCGCATCCTCCGTAACATTTATGAGCTTGTTAAACGGGTTATGATTTTCCTTCCCAAAAACAACTCAGCCGGAGTTTTATTTTGTCGTCTCATTTACCGCCGTGCGCAATGCGAAAGCGAACTCGTGTAGAAATTGGTCCCAGTTTTCATGATTTTCTTCAACAAAGAAGCTATCATTTGAACTAAATTTCTATTCACTCTCTCCGTGAGATTAGACTGTGGTCGGTACGTTACCGTTTTCATATGTTTGATGTCCAACCTGTGACTGAGATGTTCAAACACGTCAGAAATAAATTGGGGGCCGTTATCACTTATCAAAGAAATCGGAGCTCCGTAACGCGCTATATAGTTATTAAAAAGGCATTAGCTATTGTCTGGGCTGAAGCTTTACGAAGAGGAATCAGCTCACACCACTTAGTGAAGTGGTCAGTTATAACTAATATGAATTTATATCTCTCGGGTCTGGATGCGGGGTAGGGGCCTACTAAGTCTAGCGTTACAATTTCATTTGGATATTTCGAAACTATAGGCATTAAACGACCAGCTGGTAGCGCGTTTTTATAATTAAACTTTTGACACCGGTCACAGGTTGAAACATATTCAAATATATATTTTCTCATAAATGGAAAATAGCACGTGTCACGAAGTTTAAGATATGTCTTCCTCTTTCCGAGATGTCCTGCTAATGGCAGATCATGAAATTCCTTCGTTATATCTTTTCGAAGAGAACCAGGAATATAAACTCTTAGTTCTCCCAGATTAGAAAAATACTTCGCGTAAAAGAGGAGACCATTTATTAACTTGAAGTCCTGGGACCAACTCTCGCATACCGTCGCATTAACAGAACCGTCATCAGGGTTTTCTAAGTATCGATAAATATGTCCTAATTCAGGATCTTCCCTCTGTTCCTTAATGAATTGTTCACGGGAATTTATTGCGAGGGCTCTAAGAGCTGCGCACGAAATTTGCGATCCCTCGACACTGTCTACTGGATTTCTTGATAAAAGATCTGCGACCACGTTTTGAACACCAGGTCTGTGTTCCCATTCTATGTTAAACTCTGACAATTTCAATGCCCATCGGATCATCCTACTTGATAAATTCTTACCATTGGTTAACTTCGTTAACGCTGCGTGATCTGTAATCACTTTCACCGGTAGGAGGGGTCCAAAATAAGTTTTTAAACTTATTTAGAGCCCAAATTACCGCCAAACATTCTCTTTCGGTAACCGTATAATTACGTTCTGCTTTATTAAGGGTTCGAGACGCGAAAGCAATAGGTTTTGATTTTGCTGAAGCACAGCACCAATTCCGACCCCACTTGCATCAGTGAATAAATTGAACTGTTCAGAAAAAATTTGGTAATTGCAAAATCGGTGCCTCCGTTAGTGTGCGTTTGATCTGATCAAAAGAATCCTGTGCTTCTCCCGACCAGTTAAACTTCGCCCCCTTTTTTCTTTAATTGGTACAATGGTTCGCATATATCTGCGTATCGCGGAATAAATTTTGGTACCAACCCGTCATCCCTAAAAATTTTGACACTTCTCTATTATTTTTGGGAGGTTTCATTTCCGTAATTGCCCGAATTTTCTTATTGTCAGTTTCGATTCCTTCTTTACTAATAATCAGGCCTAAATATTTGAGTTTTGTCACGAGCGAAGTGACATTTTTTTCTTTATTTAATGTTAGCCCTGCGTCTCGTAATAAGGTAAAACCTGAGTTAAATGATCTAGATGGTCTTTAAACGATGGTGATGTAATAATAACATCATCCATATAAACGGACACGAAACGCCCAATAACAGGTTGGAGGATTATATCGATAGCCCTTTGGAAATTAGGCGCCGCCCCAGAAAGACCAAAAGGCATGCGTAGGAATGCAAAAGTGCCATTGCGAGTGATAAACGCTGTTTTTTTCTATGTCCTTTGGACTAATCGCCAACTGAAAATAGCCACTTCTGAGATCTAGAGTGGACATAACGTTGGTGTGAGGGATATTGGTGAGTAAGTCATCAATAACCGGTAATGGATATCGAGGATATTTGGTAATTCCATTTAGTTTCCGATAATCGATCGCGAAACGATACGCCTCGGGAGAATCTGGAGGAAGGTCATTGTTCTTTCGAGTTAATACGACTGGAGATGCATAGGGCGAATTAATAGGACAAATTGTACCATCCCGTAACATCTTATCTATGTGATAATCAATAATGCCTTGTTTGACCCGGTCGTACTTGTATGGTCTCGACACTACCGGTCCTTTATCTCCAGTATCTATCTCATGATATACAACATGCGTTAATCCCGGTTGATCGGAAAATAACCCTTTGAAATTATTAAATAAGGCTTTTAATTGCTTCTGTTGCTCGTCATCAAGTTTCGATTCTGTGAGATCAATATCAACGAGTTTCTCCTCTTTTAGGCGTTTGTTTGATCAGATGATCGGGAATGATTAAGGATTTCTGATCAAAATCTAATGTTAATCGCGACGCCTTCATAAAATCAATCTAAAATGCACTGATACTGCATGTTATCAAGTATATGGAATTCCCAGGGTTTCTGAAATTCCCTGATTCTAATTTGTAATTCGACTCTACCCAAATGACTGCACGGGGCTCCTTGTGCTGTCACGACTCTGTCTTTCGTCTTTTGACGAGGTCGGTATGAAAAATAATTGCGGTATACCTCTTCCGAAATAAAGATTTCTCTGCTCCCGTGTCCCATAGTGCTGTAATAAAGGTTTCATTTAATAGAATAGGTACATACGGTAATTCGACTGGGGTCATTCTTATAGAGGATACTTTGATAGGCCGATGATCCCAAACTGGAGGATTTTCCGTACTCCGCGATCGATTACCCCCATATTCACATCGATCGCTTAAAAGTTTAAATTTCTACTTCGTTCATTTTGACCTCGAAATGAATTATTTCTCGACCCACTTTGTCGACCGCCTTGACTGTGGAATGGTTGATCCGATTGTCCACCTTGGCGTCTACCCTCGAATCTGCGATTATTTGTGAAACCTTGGTTTTCGAACCGATTAAATTCCCTTTGTGGTCGGCTATTATTGGCGTATCTCTCATTATTTCTGTTTTCCCTCCAATTTTCCTGTCTATGCCGGGTATTAAAACGATTGTTTTCATGAGGGCCTGAACTTCTAAATCCCTCACTCGAACCTCTGATTTGTCTATGTATAAAACGTTCTTCGTATTTATCAACGATTTGTAGGAGATTGGCAGTATTTCGTGGATGTCTAACTTCGACATAATCAAAATTTGAGGTTCTAATCGACTAACGACGTGATCTATTAATTTTTTCCTCCGACATTTCTAGTTTAAGTATTTTATGAATTTTCAACAATTTATAAATAAAGTCCGAAGGCTGTTGATCTCGTCTTTGTGATGAGGAATAAAAAATCGCGTTTCTAGTTCTGACCTGTTTCTGACCACGGGAAATTGTTCCGACAATGCCTGTTTTAAGTGTGCGTAGTCTGTTGTCTTATCTTCAATGACTCTATAACCTAGAACTTCGAACCAGTCGAGTGCCCGTCCTTTGAGATGACCTTTCAAGTAAGCACATGCCAGTTGTGCAGGTATCTCATAATACGCGAGATTATGATCAATATTCTCCAAAAAATCATCTATGTTCTCAATCCCCGAAAAATATTGTTCTGGAATGATTCTAAAACTGGATCCGACTCTATTCTCGGGATTTATACGTTGGGCGCCATTGTAATGGTCCCTAGGGACCTCACTTTGAGAACTAGAATAATTATGAGACATAAATGAACCAGTAGCCATTTTTATAAATAACTTTCTTTATTTGGTTAATTTTCCCAAATAGAATCAAATAAACTTATTAACAGTAATTTTAATATTATGAGGTTTTAAAGATAATATCCCTCAAATTAACTCATTTAATTAATGATCTAATCAATTAATTTATTAAATAACGATCACGCAGAAATTACCACGATAAGAGATCCCAGAATTATATTTAATAATATTCTTATTGAACATTTAACTTTAATCCGACTCTTAAAACTTGAGTGAGACTTTAACTTCAAAAAGATATTTACCTCTAGGAATCTCAATTTTTCATGAGGATAATTTATCTTCAACAACAATATTTCAATTCAAAATCACTATAACTCTATGTTTCAATGTCTATCTCCTACTGCTCTAACTTTACTATTTCGTTTGACTTAAATACTGAATCTAATCTGCATAACAAGGAATCCTGTCCGCTTTTTGGAGTTGATTGGAAATAGGTAGGGAATTAAATTTCCCTAAAAGGTCGGTTCAGAAGGTTAGTGATAAAGTTCCGTATAGATTCGTCACAATAGAAGATTCCCTTTTTTTGGTATATTATTAATTTTCATACTGACAATATATATTTTATAAGTACTGAATTTCTTTTAGAAATATCAATTTATGTTTATCCCTTATACAATATGAATTTATGTTTATTTCTTACAAATAAATGTTAATGTGTGTAGCGGTGGTGTATATATAAGCCAGTAACAGCCTCCGGACTGAAGTGATCATTTTGGTCCAGTGGTATGTTACGTGCTTACGAATCAGAAGGTACCGATTTCTATCCGTCTCATGGATTCTCATTGTAATTATTACAATGCCGAAAAATTCGTCATAAAAATTACAAAAAATTCTTCAGCTCTATTGTGGCATCAAAATAAAATTTTATATCTTTCTGATCATATCTTCGAGATTACCCGGTCTCTCATAAATCGATTACGTTTGTTGTGGAAGTGGTCCCTATGTGTTTTTGTCTCAGGAAACCAGACGAGGATGTTGATACAACTCTTTTATTTCCAAACTCGGTTACTCAGGGAGTATGTCGGGGAACACTTACGATGGGCACCGTTTCTGCGCTCTCGCTCGTCTGATCTCCCCCACACACTCTGAAAACTCTTAATTCGCGTTTTGCTTAATACACTTATTCACCGCCGCGCGGCGCCCACTGCGCATGCTCGAACATACCCCCCGGCCTTGCAATATCAAAATTCAACAATAGCAATACAGTTTCACAATTCACAACAAGTTCACAAAAATTACACAATTGTTTTCAAAATTATTATATATATAAAAGGTACTATAAATTTTCAGTAAAAAAAAAAGAGTTAAAATTACAATAGCACAATTTAAAGATAAACACATAATTTCTTAAATGGAAATTAACCTTAATTATTTACATCTACAGGTAGAATACAGATCTTAGTTATGGGCCTCTTAAATTCTCCGTTCTTTGTTTTAATCCTGACTGTTCTCACTTTACCATCAGAACCATGATTGACCTCAACGACGCGCCCTAAAAGCCAGTTGCAAACTGGTGTAAAATCCTCCTTTACAATTACCATTGTACCACACATTACATTGTCCTTCTCGATCATCCACTTTCCTCTCTGTTGGAGAGTATTCAGATAATCTGTACTCCATTTTTTCCAAACTACTTGAATTACCTTTGTTGTTCTCTGCCAACGTCTTAATCTATTGTCACTAATATTAATTACTAGGGGGCTCAAGAATAGAATTAATTGATCTACCAATCAAGAAATGTGCAGGCGTTAATACCTCAAAGTTATCAAAATCATTAGATATTGGTGTAAGGGGTCTGGAATTTAAAATTCCTTCTACCTGGATAATCACTGTTTCAAACTCCTCGTAGGTGAGTCGGGATCTTCCCAGTGCTCGCTTGAGGTGATATTTCACTGACTTTATGCCCGCCTCCCAAAGACCTCCCATATGTGGGGCCCTTGGTGGAATAAAATTCCATTCAATACCTTCCTCAGTGAAATATGCCGCCAGATTTTGATCTGGAAAGTTAAGGGTCTTATAAAATACCTTTAGTTGAGAATTCGCTCCAACAAAATTTGTTGCATTATCCGTAAAAATTTTGGAACATTTTCCTCGCCTAGACATGAATCTCTTAAGGGTCGCAATTATTGCATCCGAAGTCAAATCGGAAAGAATTTCTAGGTGGATGGCACGTGTCACAAAGCAAATGCAAACACAAACATAAATTTTATTCAAAACGCCCTTTCTCTGGTGTTTGTAAGTTACAAAATATGGACCTCCCAAATCTAGTCCAGTTATACTGAATGGAGGGGCCATATTTACTCTTTCATATGGAAGATTGCCCATTATTTGAGAAGAGGGAATTGGTTTACACTTGAAACACACCACACAAGTATGAACCGTTTTCCTAGCTAGGTTTCTACCTCCTAAAGCCCAAAATCTCAATCTTACTGCATTCAGCAGTCCTTGTGGACCAACGTGAAATAATTTCTTATGCAAAGTTATGAAATATATTTTACTTAATTTAGAATTTTTAGCCAGTATAGCTGGATGCTTTTGGCTGTAGGGTATGGAAGCTTTTTCCAGCCTTCCACCAACTCTCAGGATTCCTTTATCATCCTGGAATATATTCAAAGATTTAAGATTACCTGACGGGTCACTTAAGTTAATGCCACTCTGGTCCTGTTTAATAAGCCAGGTTTCTGCATCATTTACCTCACTTGTAGTTAAAGGTCCCCTCTTTTTCACCTTGGATCTGCAATTTTCAATAAATCTATAAATATAAGAAACAATATGTATTATTTTAAAATAATTATTAGAAAGGTCCATAAGATGGTTGAAAAAGTCAAAGTTCTTGGAACTCAGCAGTGAAGTCTCCAGAGTTCTCTCAGACACCCTTAGTTCGCAGTCAAAGCCATCTCTCTGTGTTGGTTCTGCAATGACAGTAGTTGAATAAGTACTCTGTAGAAGCTCAGGACCATGCCACCATAGAGAGTCGTCACGAAGCTCCTCAGGAAGTAGTCCTCTAGATAACACATCTGCAGGATTCTGTTCTGATGCAATGTGATGCCACTGGTCACGGGAACTTAGTTGATGAATCTTAGACACTCGATTAGCCACGAACGTCTTCAATTCTCTTGATTCTCGATGTATCCATGAAATCACAATAGTCGAATCCGACCAAAAATGCACAGCTGTAATCTGAAGATTCAATGCCTCCTTCACCTTCTTCATCAATTTAGCGGCAAGAACTGCCCCACACAGTTCAAGTCTTGGAATAGAAATCTGCTTCAGAGGCGACACTCGGCTTTTACTCGTTACAAGACACACTTTGACTTCTCCAAGGGCAGATATAGACTTGAGATAAATGGATGAACCATACGCCTTTTCCGATGCGTCGCTAAATGCATGTAACTCAATGCTCTCCGCTCTATGAATCACAATACATCTGTCAATAGAGATGTTATTCACGGCTTTCAAAGAGTCGATAAATCGACGCCACTCCTTTTGTTCTTTAAAGGGAAGTTCATCACTCCATCCCAATTCCAGCAACCACAATCTTTGCATGAATATCTTTGCCCAAGTTATGATCGGTCCGAGGAGACCCAAAGGGTCAAAGATTCTTGCAATAGTAGACAAAACCATTCTTTTGGTGAATGAAGTTGGCCTTTGTTGCTCTATTCTGAAAAGAAAACAGTCTAACTTAGGGTTCCAAATCATTCCAAGTGCTTTAGTCTCCTCAGACTCCAAAAAGCATACTCTTGTAGATTGAAGTTATCTCGGGTAAATTTCCACACCACTTATGAAGTTGCATCCCTGCGGTCTTGAACATTTCTATTAATTGATGCTGCAATTCTATTACCTCTTCTATACTCTCGGATCCCGATAGTATGTCATCCATGTAGCAGTCACTCAGCAACACAGGAGCTGCTAAAGGAAAATTATTAGCTTCATCCATCGCTAACTGTTTCAAAGTTCTCGTGGCTAGATAAGGTGCGCTAACTGTGCCGTAGGTTACTGTAGTTAACTCGTACGTTTTTATTGGCTCTCCTATGCCCTTCTTCCACAGAATTCTTTGCAAACACGTTTGCTCCGGATGTATGTTTATCATGCGAAACATTTTCTCTATATCCGTAGTAAAGGCATACTTGTGCTTTCGGAAGCGAACCATAATGGAAAAGAGGTCTTCTTGGACCAGTCCGCCATTAAATTGAATTGAATTTAAAGATTTCCCACTCGTTGAAGGACTTGATGCATTAAAGACAGTTCTCATTTTAGTTGTAGACTTTTCGGGGCGATAAACACCATGGTGTGGCATGTAAAATGAAACTCCAGATCCATCCGCCTTGATTTCCGTCATGTGGCCCAAATCCTCATATTCCTGTAAAAATTTCTCATACAGGGACAAATATTCTTTATCTCTACTCAGTCGTTTCCACAAAGAGTTTAATCTCTGAATCGCGGTTTGTCTGGATTCACCAAGACATGAAGGATCTTCTTTTAATGGCATCGCCACCGTATATCTCCCCTGGTCATCTCTCGAATGAGTGCTTTTAAAATGGTCTTCGCAAATATCTAATTCACTGGTTTTAACAGAATTGATTTCTACATTTTCGATTTCCCAAAACTTCTTAATTGAATTCTCTAGATTATCCTCAGCCTGAATAAACCCACAATGTTCTTTTCCCTTCGCGTCTGAAGAAGTAGATCCGGAAACGATAAATCCGAAAACAGTGTTTTGAAAAATAACATTTGAACCCCCTCCGTCTTGAACTGTCCGGGTAACATTAATTCATAAAATACTTCTGCACCTAATAGCATTTGCACGCGCTCTGGAATATTGAAATTTTTGTCAGCTAATTTAAGATTGGGAATATTATTCAGATTAAAATCGATTTTCGTTGTTGGAACAAGATCTTCCGTTATTGTAGGTACCAAAAAAAGTCTAATGTTTTAATGTAACTCCCTTCTTTATTGCTAATAGATACTGAAACACGCGAGTCTATTGGAATTACTGTTTTGTTTAGTCCCGAAACCGAAACATTAGTCTTGTATTTTTTCAATCCAATTAAATCGCATAAGTTGCTCATTAAAAAGTTCGAGGTAGATCCGCTATCTAAAATTGCTTTGACTGGGAATAAACCATTTTCACATTTTATATAACAAATTGCTGAGCTTAGCAAAACACATTTTTTTCTGTTTATACTCGTTGCGGTTAATAAGTTATGATTTTCTACTCGAGACTCGAAGACTGGCGCTGAAGTGTTAAGAGGTTCAAAGGTGGAGTTCCTTACTTCCTGGTTTGGCTGGCGCTCTGTATAATGTATCGTTTTATGATGTCTCTTTTGACACTCAGAACAAACAAATCTCGATTTACAGTCTTTCGCTCTATGAGATGTAGAAAGGCAATTAAAGCAAAGGTTATTAGTTTTAATCAGATCAATTCTCTTATTTATGGGAAGTTTTAAATACACTGCACACTTATATAACGGATGCGATTCAGCGCAACAAATACATTTAGAATCTTTAATTTCACTCAAAAATACCCTTGACGCGTTTTTCACTGGATTATTTCTAGTAAGAACATTCGGCAAAGTTTTTAAGCTCTTTCCCGAGAAGTATTATACAAGTCTATCTCTTTGGAAAGCTCTAGTGGGCGAAACCAATCATTTCCTGCTCGAACGGAAATGTGTGACGCTACCTCTTTTTCAAGCGAACTGAAAATTTTGTCGGACACAATAAGATCGTTTAAAATGTCAAAATCAGAGACCTTTCTTAATTTTAAGTAATACTGCCAATTTGTAATTAAGCGAGAAGTATATTGAATAAATGTTTCATTTGGATGACGCGTAGCTTTTTTAAATTGTTCAAGGAATTGATTTGCACTTGGCTCATATTCTCTTAGTATTATTGATTTTAGTTGTTCATAGTTGTTAAGCTCGTCATCTTTAACATATGTTAACACATTTGAAGCTTTTTCTCCCAACAAATTTAATAAAATCTCCGACTTGAATTTCTCGGGCACATTTTTTGATACAAAGGCTCTTTCTAACGAAGCGAAAAAGAATGCCCAACCTTCAGGTCTATTAGGCACCTTCACCGTTAGGATTCGAACACTTTTCACCAACGCATCCAGCGTGTTACAACCCTCACCTGTTCTCTCGTTATCTGAATTAACATTTAAACGTGCTAGTTCAAGCTCAAGCTCTTTTTCTCGTAACCTATTTTCGGCTTCTTTTTTTTTACGGTCTTCCTCTGCTCTCTTACGGTCCTCGATCGTATATTGAATTAATTCTTTAACAAATTCAACATCCTCTTTAAAATATTTATTTTCTTTAATAATTTCAGTTAACTCAACGATAGTTACTTTTTCAGCAACAGTCTCACCAAGTTCAAGAGCTACGATCCGAAGATCTTCCTTACGGCAGTTCTTAAACATTTTTTCTCTAAAATTAATTTAGTCCTCAATTTATAATAATAAAAACACAAAAAGACCACTACTCACGTCACCTTGAATAGCTCACTTCTCCGGCTCGACGGACCATGTTGTGGAAGTGGTCCCTATGTGTTTTTGTCTCAGGAAACCAGACGAGGATGTTGATACAACTCTTTTATTTCCAAACTCGGTTACTCAGGGAGTATGTCGGAACACTTACGATGGGCACCGTTTCTGCGCTCTCGCTCGTCTGATCTCCCACACACACTCTGAAAACTCTTAATTCGCGTTTTGCTTAATACACTTATTCACCGCCGCGCGGCGCCCACTGCGCATGCTCGAACAACGTTCTTACCTAAACATCTTTCCTACGATAGGGTTACTTTGATGCCATATTCCTTCCATTACCAATTAAACCTCTCTGATCGGTTGTAAGCTTTATCGGCAACCACAAATAACACAAGTCATCCGAAGTAATAGGTTAAGATAGCTTGGCCATATTTGGAGTAGCTTGAAAGATAACCCCATTAAGATATTGGCATTTAAAAATCCTGAGGGAACCCGAGCTAAAAAGAGACCACCAACTAGAAGGTTTTGTGGCAGTAGTGCCTATATAAGCCAGTAACAGCCTCCAGACAGAGGTGATCACTTTTGTCCACTGGTATGTTACGTGCTTACGGAACTGAAAATCGTGGGTTCTGTCCTTCGGATATGCGCGCCACTTGTAATCTAGAAAGACCTAATTACTTTCAAAATTAAAAATTGGATAGGAGTGGCTAAAATTATAGAGAACGCTGGAAGAAGCGTGTTGAGGCAGCCAAAGCCTTCTATGGAACTGTGTGCTTTATTTCACATATCAGTATCGTAATGAATTGTTTTATCCAAAAAAATTTTAATACATTACTGGCCATTAAAATTGCTGCACCAAAAAGGCGCCATGCTACAGAGGTGAAATTTAAACTACAAGAAGGTGCTGTGATATGCAAATTATTAGCTTTTCAGCGCATTCAGACAAAGCAGGCACCGGTAGCGACACCTACAATGTGTTTAAATGAGGAAGTTGTTCAGCCTGTTTCTCATACACAAATTGCATTTGAACGCTGTTGCCTGGTGAAAAGTTATTGTGATGCATCGTGTAAGAAGCAGAAATGCGTACCAGTATGTTTTTGACTTTGATAAAGGTCGAATTGCAGGGTACCGGGATTGCGGTTTATCGTATCGCAGTATTGCTGCTCGCGTCGGTTGAGATCCAGTGTCTATTAGCAGAATAAGGAATTGATGGGTTCAGGTCAGTAATACGGAACCCTATGCTGGATTTCAACGGCCCCCTATCACTAGCAGCGGAGAAGACAGGTATGTTACCCGCATGGCCTTAATGGATCGTGCAGCCACGTCACAAGCCCTGAGTCAAGAATTGGGGTCGTTTGCAAGGCAACAAGTGTCTACATGAACAGTTCGATGACGTTTGCAAGGTAACAAGTGTCTACACGAACAGTTCGACGATGTTTGCTGCAGCATGGAATCTCGGCTGCGGCTACCCCTGACGTTGCATCAAAGATAGGAGTGTTTTCAATGGTGTGATGAACGACGAACCTGGCCACAGGAATGGAGAGACGTGATTTTATTCTGATGAATCCAGGTTCTGTTGTTCTGTTTACAGCCTATAATGGTCGAATCCGCATTTGACGGCATCGTGGGGAATGCACACTGACAGCGTGCATTCGTCATCGTCATACTGACCCATCACCTGGCAGAATTGTATAGGGTGCTATTGGATACACATCTAGGTTACTTCTTGTTCGCATTGACGGCACTTTGAACAGTACACGTTACATTTCTGGTGTGTTACGACCCGTAGATCTACCCTTTATTCAAGCCCTGCGTTCCGGCAGGATATTGCACAACCACGTGTTGAAGGTATTGTGCGAACTTTCCTTGATACGGAAAATGTTCGGCTGCTGCCCTGACCTGCACGTTCACTAGATCTCTCGCCAATAGAAAATAACTGGTCCATGGTTGCCGAACGACTGGCTCGTCGCCATACGCCAATCACTACGATTGATGAGCTGTGGCATCGTGTTGAAGCTACATGGGCATCTGCACCTGTACATGTCATCCAATCTCTGTTTGACTCAATGCCCAGGCGTATAAATGCTATTATTACCGCCAGAAGTGGTTGCTCTGGGTACTGATTTATCCGGATAAATGCACCCAAATTTCTTGAAAATTTAATCACTTGTTATTTCCAGTATAATATATTTGTCTAATAAATATCATTCTGTTATTTGCATTTCTTCCTAGTGCAGCAATTTTAATGGCCAGTAGTGTAGTATTAGAAATGAAAGAAAGAATACTTGTTATACACAGTCCAGTCATATTAATGTGACCACTGTCAAAAGCCAGAATAACCATCTTTCGCAGAGGGGAAAATAGTCATTTAGGATCCTCAAGGTATTCACTAGGATGTTGAGCCATGCCGACTCTATTGCTGCACTAGATTACGCGCGTGAGGATCCATGGCGCGAACAACCCGATCGAGATGGTTCCATAGATTATTGATTGGGTTTAAGTCACGTGAGTTTTCTGGATACGGAAGAACGATAAACTGATCCTGGTGCTCTTTGAACCACGCACGTATGCTGTCAGTTATATGACACTCCGCAATGTCCTGCTGGTAGATGCCACCATCCTGAGGAAAAATAATGCGCATAAAGGGGTAGACATGGTCTGAAAGGACAGATGCGTACTTCTATTGATCCATCGTGCTTTCCACGATGATGAATAAACACAGAAAATTTAAGGAAAACATTCCCCAGACCATAATGCTCCCGCCTCCAGCCTGAACCTTGCCAGCAATTATTGAAGAGTGTTTGCTTTTAGACGTTTCATGCCGTATTTGCCACCAACCATCCGTCCGATGGAGTATAAAGCGTGATTAATCAGAAAACTCTACCTGTCGCCTCTCATTGGATGCCCAGTTGCGGTACCTGTGTGAAAATTCCATTCTTCGTTGCTGATGAACAGCAGTCAGCATAGGTGCATGAACCAGGCGCCTGCTTCGGAGAACCAGACGCAACCACGATCGCTGAACAGTAGTTTGGAAGACACTGTTGGTAGCCCCTTGGTTCATCTGGGAGGTATGTTGCTTAAGGGTAGCACGTCTAGTCTCCCGAACTCACCTCTGCAGCCGTCAGTCACCTCTATCACCTATGGCCCGTGGTACACCACATTTGCCACGTCACTGATTTTGGACGGTCCCATTTTGCCATGCACGGTATACTTTAACCACGGTGACACACGAACAGTCCACAAACTTAGCCGTTGAGGAAATGCTTCCAACCTTTTCCCGAAAGCCAAAAATTATGCCGTTTTGGACTTCGGAAAACTCTTTACATGTTTGCATTACGCCAACGACTGTAGTGTTTTCCGAAGCCCTCACACACCCTTTATATACGCTCAATAGCACTGCGATGCCAGCATCCTTCTGTGATTGGTCATTTAACGTCAAAGTCGAAAGTACGTGGTGGTCACATTAATGTGACTAGACTGTGTATATAATTATTCGATTATATGAAAAATTTGGGGGTAACTTTCTCAAACGCTAGAATGTATCCTTTTTTTAATGCTTGCACGCATTTTCAAAAAAGCCGTATTTTTTTAAATAGTTGAGCATATTTTAAAAATGTACGAAAATAAAAAAAACCAAGCTGAGTTATGTAACGCTTTGGTTCATGATTTTGAACAATGCTTTTCCTCTAACATTGAGCGCAGAAAATAAGCAATATATTTCTTGTGTTAAAGCTTATAAAAACGTAATTAGCGTCTTAATGTATAAATTCTGAAAGATATTGATTCAATAAAAATACCTATTCTCATTTCTATTTATTTGTTAGTTAATTGAATTGTCTAAGAAGCATTAGAAGCAATACTATTAGTGATAACCTAGGATTTCGAACTAAATCAAATAAAGTGAAAAGGCGCAGCGTCGTCTTATTTCTTTAAGTTTTATTTTTCAGTTGAGTGTGTGTACGTTGTAAAAGAGATAGAGAGAGGGAGAGTAAGCGAAAGAGTTTTATTAACGTTGCGCTATAAAGCAACGCGAGGGCTTTATAGACCTCGTAATTTTGAGTCTCGATCAAGTGGCGAGAACCACACATGAGCTGTTCCCCCTTTCCAAACTGCCACACCACGTCAATGAGAGGACTTCAAGATTGACAGATTTAATGTGCATCAGCCCCCTCCATATAGCGAGTCTTCAGTGGCACGAGAACTGGAACTCACGACACGCTGACCGCGAGTTCGTGACTATAATTACCTACGCAGGATTGTAAGATAGAGACAGAGAAAGAGCGAGCGAGAGAGAGTGATATATATAGATAGATACATAGATATAGAGAGAGAATGTGTGTGGGTCAAGGCCTTCTCTAGAAGTTTTGTCACCCCGGACAAAAATGGAAAATGTCGCTCCTCTCTTTAAAGCCAAAAATTATTATTAAAAAATATAAATTGTTCATACATACACTCCTATAAAACTTGAATAATTCTTGCAAACAGAAAGTCAGCGTAACAATTATATATATATATATATATATATATATATATATATATATATATATATATATATATATATATATATACATTATATCATTGTATATATAATATATATATATATATATATATATATATATATATATATATATATATATATATATATATATATATAATATATATATATATATATATATATATATATATATATATATATATATATATATATGTATATTAAGGATTTTAAATTACATAGTAATATTTATGATAAAAGAGATGTTTTTAATTTTAACATTCTTAAAGTGCCTTACTGCAATTCAAATTTATCTATATCTATATAAAGAAATATTTTTTAAACTATATTTATCGTAATAATGTATCAGTTAGTGATGAAGCTAATGTATTTTTAAATTTTAATAACTTTATTAAACAATGTATGGGACATGGATATCCTGCTAACTTTCTTTACAATTATATTTCTAATAGTTCTGAGTGAAAATACAATATGTATTAATAACTATAATTGACATTATGTTTTAATATTAGTATTTTTAATTAATTATAGAATTATTCACTAGATGGCGCCACATGTTTAATAAATTAATACTATTATTATTTAAATATTCCTGTAATCATTTGTTTTCTACAAATAATTATATCAATATATATTTATGGTTTTTTTAAATGCATATATATAGAGACTTTATATTATTCTATCATAATATATTATTTTATGTGGTACTGATATTACTCTGTTGTATTTGGCGGGAAACATAACTAGTTCCTATACTCACGAAGTAAGTCTTACAATCTACCTTATTGCATCGGCTTTAAATCTACATATAACTGTAAATACTAGTAGGCTATAATTTTATCGTTATATTTTTATAGTATAGTGATTTTATTTGTAATATTTAAATAACTCCTAATAATATTCTTTCCTTTCCCTCTGGCACAGTGTATAGACAAATTACAGGTGAAGGTTGGCTAGCCCTAAAACTTTTTTAAACCTGCAATCTTAATTCCTAAGGCCAGGAGTTTGCTATTGTACTACTGTGCCTAATATTTCTTATCTTGAATAGTTATACTTAGGTTCTATAGCTATCTGTATATATATATATATATATATATATATATATATATATATATTACATTATGTTTTAATGGTATAGTGTATTTTATTCGTAATATTTAAATATCTCATAATATTATTCTTTCCTTTCCTTTTGGCTCAGTGTATAGGCAAATTACAGGTGAAGGTGTTGGCTATCCCTAAAATTTGTTTAAACTTGCAATCTTGGTTCCTAAGACCAGGAGTTTGTTATTGTACTACTGTGGCTAATATTTCCTATCTCTTGACTAGTTATACTTAGGTTATATATATATATATATATATATATCTTCAAAAGTACAAAATAATTCAGAGTTGAGAATATTATTACCTGTTATTTCAAACGAGTAAAATGTAAGAAAAGGAACGTCCATTCAAGAAGACCAATTTCTTCGAAAAAGAGTCTACTGATGTTGGAGATTCCAAGCATTTATTTTAACTCATAGTAACTACACTCAAGACTAAAATAAATCATCTTCTGTAGCTCTCTATCTACCAAAAATTCTTATTACTCCTGTCCCCATTTATATAGCTGATACCGGACATCGTATGGGTAAAAGGAATGCCCATTGTAAGGCCTCTCTGGGAAGGGGAGAAAGTTACTAATGAAAGATGAAGAAACATATCAAATTTCGTGATTTAACATATACTCCCGCCTCGAACCCCTTTCAAGTTTTAATATAAAAGAAAACTGACATTACCAGAGTACAAAATAAGGAAATAAGATACTTTAAATAAAATACAAAATTCACACCTAATAATATTTCAGAAAATATATCAAATTTTTTGTAACAGAAAAAAATATTTTCTAAACTCGATCCAAATGCCGCCCTAAAAATCTGCCGTCCCGTGCAGGGGTCCGATTTGTCCGAGCCCTAGTGCCACCCCTGGTGTAGGTGAGAGAAGGAATGTGAGTGTGTGAGAGAGAAAAGTGTGTGTATGCGAGAGAGATGTGTGTGAGTGTGAAAGAGTGTGTGTGTGAGAAAGTGTGAAAGAGTGTGTGTGTGAGAGTGTGAGAGTGTGTGTGTGAGAGAGAGTGTGTGGGAGTGTGTGTGTGAGAGAGTGTGTGGGAGTGTGTGTGAGAGAGTGTGTGGGAGTGTGTGTGAGAGAGTGTGTGTGAGTGTGTGTGTGAGTGAGAGAGTGTGAAAGAGTGTGTGTGAGAGAGAGTGTGAGAGAGTGTGTGTGAGTGTGAAAGGGTGTGTGTGAGAGAGAGTGTGTGTGTGAGAGAGTGTGAAAGAGTGTGTGTGAGAGTGTGTGTGAGAGTGTGTGTGTGAGAGTGTGTGTGTGAGAGTGTGTGTGTGAGTGTGAAAGAGTGTGTGTGAGAGAGTGTGTGTGTGAGAGTGTGTGTGTGAGAGAGTGTGTGTGTGTGTGTGAGTGTGTGTGAGAGAGAGTGTGTGTGTGAGAGTGTGTGTGAGTGTGAAAGAGTATGTGTGAGAGAGAGTGTGTGTGTGAGAGAGAGAGTGTGTATGTGTGAGAGAGAGTGGGAGTGTGAAAGAGTGTGTGTGGGAGAGTGTGTATGTGGAAGAGAGTGGGAGTACGAGAGGGGAGGGGAGAAAAATTGGAAAAATGTAGTAAAACTTATATTGAATTCTACTTATCGTTGCAAATATTTATCAGTTCTTAACTGAATACACAAGATTGATCAAGCTTGAGTCAAGTTTTGCCATTGTAGTTTCTTATTGTGCATTATCAAATTAGTATAAGAATCACCAATTATGATGATTTATTTATATTTATAATTTTACTTCACGAGAGTAATAGAACTCGAATCCGGTAAAAATTCATCATCTGAAATCGGTTTGCATCGACACTTTGTGATAGCCCACACGCTGTGGGTATCATCTCTTCATCATCCACGCGACCTAAGTTTAAGGGGATAAAAGATTGACCACTCAGAGATTCTATACTATAATTAGTTTATTGTTATCGCAATTTATATTCAACAAAGCAACACAAGTCTAGGAGGCTTATTATCAAGAGTGACGAGACATAAACTATAATTCTAACAAATAGCACAATAAACCACCGAATCTATATTTATATAGATGATTCACTGACTTTACTAGAATCCGCTCTAGTATTAAAGTTTAATCTAATCTTTCTTACCGCTAATCCACGGCGAACAGCTACCAGTCCTTATATCGTCAATATAATTCTTGATCCAACTTGATCCGGCAAATGGATAATCTTCGGCTTCGAACCCACTTAGTACTCTTCTTCTTGGAACTTCACTCATAGAACTCCCCTAGCACTTCCTACAACTTTCTCTTCTTAGAACCTCGCTAGCACTATTAAACCTCTTCATCCAACTTCCACACGGATACTAAAGCTCCAATATGTACACATTCCTAACCTGCATAATCGCGTTCTCTTCTTGGGTTGTTTGGAAAGAATTGCCATTCTGGCCCCATAGATTTCCCAAGGGGTTTTTTTTAGTTAGAAGGTGCGATAAGACCCCGTAACAACTTAAGCCAGAACTTCATTCTCCACGCCAGACCAACGTTTTTTAACACATTCTTTTAATTTTGAACGAGCAAAAATATGCGTTTTGAGATAGTGAGAAAAACATTCCTGCAATGTGTTGCAAAACATTCAATAGCTATAAGAATGAATAGTTGATGAGAATAATAAATGAAACATTATTCCTGAAATAGCGTTTTTCAAAATATTGATCATAAGCTAAAACTCCAGAAAGACATCTATATTTTTAGTTGGTTCATTATCAGAAAGTATTCTGGAAGTGATAGCTTACTGGTCAAGGTCTCGAATTTGTAGCAGGCATGTCATGAGTTTGAGCCTAATACCACTGAAAACCCGCCACGCAGAGGGTGCCGAGGCTCGTTAAATATGTCGAGACTCAGACGTTCTTCGAAGTTATGAGAGGGGGTCCACTCCTTGTCACTTAATCGTGGCTCAAAATTACGAAGTCCATCACCAATAGCCCTCACACAGCTTTTAGTGCGAAGTAAATCTTTATATATAAAAATTTTCTGTGCGTATGTATGTGACTAAACTCCTTCTAAACGGCTGGACTGATTTTGATGACATTTTTTGTGTGGATTCGAGAATGGTTTAGATTCATAATTCGGTCCAATATCGGAATTATTCAAAAAGATATTAATTAGAAACCTTAAAATGCATAATTGTTTTACCCATGTGTGCTTTTTATTCTGTTAATGCACGGCAAGAAAAAAAAAGAAAGAAGAGGGGAGAATTTTCCGATATTTTCGCCGTTTTTAAAATTGCAATCTTTCTATCAAAATCAAGCGAAAAATAATTACGGAATCGTAAAGTTTATGCATTTCGCCACGATATGGCATATATCTTTATATACATAATTCTTTTGTGCGTGTGTATGTGACTGAACTCCTCCTAAACGGCTGGACCGATTTGGATGATATTTTTTGTGTTAATTCAAGTGGATTCGAGAATGATTTAGATTTACAATTCGGTCCGATATCGCAATTAGTTAAAAATGCGCCAAAATTATGTAAGGGCGCGTGATTGTTCATAAAAAAATCATGGGCAATATTCTTGAGGCCACTATTTTGAGCGGCAAACTTCAAGGTGAAGTTGTACTTCTACCACAGATGCAAATGATTCTTTCAGACTCACCTACCCTATCAAATTTTTGCAATTTCCAATTCGCTTGGCATTTGCTATGACCATTAATAAGTCACAAGGCCAAACAACGACAATTTGTGGCTTAGATTTAGAAAACCCTTGCTTTTCGCACGACCTCCTTAAGACGTGTGTACAGGACAACGTCTGTCGGGACCGCTAGTAATTCTATAAGAAACTATTTCGGAAATAAGACTTAAACAATTCTAATTAATCTTTTGGCTGGCAAAATTCGAAAACTTAATAACAAATAACGTGCTATCCAATTAATGTGCTATCAACTGGAGGACTCACATAATGAAAACATTTAGACAAAAAATGTTAACTTATGGAATTCATTTTATCTGAATGTAAATTATGAGTGGAATAAAAATATATGAAACAAATTATAAGCAGATAACTAAAGGTAAATGGCATGTTGAATGTTTGGAAGAAGTATATAGTTAACAAGAAATGCAAGATTCCTATTGTTTAACCTGAGAGCCGTCACGCGGGGTACAGAGTCACCCCCAGGCTCACAAAATCTTTAATTATGGGAAAATTGTTTATTCGTTATCAATGACCTTGGGTGTCAGTATCCTCCTATATGACAGTCTTCATGGTGTAACGGGTCTATCCTTGAACCTTCCATTAATCCTCTTGGGGAAAAACTATTCTTTTTAACTGTAAGTTCTGTTGAAAACTTTCCTCGAAGAAGAAGACTTGATTTATTCAAATGAGTTGTTCTATTTAAGTGTTGGCATTTAGGTACGCGATGTTAGTCGACGGATAGTCACTGGATGGTCGATAGTTGATAATTGGAGATTAAGAGTGATTAAAATTGTGAACTAGATTAACAACAGGCGGTCGTATAATTAAGAAAGATATTTCTAGCGCGTAGAAGTCAAGAGTGCTGCAAGAGTAAGTTAAATAAACTTTAATTAAATGTTAGTAGCCTTAAGCCGTGCGATTGCTCTTCCAATTCCTTGCTAAGTGCATTTCTTACCTTTAATTGAGTTGATTAAGAAAAGGGATAAATAAATTTGAGTTTAAAACTTGTTATGGCTGATATTTGCTCGAATCCCCAAACACCAACGTCTAGTAAGTTGTTGCAATGGGAACTAAAATGTATTTTTTGCATATCTCCCTCTTCTTTGGGAGTGGCAAACGTTTTTTACAATTTTAAGGTAATAGATGTACAACTTTGCCTCCGCCGTTTTGAATAGATGGCTGTAGCGGTAAGTGGAAGTCAAAATATATAGTACGTAGATGTCATACAATAAGCTTAGGTATTTGTAAACATAACGCCATCGAAATATTAGTCGATTTGTGTCTGCATCATAAAGTTATTCTCGATTAAACATGTCAGCTTACGAGCCAAATTCTCGTCATTTGCGGGAGGTTTTAATTTTCTGCTTTAATATGAAGAAATCTGCGGCTGAGGCTCATCGAATACTCTCAAATACCTATGGTGAGGCCACTATTAGTGAAAGAACGTGCCGAGAGTGGTTTCAGAGCTTCAAGAACGGTGATTTTGACGTCGAAGACCAGCATGGCGGTGGAAGGGAGAAGGTTTTTGAAGATGCAGAATTGGAGGCATTTCTTGATCAAGACTCGTATCAAACGCAACAAGAATTGGCAGGATTATTGGGAGTGACGCAACAAGCCATTTCAAAACGCCTGAAAGTCATGGGAATGATTCAAAAACAAGGAAATTGGGTGCCGTACGAGTTGAAGCCGAGAGATGTTGAACGGCGTTTGTTTGCTTGTGAACAGCTGCTTGCAAGGTAAAGACGGAAGGGATTTCTGCATCGCATTGTGACTGGGGACGAAAAATGGGTTCGTTACGATAATTCCAAGCACAGAAAATCATGGGGATATCCCGGCCATGCTTCCATGTCGAAGGCCAAACCGAATATTCACGGTTCCAAGGTCATGCTCAGTATTTGGTGGGACCAGCTCGGCGTAGTGTATTATGAGTTGTTAAAACCGACTGAAACAATCACAGGTAATCGTTATCGAATGCAATTAATGCGTTTAAGCCGAGCATTGAAAGACAAGCGGCTGCAATACAACGAGAGATATGATAAAGTGATTTTACAGCATGACAATGCTCGACCCCATGTTGCGAAAGTGGTCAACACATACTTGGAAACGTTGAGATGGGAAGTCCCACCCCACCCGCTGTATTCTCCAGACCTTGCTCCCTCGGATTATCACTTGTTTCGATCAATGGCACACGGCCTGGCTGACCAGCACTTCCGGTCTTATGAAGATGTAAAATATTGGATCGATTCGTAGATCACTTCAAAAGATGACCAGTTTTTTCAACGCGGGATTCGTACGCTGCCCGAAAGATGGGAGAAAGTAGTGACCAGTGATGGACAATACTTTGAATCATAAATGTATAATCAGTTTTTTTCAATAAAGCCTCGAATTTCGGAAAAAAACGGCAGAACCAAAGTTGTACACCTATTACTTAGAGTGACTGAGTTCCCCAAGCGACGATTTTTATTCCAAAATATTTTCGATGAACATGCTACATTTTCCCCCTGTGAATGACTTAGTGGTTTTGATTGCTGTGTTGTATGACTCATTATAGTTTATAAATGTAAATGAACAGAATATAAAAAAAGAAATGGGCATCTGCGATCTCTATTAATTGAAGTTGAAACTAATAAAGCTATTCTGATGAAATAATGTATATTAATCATGAGAGCAAAAATAAATTTGAACAACGTGAACATGAAACGTTTGATTTGAAAGGAACATTTTCAAATGCTACCTAAAAAACTCCATCAAGAAAGATATGAAGCCACAAGTTGCGACGGGTTTTTATCACACCTTTCACTAAAATCCTCTTGGGAAATCTTTGGGGCTAGAAAGACATTTCATTCCAACCAACTCAAGAAGAAAACGTGATATGCAGATTAGGAATGATTACATATATTGAAGCTTTAGCATTCGCGAGAGAGACTAAAGGGAGTCTTAGAAGTCTGAGGGGGGTCTTAGAAAATCCTTAGGAAGTAATATAAGAACCATATAGAAGTGGGTTCAAAGTGTGGTGTTCGCCATGGAATATCGGTAAACGATATAATATTAAACTTTAATGATAGAACGGACTCTAGTTTGTTAAGAAATTGACTATAGATATGCACTGTTGGCCACACCAAGAAAGACAAGAGATGACACAACAAAATTTATTTTGTGGATAACATGTTGACCAAGTATCAAATGATTAAATTTATGGACTTCTGTGAAGCATGGTTCCTTCCAAAATCAGTAGCCAAAGTAGCCACCATTGCTGGAGATCACCGCTGCCACACGCCCCGGCATTGATTCAAAGAGACTTTGGATGTGTTCTTGGGGTACAGCAGACCAAGCAGCTTCCACACGTTGCCAAAGTTGATCTGGTGCGGCATCTGGGGGTGTAATCTGGGTCAATCGTTGAGCAACCATGGACCACATGTTTTCTATCGGTGAAATATCCGGAGAGCGAGCTAGTCAGGGAAGAAATTCATTCTGGTGATTGACGAAGAACCTTTAAACAATGCGTGCCACATCTGGTCGCGCATTATCTTGTTGAAATGTGGCTGTGGCCAAGACCTGAAGGTAAGGAAGGACAACTGGCTCCAACACCTCGGAGATGTAGTGTTGGCTGTTTAAAGTACCGGCGATGCGTACTAGAGGAGTGCGAGAGTAATATCCAATACCACCACATACCATAATACTCGGTGCAGGACCAGTGTGGTGGTGCATAACGCAGCTGTTCAGCATCCTCTCTCCATGGTGTCTCCAGACTCGAATCCGACCATTGTGGTGTTGCAGACAGATGCGTGACTCGTCAGTAAAGACAACTTCATTCCATTCTACCGCCCACATCCTTCTTTCATCGCACCATTGGCGGCGGAGACGTCTGTGGTTCTGAGTCAATGGTAGACCAAGCAATGGACGTTTTGCGGAAGACCACTGCTGTAAACGGCGTCGAAAGGTACGCTCAGACACTGAATGATGCGTTACAGACTCAATGTGCTGTGCTACGGTTCGTGATGTGACCGAGCGATCCGTCACTGCCATGCGCACAATTTGCCTGTCCTCACGTGAAGTGGTGCACGATCGACCACGTCGGGCCGTCGTACCCTCCTGTAACCAACGGTAACATATCCTCATTACAGTTGTTTGGTTTTATCCAACACGCGACTACCGATTTCCCTGAAAGATGATCCACAATCTCGGTAGGCCACTATCCTTCCTCTGTCGAACTCGGATACTTGATCAAAGGCTGATCGCTATTTTCTACGAGACATAACTGGTCGTTTTTTGAAAAAACCACAAGAAAAACACAATTGCCGAACTAGAAATCGTCGAAATCTCAAAGCCTTAAATAGCGCTTTGAGGTGGCGCCACAGGCACGCGTGATGTGTGTCTGCGCTGAAATTCTAATCATTTGCACATCTCACCTCCGCTAATGCATCTTGTAAATTTCATGTTATTTGCATGCTTCCTTCAGGGTGTTGCATTTATGGTGGCCAGCAGTGTAGATATAGATATAGATAGTGAGTATGATTTTTTTAATGCACTATTTGCTAAGAATTGTAATTTATGTCATATCACTCCTGATCCTTATCCTCCAAGACTTGTGTTGCATTGCTTAATATAAATTGAAATAACAACAAGCTAGCTTTATTATGGAAGCTTTGAGTGGGTCTACCTTTTATTCCTACAAATGTAGGTCGCGGGGATGAATAGATGATACCTCCAGCCCGGGGGGTTATCACAAAGTGTACCACAACACACACTGCGCCATATCAAAAGGAGACAAGTAAGAAAAATTTCAACATGTTATTTGTCGTTCATAAAAGGCCCATAAAATTACAATAACGTGAACAAATATCACAGTTTGATCTGCAAATATCATTCCTGTAATGTTATAGCAAAAAAGTGTTTGTGATTTGTGCCTTTTATTAAAGTTATGCACGTTTGAAATATTTTGGTTCAGTTGGATTAGATTTTTTCTCAAATTATCAAAGTAAAATTGAGAAACTCCTGAAAGTAGGTAAGCGTACATTCTCTAATTATTCGCTAGAATTGCGATTTTTATCGTCTACAACAGTGCTTCTCAAACTGTGGGGCGTGATAATCCTAGGAAGGGGGCGCGAGCCTATTGAAAAGTCGAAAACAAAAGATAATTAAAAAATTATTAATTTACTGAACATAAGCAAATAGAATACATTCCAACATAATGAAAAATAAAATACACATTTACACTGATATAATACACTTATAAATGTATAAGTAATGCACAATGTATGGGATCATTAATTTAACTATACTAAGTTAAGCACAAGTTTAATAATTACCAGTGACACCGTGGGCTTATTATATATAAAATTATATACAAAAAACAAAACTTATCTTGATAATTTGTACAGTTTATAATTAATCTCTTAAATGCCGATTAAATGTTTTGCGATTTGCTTCCCAATGTCACCGATTTTCACGTAGGCGAGCATATGTGATGTATGGGGGGAGGAATAAATAAGGAAAAAGGAAATCCTCTGAAATAAGTGAATTCTTCGCAATCACACTGTCAGGGTCTACTTATTACATTCCAAAGCCTTCAGAATAATTTTATGGGTAGCAGTGAACAGAAAATATCATATTTCGAAAAGACGTATATATATGCCAGGGGAAATTTACGCACTGGTTGAGGAAGACGTTTATATACGCCCGTGGTGGGGAGGTTAAAGTTGTATTGTAGCTTTTTAGCCTCTAAGTATCGTATATTCGAATTCAATACATTGTTATTGCATGGAGAGGGCGCGATGAAAATTGTGATTGAATATTGGGTCGCAAGTATTGAAAGTTTGAGAAGCACTGGTCTACAATAAAAATAATTATAAAAAAAAAGAATTAATAGACCACTACCGTTAGTATCGAGAGCGCGACTTCTTCCGGATTAATCAGAAAGAATTATATGCAGCTAAAAGTTAATTACTGTTAGCATTAAAAGAACAACTGTGTTGTATGAATAACGCAGCAGTTGTCTTTCATTTTTATTATGTTACAGAATAAAAAAATATATGAAAATAACAAATATAAATGATTCGTTGACGTTGTAAAAGTATTTGACAAGAACCCCCCATAATCTTTTACCATCTGATTACAAATAATAATGTATTTCTGTTTGTTGTGGTCATATAACCATTATATTTTTTTATGAAGTCACAGTTTCCTAGTGGCAAAAATTCCTTCTCCGAAGTGATGATTACGGGTTTGTGACACACTGTCGATTCTCTTCTTGGTTTCGGTTGCTAACATCATAAATTGAGGAGCTAAAAATCAAATAGGAAGTTTTCTATTAAGGTATCCGACTACGTTCGGAACCGTGATTTTAAAAAAGCGCATAAATGGATAATTTTCATGATATTTAGTGTCACTTAGATTAGAATACATGTATAAAAGTGTTTTAAGGACATTTTGACAAAAAAAAATTTATTTAAATACAATATTTTGGCAAAAAATTAACTTAGAAATAACTTTTTTTTCAAAATGTTCTCCATTTATAAAAAAAATGCTTCTATAATAATATTTTGCTTATATAAAGTAAAGACTCTCTTCAGAGAGTCTGAACTAGGACTTTTGAAGAATTCGCAATACTACCAATTGAAATAATTGTCAGCGTTTTTTTATTAAAATTTCTCTCCTCTGTTGTAGTAAAATATGGATAAACCTACTTCTAAGTTATATATTTCAAAAATTCCAGTTGAGCCTCTGTACAGAGGTCTGAGCTATATAGAGGCAAAATATTATTATAATAGAAGCATTTTTTCACAAAAAGGAAAATATTTTGAAAATGGGTCATTCTATGTTCATTTTTTGTCAAAATATTGTACTTAAATAATTTTTTATTGTAATACTATTCTTAAAACAATTTTATATACATTTTTAAAATCTAAGTGACACTAAATATCATAAATATTATCCATTTATACGCTTTTGCCAAATCCCAGTTCCGAACGCAGTCGGATACCTTAATAAATTCGAGCTTCTAAACCAGGATTGGGTGGACCTTTCCAGGGTACAGTCTATTTATAATACTTTTAAGGTGTTGAGGTCCACTCAGTGGCTTAGGTGTTGCCATTCTGAATTAAAATTGTATGTTTTCTTTTCTTAACTCTTATTTTCGACATTGTACCCTGGAAATACAAGTAACACAAAATTATCATGTTCAAAGCTAGAACAACTAAGAGCGACTGCTAGACCATGGCGCGTGGACGTATTCAATGCAGCGAGCACAGAACATACTTTCAAGGTTTTAGCTTTAAATGATATTTTATATATGAACATATTAAAAAAAAGTCTTATTACAAAAAATATCTCAAAAACGCACTAGTGGAAATCGGACATTTCATATGTTACAAACTAATACAAAGTCCATAACTTATTCCCCCCATGTCATATCGAAAAAAGAACAACGTTATAATAAACATTAATTAACAAAAAACTATTAATAAACAAGAACAAGAACTATTAATAAAAATTGAGACAACAAAGTTAAGGTACAGCTGAGCTATTATCTTAGTCATATGTAATCCATCGCTAAAATTCTCGTACAGTTTTATAAAGTAATGTTTGTTTTAATCAAATAAATCCACAGTATATTAAGTTTAAGTGAGTTTCTAAGTCTTCCAATTTCATTGTTGACAAACAATATACTAACTCAAATATCCTCTCTTATCATTTGAAGTGTTCACAATTACAATCCTTACATTCAAATATAATCAACGGGAGTTATTAAATAAATAAGATAAACACCTTCTATAATACAAACGTTTTTAGCACGTAACTACAAATCGAATTGATGAATTTTTGTACTCTCTACATAACTTCTCTCTTACTACGAATATCAGATTTTTCTTTGACTCCAGATGAAAATGAGCCATTGAAGGTAAATTTGCATAAAAATGATCAAAGCACTTCAGAATTTACTTTTTAGTATACACTTTGCCAACCATATCCGCTCAATTCAAAGGAATAAAAAAGTGCAAATTTCTTTTCAAACATATATTTGTGTTATTTAATATTCATTTGTAAGCACTTGTATTCTGAAACAAATTATTCAAAAGCAAAAAAGGAATACTCAGAACAAATGCATTCTATAGTATATATGGTGACAGAATTTTTCAGCATTTTAGAGCTAAACAGCAGTTTCGACAGTCGAAAAAAAAGCATTTTGATTTATTAAATTATATTTTCAGTATTCTTTTTGACATGAAAAACTCAACACCTATGAGATAAATAGAAATTTAATTTATACAAAGTCTTTTATAACAGTGGCGTAAAGCTAAGATAACGTTTAGAATTTGTTTGATTATCTATAAACTATAAAAATATTGCTGCATATATTCCATACTGTGCAAACAAAAGAAAAGAAATTTATTTCTAATGTTCAATTTTAAAAATATTTTTCTTGAATCTTAGAATTTAAAAATTTAGCTAAGAAATTCTAAATATTGCGTGTCAGAGGAAATTGTGAAAATAATGTTTATTAAAATTTAGTGATAAAGAGTTTAAAATAAGCACTTCATGTATAAATATTTCACGAATTTTTGTGATTAAAAAAGAATTCTGCCATTATTTTCCATTAATGATCACGCAAAATGTGCATATTTGAGACTCAAAATGATTTATTGGAATTGAACTAAGACAAGAAATCAAAATTTACCTTCTTAGAAAAAAGCAAAATAAGCATTTTTAAAGATAAATACGCGAGTAAAACTAAAAGAAATGATTTATTATCGTGTAAAACCATAAATACTACAAAAACTTTTCCCAGCTGTGAATTTTTACATTTGATGAAGTTTTACTTTAGAATTTCCGTTAAAAAATAAGGCATTAGAATCTGTTGTCTTAAAACTTCATATAACTTTTGTTCTTCTTTTGAATTTCACATAAAAACTTTTATATATTTTATCCAATAAGATCTTTTTTTAAAAATATCTGGCAATAAAAATGTATTTATCTAAAGTTTTCATCCGTTATAAATTTCTATTTATTGTTTTTTACAAGTAAAATAGGTTTATAATATACGATGGAAATTCAAAAAATAAAGAGACTTATGCAATTTCTCTTTCCAAGGTTTGACAACAGCGCTAGTATACAGCGTTGAATAAAGGGTAGTCGGCAACACTTCTGTACGTCGCAGGAAAATGATGAAATTAGAGATTTCATCAGTTCCCAAAGGGAAATGATAAATTCACGCACGATGTTAAAACAAAGTATCTTTGAGAGGTCATTTCACTGATGTAAGTAAGTGATTTGATCAAATCTCTGAACTGTTTTAGTGAAATGAGCACACAAGTCAGCATTTCTAGAGCTCTGTCTTCGCTTGTTGCCACTCCCTTTTACCTCCCCCTCTCCTCGTTCGTGCCAGACAGCGCCGGGTTTCTGACGTGACGCCTCAAAACAAAATGACCCTAAATATCATTTTTTAGTTTTACTTAGTTATATTCTTTGCATTATTATCTGTACCACTATTGCATGCCTGCAAATTAGAAACCGGATAAAACTTAAATTGAAAAATGTAAACAAACACATTAGGGAACTCAACCCCGTCCTCTTTATAGATAAAAAAAAAGCTTTTTTATAATAAAAAAAAGTTATTTTAAAATGGGAAATAATAACTGAAAAAAGATGTTATAAATAAAGCAAGATATTTCTGAAGTATTACATTAAAGTATAATTTTTTTAAAAAAAAATGTTTGAAATCCTACTACAAATATCCTTTTTTTTAAAAAAAAAATACCAGCTTTATTATCTAATTATTTTGTTAATTAATTTCGAATAAATAATTTGTAATTCAATGATTATTGTTGTATTAATTTTTCTTCTTTTAATAATGCTCCATATTTGCTAAATGAACACTTTTAAACTCTTGACAATATTATTTCATCATTTCACTGAAACAGGTTAGGGATTTCATCAAATCATTTACTTTCCTTAGGGAAATCACCTTACAGAGTTCTTATTTTAACATCTTGCGTGCTTCGATCATCTTCCTTAGGAATTTGATGAAATCCCTAATTTAATCATTTCCCTGCGACATATACAATTTGTTACTCGTCTTTCCTCGTAGTTGTTGGAGTGTAGGAGATCGTTCAACATAGCATCTCCATTGTCGATGTGCATCAAGGAAGAAAGGAGGGCAGTGATTCGCTTTTTCTCTACAAAAGGTGTGAAACCTGCGAAAAGTATTCGTTGCAAGCAAGCGCAATATGATGATAGATGTTTATCGCAAAGTAAAATCTACAAATGGATAGAGCGCTTCAAACAGGGAAGAACTTCGTTATGTGTCGACGAAAGATCGAGTTGTCCATCGACGTCAACCACTGAGGGTCGTTGTCGTTGAGGATATAGAGATGGAAAAGATGTATAGTCTCCAGCGCATGTATCACACTTTCCGCAAACAAAAAGTGAATCCCTGCCCTGCTTTCCACCTTAATGCAGATCGCAATGGAGAGCTGCCATGTTGAACAGTCTCCTACACTCCAATGACTACAAGGGAGGACGAGTGGCAAGCTGTATAGAAGTGTTGCCGACTACTCCTCATTCAGCACTGGATACTAGTGCTGTTGCCAAACCTTTGAAAGAGAATTTGCCAAAGTCCGTTTACTTTTTAACTTTTCCTCGAACATAACTAAATCTGTGTTTGACTATACTTTAATATGCATAAAAGTTTTAAGTTTCTGCTTGAGACTACTTGTATTTATTATAAAAGAATTGTGAAATTAGTATTTATTTGAATGGGATTGAAAACAAAGAAAATCTTTGAGTATATGTTTCAAATTTCTCGAATGGAGTTTTAATAAATTATACATAGGTTAAAGAGGTTTCAATAGTGCCACAGTTTTCTCGTTTGAGGTTACTTATCTGAAGATGTGTTGTCTTGTGGTCGAAAATGGTTAAGACTTGTGCAGTCATTACAAATCTACAAATAGGAGATTTAGAGCTTAAAAGAAAAAAAATGCATTGGTTAATTCTTCAGATAATGTTCGAATGAACCATGTTGAACGAAGAGGAAAAATTAAAATCCTCATGTAGCCAGAGTAACGATAACGTTAATGAAGCTGTTATCTGCCGTTGGCTGTTATCTGCGATAACGCCAATAAAACTACAGCGGATAAAATCAGCAAACTCTTCTTCAAATAACCGACGTGATTGACGATTTAAAATATTTGGCAATGAGATAATCTTACTAAGATATAGCATCAATTTTTTCCAATAAAAAAATCAAAAGCAACGTTATGGCTTTACCGTCAACAGTAATCCGTCGGCTGAGGTAGTCTGGTAGTGATGGTTAAGTTTCACCAAGCTACACGTTTGAGGTTCTATCTTTATACAGTAATCTTTAGACTACTTTTTTGTCGGGAAGTCTTATGAAACCGGAAGCTTTTTTTACTTCAAATGTATGTTAGAAAGATTTTGTTAAAGACGGACTTACTTTGTGACGGGGTTTTATCGCGCCTTCTTGTAAGTGCTCTTGGGGAATCTCTTTGGGGCCAGAATGTCATTAATTCAATCCAATCCTCTCAAGAAGATATATAGTGGAGCTTTAGAATTCGCATGTGAGTAAGAAGTCGGAAAGTAGTAGAATAGAAGTCGAATAGTAATAGAATGGAAAAATAATAGTAGATGTGAATAGTAGAAGAGACAGAAGCTGAGGTGTGATCGCCGTGAGATATTGTTAAGCTATTAATTACAGAAGTGTAATTATAGAACGGACTTTAATGAGTTAAGAAATCTAAGGCGGATAAGGATTCTTTGTATAGCTTTTCATAAAGATAGTGATTAGGATTCCAGGGACTATTTACTTAGAATTGATAATTACGTAGTATCACTCCTGATCATATCTCTCTAGTAAGACTTGTGTTGCGTTGATCAATATATATTTAGACAATAATAAATTGGATTTATTATGGTGAATATGAGTGATCAATCATTTATTCCTACGAATCTAGGTCGCATAGATGAAGACATGATACCCCTGGGCCACGGGATATCACAACTTGATCATATTTTATGTATGAGAGGGATGGAAGCAGAAAGTAATAGGAATATAATTAGAAATATTAGGCCGCTTTCATCGAAGCAACTTTAGACCAGTCATTCAGTACAACCAATCAACTAGTTTCCTGCCAACACACCTCTAGTGCAGCATTTCTCAAATTGTTTGCCGTGTCTCCCTAGGGGGGGTGATAACCCAGCGTGGTGGGCGTGAGCATATCGAAGAATCGAAAATAAAATAATTATCAATTTACTGAAAGGAAACAAAACAAAATACATTATAATAATAAGAAAAGAAATACACATTCACACACATACTGATATGATATAAAACTTATAAACGTATCAGTACTGTACAAGTATTTGATAATTCGTTTGGTAATTACTAGTGACTCCCCTGAGCTTGTAATATACAAAGTTATACAAAAAACTTAATATTTATCTTGATAATTTGTACGGATTGCAATTAAAGTCCTATTGTATCGTAGCTTTAACGTCAAAGTACATTATTATTGCGTTTGATACATTGTCATTTTAAGAAGGGGGCGCGATAAAAATTATGACTGAAAATTGGGTAGTAAATATTGAAAGCTTGAGAAGCACTGGACTAATGTCACGAGGGAAGAGAATTCCTCTCACACACACGGACACAAAGTTGACTGAAAAGGGAGTGCCGTAATGGTAAAAGGGTGCTGGACTCGTCAGTACAATGATTAACTCCGAAGAGATAACACGAAGAATTCACAAAAGAGAGTGCAAGTTGACCAATGTGACGTTGGAGAAAAATAATGATAGTGTGAATTTAAATAATTGGTTTATTTTCGTCACAGCTATTAATAACAGTACATACATTTACATCGAAATTATTTAAAATATTGGTTATTTCATTAAGGTTCTGGATATGATGTTTGTGAGAGAGGAGATCACGAACGTTCTCTTCGAGGTTTTCCAATGGACTTCCTCTGCCCTTCCCAGGGTCTTGGGAAGGGAGCATTTCCCCCTTTATCCTCGGATTATATACGGCTCGTAGGTGGAGGTGGTTTTCTCACAGTGTCAAAGGTTACCGGGGCAATGACAGGAGACAAGATCTCGCAATATTTAGGGGTACCCGTGTGCATAGAAACGCGATTATCCTATCCACAAAAAGAAGCCGTCTTTTCAGCTGTGTGACGCGAAAACGTCACATCATGTCACCAATCTATTAAAATGTGACAATCTATTAAAATGTGATAAACCGAATATGGGACTTTACACGAGGGACATTCTGGGGCATTTTCACCCAACAGAAGGTGTCTGTGCGTGAAACGAGTGTGACCAATGCGAAGTCGAGTCAAGCGGACATCATGTCTTCGCACTGGTAGTGCTGTCCAATGAGAAGTGGAAGGATAAATGCTACGCATGTTTGTTGAGGATCTGTTGATCCCAAGTCTCTTACCATACACGATGGATATACACTGGCCTCAAAAAGTTAAGGTACAACCGGGTTTTTGTGTCTAATTTGCAAATGAATGAATGTAGAAACAAAAAATTTGGAGGATATGTGCATTAAATAGTTTTTTATTGAATGCGTCATAGAAATTTGTATAAGTGTATTGCAAAAACGATTTATAACAAAAAAAGCAATCTCTGCGGAAAAGTCCATTCTTGGAGAAAACAGCACATCACAGTGTTATGTGGAAAAATGGCATAAAAACAATACAAAAATGGGTTCTAATAAGGAATGTGTCCACCCCTAACTTGAATGCATTGGCGGCATCGATTTCCCATGCTGTTTATTAAGTTGTCGGACACCTGAATAGGAAGCGAAGACCAGACACAGAGTAAGCCTTGTTTCAGCTCATGTAACGACCTTGGAGGAGAATTTAAAGCAGCAACCTCTCTGCCAAGATAGTCCCAAAGATGTTCTATCGGATTCAGGTCTGGAGATCTAGCTGGCCATTCCATTCGTTCCAAACCGTGATCCCTCCAGATACTCCTCAACAATCCCAGCTCGGTGAGGTCGTGCATTATCATCCATCAGAATGAAGTCGTTACCAATAGCAGCAGCATATGGACGGACATATGGATCAAGGATCTCATCCCGATATCTAAGACCAGTTACGGTTCCTCCATGTAACACATGCAGGTCAGTGTGGCCACTGAGCGAGATCCCTGCCCAAACCAGGATTCCACCACCTCTATAACTGTGTCTTTCAACAGTGTTGGATTGATGGTATCTAGTGCGCTGTTCCCTCCAGATCAGTAGACGCCCTGAATCACTCTCCATTGTAAATCTGGACTCGTCTGTGAACAGCACAGAAGCCCATTGTTGCTGCGTTCAAGAAACATGTTCTCTTGCCCAGCATAAGCGGTTCCTTCACTGTCGTCCGTTGAGGGGAACGCACACAACTGGTCTTCTTGCATACAGACCTGCATTGTGAAGACGATTTCGCACCGTAGTAGCGGAGATTCTTCTTCTTCCTGATGCTTGAAAGTGGTCTGCAACGAGCTGCGGCACAGTAGTGGTTCTTCTCCTTCGTGCCGAAAGAGCTGAAAACGGTCTTCTGCAGGTGTTGTAGCTCGTGGTCGGCCTGGAACAAGTCTTCTGGACACAGAATCTTCGGATTGGTATTGATCCCAAAGTCGCTGAACAACACTACGAGACACATTGAGACGTCTAGCAACATCAGCCTGCGACAATCCCATTTCCATCCATCCAACTGCCCGCAACCTTAACGAATTGGGTAAACGACGTCTCTGAGACATTTTTTAAACTCTATTGACTATTGTCACCGAAACTGCCAACAACTGTTGAAAATCAACACAACTTACACACAAAAGTACGAAAGCTTGATATTTGCATATTTTTCTCTCACTCATAAATATACGTTCTTTTCTATAAAATAAAAGTTGTAGCAATCGTTTTTGCATTAATGTTTTTAAAGTTCGTTATTATCATTCATGTAAACTATGCATTTTATTGTTACTGCCATTTTTTTTATGGTGAGCTTCGAAAAACATGTTGTACCTTAACTTTTTGAGGCCAGTGTAGTTCTGTGTAGAAGTCTTTAAATCTCGATAACAGACAGGCCGCTGCATGTGATCAGACATGGATCGTGCAGCGATATCAGCCTGTTCATTACCAAGTATACCCACGTGTCCAGGTACCCAGGAAAAAATTATATCAAAATCCTTCCTTTCTAGTTTTCGCAGAAGAAGAAGTATTTCTATCACAATGGGGTGTCTATGCTCTGTTGCAAAGTGTAAGGACTCTAGAGCACTCATGCTGTCAGTGTACACACAAAAATGACGGTGGTTAGAAACTATTATATGCTGAAGTGCGACAAGAATGGCAGTTAATTCAGCACTAAAGACAGACATGGAATTATGTAAGGTAAAATTAAGAATGGTGTTGTTAAAAACAACACCACATCCAACATGTCCTGCAGTCTTCGACCCGTCCGTGTAGACTGGTATGTACTTAGAATACTTACTGCGATGGAAAGAAAAGAGTTGCTGATAAATAACAGCAGCAGTGCCTGCTTTGTCATAGCCCGAAAAGGGGTTACTATAGTTAAAAATGTGGATGTCCCAGGGTGGAAAAGCAAGCATATTATTTTCCTGGATATTTATGTTATTTAAGTGGGCGTCATTTAGAACAGCCTTTGCTCTTTCCGAAAAAGGTTTGATGTTAAATGAACGGGCCTCATAGAGTCGGTTGAGACCAATGGCAAGATCAAAGGGTTTTAAAATATGAGAAGGAAAAGACATGGCACGAATAAAATAATTTGCACTTAATTGCCTCCGCCTTAGTTCTAAAGGTGGTTGATGGCATACCACATACAAGCTGGTAACAGGCGAAGTTCTGAAGGCACCAGAGAGCAGAATGATGTATTGTGTCCAGTCGTTTTAACACAGATGCACGAGCAGAACCGTACACTACACAACCATAGTCCAAACGTGAAAGGATTAGTGCTTGATACACTCGGAGTAACGAGACTCTATCCGCTCCCCATAAGGTGTTTGACAGTACTTTTAAGATGTTGAGGGATCGTTCACACTTCTTCCGCAAGTAAAGGACATGCGGAAGGAAAGTCAATTTAGAGTCAAAGATTACTCCGAGGAAGCGCACCTCATTGACTACAGGTATTTGAATATTTCCTATATGTATAGAAGGATCTGGGTGTAGGTTACGTTTTCTGCAAAAATGGACACAGCTGCTCTTGGAAGGAGATATCGTGTGTCCATTCTGATCGCACCACTTAACTAATCGATGATAGTTGTTTGCAGCTGTCGCTCAATTAGTCGCATATCTGAACCTTGACAAGAGACTTGCAGATCGTCAACATAAAGCATTCCTCACATTGAAGGTGGAAGGGAGGTGATGAAGTATGCTACTCATATGAATATTAAAAAAGGTAACGCTCAAAACGCTACGTTGAGGAACACCTTGATCTTGCATAAATTTATGAGAAAATGAGTGACCAATGCGTACATTAAAATAACGAACAGCTAAAAAGTTAAATATAAAAATAGGAAGATTTCCCCTCAAGCCAAAATCATACATATTACGGAGAATCCCATAACGCCATGTTCGGTCGTATGCTTTCTCTATGTCAAAGAAAAGAGAAACCAAATGGTTTCTCTTAACAAAGGCATCCCTGATTTGGGATTCTAGGAAAACAAGGTTATCAATAGTGGATCGGCCCTTGCGGAATCTACTTTGCAGAGGAGAAATACACTTTTCTTTCTCTAAAACATATACCAAACGGGTATTTACCATGCGTTCAAAGGTCTTGCAGAAGCAGCTCGTCAGAGCAATGGGACAGTAACTAAGAGGATCTGTTGTGACCTTGCCCGGCTTAAGGATTGGAATCACAATGGCTTCTCTCCAGTTAGAGGGAAAGCAATGCTCCTTCCAAACTCTGTTGAATAAAAAAAGAATGTTGGTTAGAGAGTTAGTATTTAGATGACGTAGCATCGTGTAAGTGATTCCATCCGGTACAGGGCTTGTATTGTGCGCTTGTACGAGTGCTTTTTTTTTAACTCGGTCATCGTGAAGTTACAATTATATGGAAAAAAGAAGCAAGTGGAAAAATTAATTGGGGTACGTTCTGCTTGCCTCTTAATCTCGAGAAAACGAGAATTATAAGAGGCTGTACTCGATATACTCTGAAAAGTTTCACCCAGAATATTAGCTATTTCGTCTGGGGAAGAAAAGACAGAGTTCGAGGTTTGTAAAATAGGGAAGGAAAATTCCCGATATATCCCGTTTGCAGCCTTAACCTTTTTCCATAATTGTTTACTAGACGTTGACGAAGTGAGTGAGGACACATATCGAATCCAGGATTGCCTCTGACTCTGACGCCTTACTCTGCGAGCATTTGCTTTTGCCTTTTTGAACGCCAAGAGATTCTTCGTAGTGGGATATCTGCGAAAGATTCCCCATAACTTCCGCTGGTTCTTATACTACGCTGTCTGACAATCAGTATTCCACCAAGGTTTGTAACGTTGGAATGAATGACTTGAAACTTTTGGTATGGATAAATCAGCAGCAGCAATCAAAACATTGGTGACTTCTTGTACAGCAGTATCAACACTTTCTGTCTTGACCATTGCATCAGGTATCACAGCCAACTGTGTGAAAAGGGCCCAGTCTGCACGACTATAAGAATACGTAGGTGGGAAGGTTTTTCCACCCGTATCGGAATCGTGAAAAAGGATAACAGGGAAGTGGTCACTATTATACAGGTCCTTTTCAACAGAAAAATTTAAATTAGGGAAGAGTGACGGTGAGCAGATGGCCAAATCTAATGTGTGAAAGGATCGTGTGGGTTCGTAAAAGTACGTTGGTTCCTCGTGATTAAGCAGACAGAGACAGTGATCAGAAAGCACCTGTTCAATCCGTATGCCACGAGGGTTTGTCTTCGCACTACCCCACAGAGTGCTATGTCCATTGAAGTCACCAAGTATGACAAAGGGTGCTGGCAACTGATCAACCAGGTTGTTCAAATCATGTTGGTGGATAACAGTATTTGGTGACAAGTAAAGACAGCAGACTGTGATTAGGCTCGTGGAGTGGATTCTCACGGCTACAGCCTGCAACGAGGTATGGAGTGGCAGAGCACTAGATGGAACATCGAAGGATGTAAAAATACATACGCCTCCGGACACAGAGGGTCCCTCCGTGTCTTACCGCACACAACCATACCGACGTATCTTTGTTGTGTGACAAGACTTCAAGTAAGTCTCTTGAAGTGCAACGCATACTGGATGGTACTGACGTATGATGTCTTTTACGTCATCTGTATGCGATCTATATATATAGCCACGACAGTTCCAAGAAACCAGGGAAGTTATTTTTTGGGCGAACTTGGCGAAAGGGGCCCTGTGAAGGGATTATCTGCCACTTTTTTAAAATCAGCCTCTAAAAGGCTCTCATCTTCTTCGGATGCCATACCTATGTCGTAATCCGAGTCAGATGGATTAGCGTCTGTGTCCATGGCATCCGAGGTTTTAAAAGTTTTCCGTCTCCGAGATTTTTTGGAGACGGGAGATGTTTCATTGGGGGAATCTTGTTCCCTCGCAATTTTAAAAGAAGTGTTTTTTACATTGGTGACCATTAAATTCGTAGTAGGTTTTATTTTCTTTAAGTTCGTCTTTTTGCTATCCTTTCTGGGGCCATGTGCCTGAGATGGGTGTTCTTTTGTATCAGACACAAGAGTTGGTAGCTGAGGATGTGATACTGTAGTTCCTATTGAAGAGATTGATGGCAAGAGTTGTGTTTGGGATGAGGATGATTTGGAAGCAGCAGGAGAAAACAGTGAAATATTTGGTTTCGTAGGAGATGGAAGTGGTGGCAGTAAATTTAAAGGTGGACATTTTATTTTAGTGATGTTTTCAGCTGTCTGCGTTGTAACGGATATTGGTGAAGGTTTAGTAGCTTGGGCATATGTTTGAGGTAGCTGAGGAGGTAATAATTTTTTAGCTTCTATATAAGAAATATTATTGTTTGTTCTGATTTCTTGTATTTTTTTCTAGTTTACATTTTGGGCATAATTGAGAATGCGATGGATGGGACTGAGAACAGTTAATGCATTTTGGCTCTAGAGTACAGTTTGTAGAAGAGTGTCCAGCAGACGCACATCTAGAGCAAGTCAGTTGTCCACGGCAAGAAGTTTATGAATGTCCGAACCTCTGGCACCTGAAACAGCGCAGAGGATTCGGAATATAAGGGCGAATCTTACAGTTTAGGTATCCGGCTTTAATTGTTGTGGGTAGTTTAGGTCTATTAAAGGTTAGAATCAAGTGTTTTGTTGAAATGACCGAATTATCTTTTTTATTGTTATTCTTCTGACCTGGATCACACCCTGATCAGAAAATCCATCGAGGATTTCTGCGTCTGGGGTGGTCAACAGATCAGATTCTGAAATTACACCTCTGCAGGAATTTAGCGTTTTGTGCGGATTTATGGTTATTGGAGAATCTAGAAAGGATTTGGCAAGTAAAAAGGACTTAGTCTGTAGAGCAGAACTTGTTTCTATAAGTAAATCACCGGATCGTAAGCGTTTGACAGATTTAGGTTCGCCACCTATTCCAATTAATGCTTTGTGGATAGAGAATGGCGATTTTTTCGACATATCATTGTTTGTTAAAGATAATATGAAAAATCTGGAATTAGCAGCAATTTCATTAACGTTAAGTCTAGGCAACACGGGTTCTTTATCAGGGCATGGATTTAAAAAATCAATGGTCTGATCATCATGAGTTGGATAGGGTGGGTGGGGGGTTTGAATAAATGCGTTTTGAGTTTTTTTTCTTTTATTTATTTTGATTTTTTTAGGAAAGGAGGAGGAGAATCCCTTTTGATTTTCAGAGGACCAGTTTGGCAGGGCTAGCCCTAGATTCAGCAACCAGTAGTGGCCTCGGGAGAGCCCCCCCGTTCTGCAATGCAGGACCCCATCCAGGCACCACCTGGAACTACAAGACAGGCGGGATTATACACCAGCTGATAGAGCAGCCAGGACATGCTGGTTAGGCCGTCCCGGGCTCCTGTACTATCTGGCGGCCTGAGACGCAAAACTCAGCTTTTCTCCGGTACCCTCTACATGGCCGCTTCCTCCAAGACCCCACCTCACCAGTCCAAAGGTCCCCAAAAGTTCAAAACCCCGCTCCAAGTGCCAGTTTTCCCAGGGAGCAGTCCGTTGTGTCATCATACCAATAGTGAAAACCCATCAGACACAACTTCATTCCACTCACTCCTGGTCTGCCACAGGACTTCGTGGCAGAAAAATAAAGATAATAAGTTGAACACAAAAAAATCAATAATCGAATATAAAAGAAGCGTTGAAGGAAATTGAAGAAAATCAAATTAAAAGAACATAATATAAAATGGAAACCATAATACGGCAGTAAAAAAATATCAATTCTCTTCATTTGGAATTCAAAATTATGTCAAATTGGGGCGAACGCTGCAAGTTCTTATTGACATGAGAGGATTATCCGAGTAAATTTATAATGTCACAATTATCAGTTACTATTATTACTACATATGATTTTTTAAAAAAGATTTTAAGGATTTTAGTATTTTTTTTACCAGAATATAATAAAATTAATTTATTTATTGTTGCTAGAGTCAAACTGACTGATTCAATTAAGAGGTTATACGCAGTTGCGAGGCTAAGCTCTTTTTATGAATTTTTTTTATGGAAATAGTTTTTATTTATCAATTACAAGAGTTGGTAATTCAAATAGAGTCTACTTCTAAGAATACAATAGCACGTCGATCATGTAAAAATATTGTTGTGCACCGCTCCTGTAGATGACGTCCCAAACGACCTCCAAAAAAGGCGCTTGGTGATTATCTCCATTTCAGCGGTTTGGATTATCTGAAATCAAAATATATGGTGGATTCTTTTAAAGGATAGATTGATGCAGGTATTGAGCGAAGGAATAATAAAAATTTGGATTTTTGACAAAATGACGTCTATTTGAAAATTTTTTTTCGTTTTTGACTATAATTTTCGGCCCAAATTTTTTTAAAAAATAGTAATAATTTTTTTAAATCTTATTTCTTCGTTCTATACCTGAGGAATATATCTAAGAAGATTGTGTAAAAATTTGAGACCGATCGTGGTTGAGCCATTTCTGAGAAATCGGGACCACCGACTTTGAAAATGCCGTTTTGAGAAAAACGCGTTTAAAGTTTAAGTAGTTTACACAGAGTTAAAATTTTTGTTCTTCAACTTATATGGTATCTCATCTATTCCAGGGACATAAGAGGGACACTAAACATTTGTACGTAGGTTCTTTTCGTTTAATTGAAGATTACACAAGAAATTCCAGGCACAATAAAGTCACTACTTTAATGGCTAAATAATTTTATTCCACTGACAGCCACACAACAACACAAACAACACAAAAAGAAAAACTAATTATATACATTTAATTTTAAGTTGTTAACACCATTTTGTTTCTATCATCCTCAACTATCCAGCTCATTCTGCCATGTCCTATCGCTCCACCATGTTGATCACTTCCCTTTTTTCTATCTTTTTCCTTATTTTTTCATCTTCGTTCTCCTTCCTCCGTCTTTTCTCTCTCCTCGATGGCCGCGCCACCTATAAAGATTTTTAAACTTCCGGGCGAATCTTACAGGGACCTTCTGAAGTATCGGTAACTTCTAATAAGTACAGCTGGTGTTGTCGTCGAGCCATTCTTCGTTCTCGCGTGCTCCCATGCGCTCTCACGTCGGAGATCATCACACGCTCTGCGTCCTCTTTGCCGACATAAGCATGAGATGCGGTGCCTAATGAAAGTCCTAATGCACTCATAAAGTACAATAATGATTTTGTACCCTCTTTAAACATTCCAGCTGCAATGTAAGCCGCTATTTCAACAACTTTAGAGCCACATGGACACAATTTTTGGAGTTATTTACCATCCCTCATTATTGCTTTGTGTAAATCCACCAACACACCTTACCAATAATTTTACGTTGCTAAGGTCTTCACAAATTGGATAGATTTCTTCAGCAACATGAGCTGGTAAAGTTGGATAATTATGGGTGTAAGAAGATAATGTGTCTGTTGCTAGCGCTTGCTGCCACATTACGGTTCTTGTTGCTACTGAACACATTTGCGGGGCATTTTTACAACTTTTAAATAAAATTTACTCCAATATAAAACAAAAAAATCACGAAAAACAAGTTTGAACTGAATGCACAACTTTACAACGTGGCAGAACTCTTTAGACTGATGAAATACTTTTATTTTAGGTTATAATAACTTATGTGACCTTAAAGTAATTACCTATTACACTCGCCTTTTACGAGAAAACACAATTGAAAAAGGAACCTCAGGTAGCGAGTGCTGTGCGTACAGCTGCTACTCCGGTTCTTACTCTACCTGCGTTCTAACACTCTGACGTGGCCTTACAAATTCAGGTATATCTCCAAAAATATTTATCGGATTGGCTTCAAATTTTTAGAGAATATACTTAAATATATGTACATACCAAAAATGCAAAAAAAAAATCTATTTTTTGAAAGTTTTAACTGCGTATAACCTCTTAAGTTCCACCTCTTTGTTTCTTTGAAGCTTATAGCAGAAATGTAGGAAAATCTCCAACGAAACATTTTTCACTTCCAATTAAGTTTTTATTTTGTTAAAAGATATTTTCTGAAAATATTTGCTTAGCAAAAATACGAATAACTTTTTTTTAATCAAATAATACATTTTTGTATTATATTTCTTTAAAAACATCTTCATTACTCATATTTTCTTGTTTCTCTCCAGTCCGGCATGAACTGCACTTTAAGACCGCAATAGCCCAGTGTTTGAGGTCATGGACACGTGGCCGACGTGTCATGAGTTTGAACCCAGTGCCACTCAAGACCTGCCGTGTAGAGACAGCGATGCACGTTAAATCTGTCGAGTTTCAAACTCCTCCCATTAGTCAGGTGTGGAAGAAAGGAGAGAGGGTGCCAGCTCAAGTGTCGTCCCTGTCACTTAACCACGGCTCAAAATTATGTGACCCTTCACCCAAGGGCGTCTTAACCACTTAACTGTTTCTTTTTTGTCATATTATGTCAAAAATAAGCATATTTTTTTGAAAACATTTTTTTTAAAATGAAATAAATTATATAAACTCAAATCAGCAGTCAGAAATGTTATAAATATTGAATTTAAAGAATTATGCTAATTTTTATTTTCATCGAAAAAACATATTTTTCTTTAAAGTTGGCTTTTTTCCGAAGAAATCAGCGAACTGGAAAGAACACCTTACAAAAATGTATATTAGATTAAAAAGATAGCATATTGTGTGTGTACTTCGGTGAATTATTCTCTTAAAATTCGGTTTTTGTGTGGTAAATTTTAAAACAGGGAGACAAGCATAGTCCAACATCGCAATTCGGACAAAAATTTGTTTCTTTTTTCACCTGTTTTCCCAAATCGTTTCTTTTAGACTAATACACAAAACATTGCCTTGTTGGTCTCAATTTTTTTGTGGGTGGGAGGAATCACTTCTAAAAAGTTTTTTTCTGTCAATCGTAAGAGACTGGACAAAACTCCTGGTCGTCTTTTTCTTTTCATTTACCGCCCAATATCTTTTTATATAGTAATCTATAATATCAAGCCTGAAATTCAAATGAGACAATTTTCCTCCCAATTTCTAATATAAAACAAAAGCATTCCGAAATAATGTATCTAAAAGGTGAAAGAATATATATATATATATATATATATATATATATATATACATACATATATTGTATTATTTCTTGCCTCTTTTTTGTTTTTGTGATTGAGTAATTTGTGAGATGCTGATTCATTCTATCTACACCCGAAGAGAAGTCCAATAGCAAACTTTCATTACTTCCAGAATCATTTACAGAAATTTCAGACTCACTATCTGAGTCAATATCAGAATTATTTTTTGTTAGAACCTCTCATAATCACTCATTTGTCTTCTATTTTAAGCTCCAAATTTAAAAGAAATATTGTTCGTAGCTTGTGGTACACGTATTTTGTAAAAAGAAAATTCTCGCCTTATCTATTCTAGAAGAATGCAGTAAAACCTCACCTTGAAACTGAATCAGATCCTTTTTTTGTAATTCTAAATTTAGTCGACTATTAGAGACATCTTCTAGAAACATTGCTTCCTAAAAGAACAACAAAAAAAAGCAAATCAAAGGATTTGTAAGGCATTAGCCCGTGAGGGTTGCCTTACTCCTACGTTTTCCTCGTGACCAAGAGGTGTGGGAGTGAATGAAGAACCAGGTGTTGCCATAATCTTAATATATCTTTATTAACATATTAAACAATGTACAATAATGATATTCATATTCTAACATAGCGGATCTGAGGTGAAGATATACACAGTACGTAATACCGAATAAGCGCGACCCTGACCACTATATTTAACTATAACGCCTTATCCTAATCTCAGTATATACACAGATCCTAGTATTAAATAGAACGGCTCTACCTCTATATACTAGGTAGCAGCAACTCTCTTGAATCTTGAATGACTTTTCTCTATCTCGCGTGGAATGGTATCCACCTTAGCTTGAACGCACTGGCACGAATAGCTGAACTCTTGAATATTGGATGACTACTCACTTCTAACTTGAACACTCCTAACCACACACAGGCTAGCATATTCACTTCCCAAAAACCACCCCGCTTACGCTCAACTTCTGCTTTTTAAAAGGTTCTTAATTTGCATAATCACGCTTCACTTCTAGATTTGGTCGGAAAGAGTTTGCTTATTCGGCCCCAAAGAACCCAAGATGAGTTTCTACTTGACAGCGCGATGAGTCCTTCAGAGATTAGAGTAGAAAAAAGTGTTGCCCAAGCGGAGTTCAGGAAAAACAAAGAAGTGGTTAAGACTTTTTGAGGTCCTGGACCCAGAGAACTCTTCAAATTTTTTAAAAGCCTTGGGCCCCTATGCAAAAGTAGGCCTTACCTATGATCTTTAAAAGTGGACAGTAAATAACATGCATTGTCAAATACTCGTGCAAACGGTAATTTGAAACAGATAAATGTACACGACTCACAATCTCACAAAACTGCTTAGGCCTAGAATTGGACAATGGTCATCCCATAATAATACAGACTTACCACTTTTGTCAGCTGATATGCAGTTTGAAATTCTCTGTTTTTCGGAGAATATGTAAGGGAAAAATATTTGACCAATAAAATTATCCAGATCATGATCTTATTAAGACTGAGTGGAGAACAAAACGAGGCCCCCACCGAGACGGAGACGCTGGGCCCGGGCCTAGTAGGCCCATATCTTAAGACGCCCATGACGTCGCGAATAACCCTTGTTTGTGTGCTTCGTAGCGCCAGCTAATTAAACACTCACTCATGAAATGTACTTTTAAAAATATTAAAATGCATGATAATGAAGAGAGACATAACAAAGGAAAAAATAGGCACATCAATTTTTATATATTTAAAAGTTCAGATTATTTCTCAGATTATTCTCTTAACTATAGTTTTAAGTACTAGTTTAGAGTTTACATCAATGAAAAAGTTGAAACAAACCAAATCCGTCATAAACAATTCTTGGAGAAATGCAATGGAGGCATTATTGCGAACTTAAAAGATTTGTGGACGCTTTTTAAATCCCTTTATTAATATTTATGATTTATATTTTTATATATTGATGTAATAAATTTGTAAACTTCAAATAAAAGATTTTTGATGTGTGTGTGTGTACTATGTAAATAAAAATATTCCTTGAAAAAAAAGTAATAAATTTTAAAATATAGAGATTTTCAGTTTATAAAGTGTCCTTTGTATTTGAATCGCTGCCCAGAAATCAAAAGCATTTTGCATTTTATGTCAAAAGAATTTAAATAGGATGTAAAATAATGTTTAGAAATTTTGAGCCATAAAAATGGAAATCAATGTAAAAAAAAAATGTCGGAAACATGCTGGAATATTTTGTAAATTAAAAGGTTTAGAAATAACAACGTCAAATTATTAACTATTTCTCTAATAAATAAAAGTAAGTATATGGTTCAGAATGTTTCATTTTTTCTCTGTTTTATTCAATATAAAATAAAAATAACAAAACGACTTTTCTCGCTTAGTAAAAATTCAAACTGATTAAATATTCGCATGCAACAGAATTTATACAAATTATTTTATTCGCAGATGAAAAGGAATAAATGATACAAATAAAAAAGAACAATATATATTGTTCTTTTATATTCCTTTGTTTTTATTTTGTTGTATTATATATATATGTATAATACAACACACAAGAATAATTATAATAATTTACTACAAAATAATGAAATTAACTTACAAGATTTTTCTCGTAAAAAATATGAATTATAAAAGCTATCACAAATAAAAAAACATTTCATCCATAACTAAAGGCTGATTTATTAAGGAAGATTTAGTCCATAAAAACAGTAATCACAGACATGGCGTGCCCCCCAAAGTTTGAGAAACGCTGCTTTAAATTGTATAGGAAAACATTTTTACAGCCTTTTCCTCTTGATTTAAAAATTTGCATTTCAAAAAACAAAAGCTTATTTATTTTTACGCCTTCCCATCACCCACTAGAAGTCTATTTTCGCAAAACCCTTTCTTAGAGGATCTCTGCTCAACAAAAAAGAAACATGGAAGGCAAATTTGAAATTTGTAGACCTAATATTTTCCAAACGGATATTTTATGCATGTACGACCACCGCAACTCTTTTTAGAAATTAATTTCTTTTAAACCTGTTATTAACGGGTTTCTACTCAACAAAAGAATCATGTTTGCTAAATTTCAAGTCTGTAAATCTACCAGTTTAAAAGCGGGAATTTTTTGAAATCTGAAACACCTCCGTAGCCCCCCTTGGAATCGGTTTCTAAAAAACTCTTCTCATTACAGATATCTACTCAACAAAAGAAATATGCCATCCAAATTTCAATATGTAGATCCAATAGCTTCAAGACGGGAATTTTTATCAAAACACCCCCGGAAACATCGTTAGGAGAAGATTTCCGTAAAACCCGTTCTAAACGGATCTCAACTCAAAAAAAAAGAGACTTGCTAAATTTCATGTTTGTAGGTCTAAAAGTTCCAGAAATCTGAGTCCCTTTTCTCCGATAAAGAGGGTTTCTCAAAAATAGTACCCAAACTCGGAATACCTAGATGCCTCGTTGGGAGAGCATAAAAATACCCAGAGGATTGTATCTGTACGATCCATAGATTACGAGAAAACACGGAAAACAAGACGTCACAGCAGTATTGTACCCACCAATAATAGTGTTTGCAAGTATTTATAAAGACTGGTGTTCAAAGTGTCCTCGTGCATAAAGACGTAGGCTTGAGTGAGTCACGGAATGGATGAGAGCATACGTCGCAGCAACGAGACAGCAACGAGATGCAGACGAGCAACTAAGTACGTTTCTGCCTCTCGATACACCATTTAATTGAGATCACCCCATAGAAAAAAAATTCCAATGGTTTGAGATCTGACGATCATGTCTGCCGTAGAACCTGAATCTCATGTGTTAAGAGAATTCCCTAACTTAAACTTATTGTAACCGCCAGAGGGCGTCTGAATGCTTATGTAAGTAGAAACTCTGTTTCTTTGTTTATAAACTCTCTGTACTTCCGAGTGTAGTTCTCCATGCTGAAGATGCCCAGGCCTTATAACACTGGATAAAATAAATGTTAAAAACTGATCTCCATTACTGATACTTCACATTTAATGTTTGCCTATGAACTTTACACCACGTTCGATATAGTGGCCGGGGTATGCCATACACAGTTAATCATGTATAGAAGTAAGTACAGAAATGCCCTGGAGCAGGGGTAAATTTTAAGGGAGGCGTTTGAATTGAATTTAAAAAATATTTTTTTTGTTACACAAAAAATTATTTATTTTCTTAAATCATATTGAGCGTGAATTTGGAATTTCGTTTAACATATCTTATTTTCTTATTTTGTAATCAGTATGTTTAATGACAATGTTGGGGAGTGGTCTCTATGTGTTTTTTTTTCAGGAAACCAGACGAGGATGTTGACACAACTCCTTTATTTTCACACTCGGTTGCTCGGGGAGTATGTCGGAACACTTACGATGGGCACCGTAATTCTGCGCTCTCGCTCGTCTGATCTTCCCCACACACTCTTGAAAACTCTTAATTCCTCGTTTCGCTAAATACACTTAATCACTGCCGCGCGGCGCCCACTGCGCATGCTCGAACAGACAACTTTCTTTTATGTTGGAACTTGAAGGATACGAGTCGGGAGTATATCTTGAATCATGAAATTTGATATATTTACACATTTTTCACTAATAACTTTCTCTCTATCCATGGGTGGGGCCATAGCGGATATTCCCTTCACCCATAAGATGTATGGTGTCAGCTATCCAAAAGGTGACAGGGGTAATAAAAGCTTTTGGCAGACAGAGAACCACAGGAGATGTTTTATTTTAGTCTTGAGTGTATTTACTATAGGTTACAATAAATGCTTGTAAACCAATCATCAGTAGACTCTTTTTAGAAGAAATTGGACTGCTGAAATGGAATATTTCTCCTCTTACATTTTACTCGTTTGAAATATAGTAACAGTTAATTATATCCTAAATTTCGAATTATTCTGTATTTCTTAAGACTTTATATAATGTTTTGCTTTGGAGAGAGGGATGGCATTTTCCATTTTTGGCCGGGGCTACAAAACTGCTAGAGCCGGCCCTGGCCGAAGTTCCATCATGCATCATCACTCATTCAACATGCATTGCCGCATTTTCCCCATAAACCATGCACCGTAGAAGTACAGTTCTTTGGGCATTTTGGATGTACCTCAATTATGAATCTAGCTGGACCGAGTTTGGGTGCTATTTTTGGGACATCATGTATAAAAGCTACAGTTTAAAAAAGACACAAAATGTGTTTTTTTAAAAAAAGACAAAATGAAATATATAAAAGTAGCTATATAATCATCAAAAAAGAGCCAAAATCATTTTTAGCACAATTAATGAAAACGACTTGACTTTATCACAGACCACAAACAGCCTAAATAGAAATATAGAATGTAAAATGTATAAAAGTGATTACGTTTATTAAACAACGAATTGAAACAGCTATTAAAATGTGACATTAAAACGGCTTTTAAGCAAAATAACTATAAGGTGCAAACGACCAAACTATTCTAGAAATAGTTCCTGAAAAGTATTTTTATCTGTTCTCACAGAAAAGACCTCCCACGAGCTGGTGAATTTAAGGGCAAATATATCGAAAGGTTTGTGGGAAGCGAAACGTTAATTGTGGGCGAAAGAGGATTACTTAGAGCCTCTCATTGGAACACAAGTGATTTGCATGCAGTTTACCCTCGCGTTAAGTCCGTTGTTACGAGGGAAGGGTTGGGTTGTTACTGTAGAACCCATTTACTCGAATGGGAAAGGCGCGCCGTATTTTTAAGTTAGTTCTGTTGTTAGAGGAACTGAAATCATCCGATGTGTTTGTGGTTATCGTAAGAAGGGAAAGTATTAGAACTTTTCTCAATATAGACGAAGAAAAGATTAAGGAATAGGAATTGAATACTTTAACTTACGAGTAAATTATTCGAAATGATGTAAAAATGCGAATGAGCTAGGATAATAAAGTAGAGGAAGGAATTTTTAGTTTGTGAATATAAGACGAACACTTTAAATGTACAACTTTTTTAGAATCTTGTCAATTTGCTTAGTTCTAGAAGTCTTATTTATATTTAAGATTTTTATCTATTATCCGAATGAAGTTAAAAAAATTTAACGTGGAGTTTTAATTAAAAAATTGAAACCCCCTTAATTTTGTTATCTGTCAACCATGTTTGTTTGAAAATGAGTTGAGAGAAGTTTTTTGATTGCGTCATTCAATTGTATAATGCTCTAAATACAGCCTTTTTCAAACTGTAGGGCACGTCCCCTAGGGGGTGAGGTGGTAACCCTGCTTGGGGGAGCGAGCATATTGAAAAGTAAAAAAAAATGATTTAAAATAATTATCAATTTACTGAATGGAAGCAAAACAAAACACCTTTTACCATAACAAGAAATAAAATACCTATTTACACTGATTGTAAGAAATTTATAAATAGATCAGTATGCCCAAAAGTATTTGATAGTTAATTTATCAATACTAAATTAAAAACAATTTTAGTAATTACTTGTGACTTCCATGACAAAATTATATAGGAAATTCAATACTTATCTTTATAATTTGTGCAGTTTATAATCAAAGCCAAATTGTAACTTTAGCGTCGAAGTATATTATTATTGTATTCAATGCATAGTTGTTGTGTAAGGGGGCGTGAGGATGCTGATGATATATATATATATATATATATATATCTGAAAATTGGGTTACAAATATCAAAAGTTTGAGAAGCGCTTCTCTAAATACATACATAGAAAACGGCCAAAATTACTTTATCATATTGTAAGTTAAGATTTATGCAATATTTTAAATATTCACACACACAAGTATAGTAAATTTTTAAAAAATAGATCCACAAAACTATTGCAAATTTTTGAAGAAGTGTAAGAATGAGGGGAAAAACATAATAAAAATAAAGTGTATTGTATTGCAATTGGTGTTATATAAAGAGTATTCACTGAAACTTTCGAGTAAAATCCTATTTTAGTCCACAGCTTTGGCAAAGAAGAAAAACAAATTGTGCCGAAATGAGCCTGCAGCTCATTTTTCTGTACAGGACTTCTGTCCAATTTGAGAATAATAGTTCGCCAAGCTGGAGATAAATAAAGGACTGGACTATAAAATAGAATCTTACCAAGCTTTCCTTTTATAAATAATTCGTATCATAAAATATATGATGTAAATAGTTTTGCGTTATTAATGCTATAGTCTTACTGAAGAAAAAGGATATACTCAGATACACAAACATATCATACATTCAATGAAATATTGGAGGAAATTGATAACGAAGAATAAAGAAAGCAATATATTGTATATATATATATATATATATATATATATATATATATATAAATATATAGCAATATATATATATATATATATATATATAAATGTTTGTTTAAGAAGACACGGGATTTATATTATATTGATTATTATGTACCAAAAAAAGATAATAATAATATAGTGACTCAGTGTGTTATTTTGCTTGTTGAAATAAAAAATAAACGGGAATTCAAATTATATTTCAGCGCAATAAATTATACGTGTATTTCAATGTAACACAGTGATAGGTAAGTTAAAATATTGAAGAAGAAATAATTGTATATGTATTAAACAAAGGCAGTCTTTAAAAGTTCTTTCCTAATAGATATTATTATCAGCTTAATGCAGCTTATATTTAAAAGAAGAGAAATTCAATATAATTACAATAAATTTTTAAAAATATAACTGTAAAGATATATAAGTTATACAGAATTAGTCAATTTATTATGTAATGTGTGCTTTTTGTATTAAAGATCAGCAAAAAGAACATTTCTATGAAAAATTGGCTTAAATTAATTATTGTTAGAACTTTTCCCCATGAACAGACTACATAAATTTTTAGTTCACGGAAATGGTTTTCTAGTCCCTTTTACAGGAAAATCGTATAAAAAGATCCAGACATTATCGATTAACGAAATAAAACTATTTTATTGTGATTAAAACAATAATCTTATCTCAGGATGTTAAAACTCTTTTCATTAACTAATTCCGAATTTTTCTGTGTTTTCAAAATTCTCATACAAAAGCACTTTCGACATAATCAAGATATTTGGTATATATAGCTTTATGGATATCTTTTCTCCTGCATTGTATTTTTCAATTCCAGAACGATTAATTTATATTTAAAATAAGGGATGATTATTTATTTATTTTGTTCAGACTTAAAATAGTTTTTGCCAGATAATAATTATGTGTTTTCAATTATAACAGATTGAATTGATTAATTAAGGATTGCATTTCTTGTTACTTATCAAAATTCGGTGATTTTCTATTTAAACATTCTTTAAAGGGACTTTCTTTAATTTATGATAGTCTTGAAACTTCCAAGACATTTCATGATACTTTTTATATTCCTTTTATTTTGCATACCTAATGGGTACCCAAATTTTAGGTTCTAAAAATTGCCATGTTGACACTTTTCATTGTCAGATGATGCAACTTTGTATCAACCTACGAATTTGACCAAGAAGTGCATTAAAAACTGGAGATAATATTATGAACGAATATTTGAGAAGCTTCAGAATAAAAATGAAAGTTTCTCTTCGTGTAGTAAAGTATTAACATGAAGAAGGATCTTAATTTTTTTTCCAGTTGTATTGTACATTAAAAACTATCAGATAAATTAAAACCAGCATAAGTTGTCCCCGCACTACACACACACACCACGAAACCTATTAAAGTTTTAATCCTGAAATCGGTAAATAAACTCAATGATTTTAGTTCCAAATTCAAAATGAATAAAAATATATTACTAAATATTTTTGTAAACAACATTCTTACCTCTATATCAAAATTAACTAAAAATCAAAACATTCCAAAGTTATGCTATGGCGTTTAATTATTCAACAAAATAATTGACAGATTTACGAATATTAGGTAAGATTCTTTCTGATGGAGTTCAACGTTCTGTAACAGGGGTACTCAACCTTTTTTCTGCTGGGCCGCATGCATATGTCAGGTATCTTACGCGGGCCGCATACATATGTTTACTATTTCTCGCGGGCCGCATACATATGTTAACTATTTCACGCGGGCCACAACATGAGGATAAATGGGGGATGGGGAGAGAAATGCTTTAAAACCAATATAACATTGGAAATTTAAAATGTGGAAAATTAAACAAAATATTATAACTCCTGATTTGCTTTTTCTAATTATTATTTTTTTATACTTTTTATTTTTGTCACTAACCCTAAATTAGAAGCATTTAAGAAACACTCCTTCACAATTTCTGCATCACTAAACGGTTTTATATGATTACCAATAATATAACAAATTTCATAGAATGTCTTTATTACCACTGTGATATTACCATTGTGATATTACCACTGACAAAACATTTTGTTGCTCTTACAAATGTTATTCAAGAAAGCCTATTTATCACCTCTTGAAAGATCTTTGAGAAAAAGTATCATTCAACGATCCCTATTATACGTAATTTTAAATACAGCACTTTCATGACAATTCTAACAATTACTGATCCATGTTTATCTTTCACTACAAAATAGTCAACATCCTAATCATCTTGAAATGATATATTTTCTTCGAATATTTTTCGTTTGCAAGATATGAAAGATAGTTAAAATTAGTTTCACCCATAAAATTGTCGCTCCTCCAGTGTTGTTTGTTATCACTAACTGTAACCGTTCCAAATAGAAAAAGAATATCAATTCGTAACCGTGCGACAACGACATCAAAAAGCAAAATTGATATATTTGATTTCTTGACAAAGAATTTTCCACCGAATTTTTAATACAATGTTCTTAAGGTATCCGACTACGTTCGGAACCGTGATTTTGCAAAAGCGTATAAATAGATAATATTTATGATATTTAGTATAACTTAGATTAAAAAAATGTATATAAATTGTTTTAAGAATAGTATTACAATAAAAAATTATTTAAGTGCAATATTTCGACAAAAAAAGAACATAGAATGACCCATTTTCAAAATACTTTCCTTTTGTAAAAATGCTTCTATAATAATAATATTTTACCTGTATATAGCTCAGACCTTTGTACAGAGGCTCAACTAGAATTTTTGAAATATATTACTTAGAAGTGGGTTTATCCATGTTTTACTACAACAGAGGGGAGAAATTTTCTGAAAAAAACGCCGATAATTATTTCAAATGGTTGTAACTCTGAAAATGATGTGAATTTTTCAAAACTCATAGTTGAGCCTCTGTACAGAGGTTTGAGCTATATACAGGCAAAATATTATTATAATAGAAGCATTTTTC